>OY744605.1:51741401-51931401 GCA_963556255.1 Allolobophora icterica
TATAGAATGTTCGCCAAGGCATCCCCAACTATACAGAAACTGGACATTAAAACTGGGCAGGTGGCAGATTTGCACAGCAATCCAGCGCATCCACAGGTGGCGGACAGTGAATGGCCTCCAAGACGGAAGTAATCTGCGAAATTAATGGGATTCTCCAGCGAATAAGCAGTCGTGGACCAACAGCAGAGCTCGTCACGGGGAGTGGATGTGGGTGGTACAGTCTCCCAGACAAATACTGCCGGCAGCTGAAGACCGAGCAGAGCGTGATATGGCAAGTACCGGCCGCCATTAAATAAGCCTGGCCCCACTGCCGAAAGGGTGGCTCCGGGAGCAGATTCGAGCTATGGGACATAACCCACATGTCAAATCCGGGAAGACGGTGATCCGTTAGCATAGGCGTAATTTGTAGGGGGTATGAGGGGTATCCGTACCCCCACTTTTGCACTCGGGTACCGTACCCCCACTTTTTGAACAATGCCAATCAATATTTTATTATTGTGCCTGCCCAGAGATCGCAGTCTCCGCTTTGCTTCGTGTATGTAAGAAATTGGTACCCCCACTTTTTAGACCCAAGTTACGCCCTGTACGTTAGGGCTTATTAGATGTTTGTATTGAATCAGCCAGGTCTACCCTACGTCTGCTAGGCGAGTGGCTGGGGAAATTCTTTCTGCAATGTGTTGTGAATGATGCCTTCACCTACAAAGAGTGAAGAACCTACGTTGTCGACCTAGAACTAGTTGGACAGTCATGGGGAAGGATCTCACAGAGCTCAATATCAGTCTTCATTTAACATGGAGGAAGGTCCGTGACAGAATAGTGTGGGGACACAGTACGGACATGGCTGCGCTCAGCTGGGTTCGCCACCAGAGAGTGGGACAATAAAATTGTACATCACATTTGGAAAGCAGGTGTGTTTGCGAGGTCCTGGGAGCATGTCTTGCTAGATATCAAAATACGAGCACTATAAAATGAGCTGAACCTATGAACAAAAAAACAACACATAACGCGTAACAATTGAGATTGTTACCATTCATACCTTCAGCTTCTGTTGTATCTTTATTGTCGCGAGACTGTTATTAAGTTTCTTCATAAGCCGCACCACTTCAAACTCATCGAGAACACCAGTTCGATCCACGTCTGCACTCTCGAACACTTCTTGCAACCATCTTCCCCGTTGTCAAGGAATAAATATGGTAAATATTACTCTGCTACAATGATTTCGTCCATCTCATAACGTTGCAATAAAACTAAAAAAACGTAATTACAATACATAAACTACCATCACTCATTCATTCTTTCAGAGCTTTTCTATGGGTGTCCCTTTCAGATACCAACTCAGAGGCACTTTACGTCCAGCCCTTGCAAAACCAGAACAGCTTCCAAGACCAAGCACCGCTGTAAATAAAGAGCAGCAATATAAAGATAATATGCTAAACCGGTTCAATTTTCAGAAAATGTCCATATCAAAAACAAAGAAGTCCAGTGAGTGAGTTAAATATTAAAACGGTTGTTCATGAAGGCCCATAACGTGTTTCATGGTTCAGTTGGGTGCTTCAAGCCACAGTTATGAGTACTGCCCCAGCCATTCAGAGACCATGTAACGTTTCAACACAAATCTTGGATTTACGGCACTGTTCAGGTCAACATGTTAACAATTTATCCCTAGACTACAAAATGTAGGGTTGGCGTAAGATGCAGATAAGCCTCTCTGCACATTTATCTAGTATCACGCTCATAAAACAACTGCGTTTGACGATGAGGCCTTAAGTTGTTACACCTTTAGACCTGCTTACTCGTGATAACGAACGAACAGTACCTGTATTCTAAGATCATATACCAAGTGTTGCAGCACATGGTTTGAGGAGTACTGAATGGCAAAGGTACAGTTTGTTTACATGCCTCTGTAAGAACGCCTCAGAAGTGTGGTTCTCTGTTGGATGAATCTGTCGGTTTAGGCATGCGCACGCACACTCACAACCACAGCAATCCAACAATAACACACCTATTTCAACCTCCCCACTTGCTTCAGTACTCATTTACCAACTCCAAAGGATCGATTATCGGCCTGCAATTGCCTGATGTACGAACCGATGGCTACCCAATGCCACCCATCCAGTCAACTAGTACTAACCCGGGTCAGCATTGCTTGACTTCTCTGCCACCTCCCAGCTCAAAAGTACCACCCTACCACTATAGTGGTCTTATATCTTGATCAAATTCTAATATACATGCATAAATATATGTGCATCGATTCACACACAAAAAACAGAGCACGTATACAACCAATGCATCAATGCAAACTAACTGAGCTCAAGTTACAATCTCTTTCTGTGTCAACACGCACCAGTTTCGATACATTAGACATCGTTCATGACGTCTTTTGAGCGGTTCTGTTGTTAAAGTTTGTCAGCAGAAGCTTATCAAAAATCAAAAAAAAAATTTATATATATATATACATATATATATATACCAAGCAATTTACTGTTTCATTTGTTAACTTCTCTGCTTTATTCTGCCATGGTCTAAAGAAGCTATGTAACTTCAATCCACATTTAAATACAGCCAAATAATGCAAATTACATTCCGGTTGGTATATCCTTGATCACTCAAACAACCCCCAACTACAGCCACGCGATCTCTACGCTCAAACGCACTGCAGGCAACGGACAACGCAAGATCCAATGGGCTCAGCAGAGAGAACCAATAACACTGGTCAACAATTTTTAAAAGAAATTTTGTATCTTTGATTTTCTTGTTTTTTTTCTATGTGTATCAATGCTGTGACTACAGAAATGTGTTTTAAAAAAATTAATTAGCTCTACTTTTGAAAATATTTGCAAAGATGGTTTTTCTTAAATTTCGCAAAGTTCGAAACCTAAATTGACATTATTGAAACAGAACATTGATAGAAATTTTATAAAGACACTTCTAAGTACCTGTAGAATAGTTTTTTGTATTCATAAAGTATATAATATTATTTGGGTGAAACATAATTCCTCTGCATTAGACCGTTCTTTTTTTCTTTGCCTGTCGCTTGTACTCTACATCTGGGGCATCTCTCACCACAGTCCAGCAGTAGTCTGCTAACATCGCAGGACTCCATTTTCTCTGATACCTGTTTTCCATCGTCGATATGTCCTGATGGAAACGTTCACCATGTTCATCGCTAACTGCATCACAGTTATCAGGGAAAAAGTCCAAATGAGAGTGCAGAAAGTGAATTTTCAATTACATGTTGCAGCCTAATTTCTGGTAGGCTAAGAGAAGCTTTCGACAGAGTAGACTGGAGAAAGCTAATGGGAATACTGAGAAGAAAAGGGGTGGATTGGAGAGAAAGAAGATTGATAGGTAATCTATACATGGGACAAAGAGGGAAAATAAGAGTTGGTGGAGAGTACTCAGAACCAGGAAAAATAGGAAGAGGGGTTAGACAAGGATGCCCACTGTCACCAATCCTATTCAACATCTATATAGAAGAGATCATAAGAGAAACGCTAGAGGATATGGATGAGGGGATAAAGGTAGGAGGAAAAGGGTGAAGGCATTGAGATTTGCAGATGACCAGGCGATGCTGGCAACTAGCCAGGAGGGCTTACAAAGGATGATGGATCGTCTAAATACGGTATCGCTGGAATATGAAATGAAAATAAACGTAAGAAGACAAAGGAAATGAAGATAAGCAAGAGAAGCGGTATAACACCACAAACAATAAAGATCACACTAAACGGAGAAGAAATAGAACAGGTGGAGAAGTTTTGCTATCTAGGAAGTGTGATCACAGACGATGCAAGATGCCACGAGGAAATAAAAAGAAGAATATCCATGGGAAAAGATACATTTTATAAAAGAGGAGAGCTGATGAGATGAAGCTTGAGCAAGAAACTAAAGAAGAGAATGGTGAAGACACTGGTGTGGAGTATTGTTCTGTACGGCTCCGAGACATGGACAATGAGGAAGGACGACATAAAAAGATTGGAGGCCTTCGAGATGTGGGTGTGGCGCAGAATGGAGAGAGTTAGCTGGGTGGAACGGAGGACGAACGAGGAAATCCTGCAAATGGTAGAAGAACAAAGATCACTCATAAGTACTATACGCGGACGACAAAGGAAATGGATCGGGCACATCCTAAGGAGTGAGACACTGCTAAGAGACATCATGGAGGGAAGGATGGAGGGGAGAAAGACGCGAGGAAGACCGAGGGCAATGCTGCTAGACTGGATGATGACAAAAGAAGAAGGATACAGTGGACTGAAGAGAAGAGCACAAGACAAAGAACGATGGCGTCATTGGTCATACGAACCTGCCGGTGGGCAGAGAACATAAAGACAAAGAAGAAGAGAAGTCTCGTCACCAGTTCTTTATAGTTATCTGCTTTCTTGTTTCCCAGGAAATTTTCAACCAGAAGTTCGAATGATTTCCAGGCATTCTTCTCAAAATCACGGAGGATCTGATGAAAATGTTCATCTTTCAGAAGTGCACGTATCTGTGGACCAATAAACACACCTTCCTTTATTTTGGCCTCACTCAGTCTTGGGAATTTCTCTTTCAGGTACTTGAAAGCCTCACCATCTCGGTTCATTGCCTTCACAAAATTCTTTACAAGTCCCAACTTTATATGTAATGGTGGTAACAAAGCCTTCTTGGGGTCCACTAGTGGGCTGTGCTGCACACTTTTAGTTCCTGGATCCAGAGACTTCCGTGACGGCCATACTTTTCTTTTATAGTGGTCAGACCGTGCTCTACTAAAACTAAAACTTACTGTATCATAAAAACTAGAGCTAAACAGCATTTCTTAATGTCATATTCTTTTTCAGCACAGCAAAAGTAGTTATAATTGACTGATTTCATCACCGATACATTTTGGCTGTTGACCAGTGTAATACGCTTAACTACGTAACTCATGACTAAACCATGCGACCACGCGAAGAATTGCAAGGACACGACCACGGCATCGAAAAGGATATTTGTCTCGTAACTGCTGTCGGTCGGCCAGGATACCGTCTGGATTAATCGCTGAAATTGAATCATAGAACCAGATCACAACAGACTTGCATAGGAATGACTCAAATAATGTGATATACTAAGACGTTCATGACTCGTAATGAACAATAAGACATTTAGCAAAACCTACGACAAACGAAACATGTTTTTTTCTGATGGTGTGTGACTTGAATAACGGAAAACAGATGTTATTTTATGTTAAGAAGTGCTCCTAAATAATTCATAAACAGCGTCAAATCAGTAATTATATATGCAGAATGTAGGTTCCCAGAAGAAGCAAGGCGTTTAAAGTGGGAAATGGTGAAATGTCATTGTAAGCGGCCATAAAGTTCAGGGATAAGAATATATAAACAGATTTGGCATGATATAGACGGATCTCTAGGACAGGTAAACCAGACTTTCCAAAAGGCCAGTTAGACTTTTCCAAAGGCCAGCTAATCTTGGATACCCAAGATGATGACTGACATATCCAGCAAGAGATGACAGAGATGAGCAAGAACTTTGGGGTCGTGGTTTCAAAGTCTGAGCATTTAACTGGGATAGACAAGCAACAAGATTTCTTACCTGCAGAGGGAACTTATAGTGTACACGGGAACATCAAACAATCGTAATTATATTCATAAGTGAGTATTTTATGGTCACAGTTTTGAGTTCATCGGAAGAAACGCCAGTTGACTCAAGATGATCTGAAGAGGGCAAAAGTGGGCAAACCTCCTCATTCCAAGCATCCAGCCAGAACTCACACATGTGCATTGGTGCGTGTGTGTGTGTGTGTGGGTGGGGGGTGGGGGTGTGCGTGTGCTGTGTATGGAAAGGCTCCAAGGAACTGCGTAACTCTTCTGCCACAAATACCTGCCGTTAAGCACGTATATTAACAGCGCCAATAGTTAACAGTTAATTAATTAACTAATTAACTAGTTAATTGCTTTACACTGTATCTTGCTGTGGCATTTTGTCTCATAATGTGTAGACTAGACTCCATATTTCAATGTTTTTATACATTTTTTGTTTCTCATTGGGTCTAAGTACTGTTTGCATTAGCATTCTCATTGTTTCATTATTTACATTGGTTTTTAGCATTTTAATCCGTTTTAGTGTGTTCGCTGTTCTTCAGCACCATTTTCATATGTTTTCTTCATGGTGCAGATCACTGTTCAATCTCAATGTCTTTTAGAATGCACTAGTCACATTTACTGTTTCTTGCAACTGTATAACTTAGTGGTTCCCATAGTGCGACCGTACGTTACCTCCCGGAATAACGTACGCGTACCGTATGTACGTTATCGAAAAAAATAACGTACGCGTACCGTACGCGTACGTTAAAAATGCCACAAATCTATCTGATCATTCACAAAGAACCTCAATATAACTATAGTCTAATAACGTACGCGTACCGTACACGTACGTCAAACATTATCAGTCTAGCTCTACAGTATTGGTCTCCTGTACGCAGGCCTATAGTTATTTACGAACGGTACCGAAATTTAGTATTACCAATAAAATGACCACTGTCACTGACCATTCTATACAGAGTGCTGTAAAATCTTAATATTCTTCACAAGGGGGGCCTATGCATATTCGACAGAATATTAACAATTTGGAATTTAAAAGTTTGAAAGTAGAGATCATTGAACAGCCACAGATGACTGATGTAATGGTTCAAATTGTTTATGATCGTCAATCACCAACTATTTACTTTTCTTGTGCACAGTATTATGTATTTTATTTTCGTCACGAACAGGTGTGAACGTACGGTAACGTACGGCATAATAACGTACGCGTACCGTACGTACGTTATAGAAAAAAATAACGTACATACCGTACGTACGGTCGCACCTTGGTGGTTCCCAAAATGTTGCTTGGGGGGCCAAAAGTGGCCCGCCAGCTGTTTTTAGGTGGCCCGTCAAACCTTTCTTACTGGTGCAAAATACCTGGCTATTTTGTGTAAGACATTTTCATTCCTGTTAGCCTTGTACATCTGAATTTTAATTCACAGCTAAGTTTAAAGCTCGATACCGTACGCATCAAACAGTTAGTAAGGGCACGGTTTATTCGAGAAAAATATCTATTTTATGCCCTCCCATCATGACATCATCCAGCAATAACATCCGCCACAGCTGCTGCATCATAGCTGACTCGTTTTATCGAAATTTTGCTCAAAAAGTCATTAAATATTAATAAAAAATGTCCTCAATTATGAGCGTAGTATCAAATGACACGAAGAAGCGAAGACGTGAGAACAGATTCATTTCAGAATTGAAAGAAAAATACACGCTTGTGCTAAGAGAATGGTAACATGGTTTCCTTAGATTGCTGCTTAAGTACAACCATAGAGAAAAAATACAATTCGGAACAACATTAGACGAGCATGGAGCACCCACGCAGACCTTAGTTCTTAATACCTAGTTGGATAAGATCTAAAATCATCTAAGAAACAATTTCATTGTAAAAACGCAAAGTTCATTAGGCAGCCTGCAGTCATTTTTTCAGCCAGACGTACTGTATTGTGAACAGTATTTCCATTGTGTTTTTTCTAGTTCAAGTGAATATTTCCGTTAAACTGAAATGCTTCAATATACCAAAATAATTTTCTGTTAATGTTAAAAGAGCTTTTACTTAATTTTAGGCCTATCTATTCTGTGGAAAACATTTTTGTAATAAAGAAGTGTGGCCTGCCGGGAGTTACACAGCAGCTTGTTTCTGCCCTTGGTGCAAAATATTAGGGAATCACCGGCATAACTGCATTGAATATTATTATATTCCAGTCATTAAACAGCATATTATTTGAAAATTCGGGCAGATCTACCAAAACACAATGAAACACAATGGAAAAACGTTCATTTTTGCAGATCAGAAGCAGCTGACTTAAGACGAAAGATGGCAAGAATCCCGAATCAGAATGCCTATCACCACTGTTGCGTTGCCAGATCCGCAAAAGGAACAGAAATACTTGTCCTTGCATAATGCATATAGTCAGTAGCACCAACGCCACAACAAAGTGCAAATTGACAGGTATTGTTGCAAATGCTTTATTATTCAGCTGGACGGAATCAATACATAGAACACCTGTCAAATACTTGTTACAATCAGACCGTAAATCTGTACCTCGGACACAGAAAATATTTAATGATTATCGGACGGGATGGGGGTTGGGGGGGGGCTAGATGGAGTTTTGCAAAGGCTGCTCAAAGGAATTGTCTCTTGCATGGTTTGTGTGCTATAGAACTTGCATTCTGTTGGTCGGTTGCGGCAGAGATGAACTCTGCTTGTCCCCTCTGCTTACACTGGCTACCATGCCAAGTGATGCTTGCCAGTGTCTTTTGGTCTGATGGTAGCAGTTGCTAAGTACTGACTCTGTCACCTGATGGTAGCAGTTGCTAAGTACTGACTCTGTCACCTGAAGTTAGCAGTTGCCAAGTACAGACTCTGTCACTTGATGGTAGCAGTTGCTAAGTACAGACTCTGTCACTTGATGGTAGCAGTTGCTAAGTACAGACTCTGTCACTTGATGGTAGCAGTTGCTAAGTACAGACTCTGTCACTTGATGGTAGCAGTTGCTAAGTACAGACTCTGTCACTTGATGGTAGCAGTTGCTAAGTACTGACTCTGTCACCTGATGGTAGCAGTTGCTAAGTACAGACTCTGTCACCTGATGGCAGCAGTTGCAAAGTACTGACTCTGTGACTCGATGGCAGCAGTTGCTAAGTATGCTAAGTACAGACTCTGTCACTTGATGGTAGCAGTTGCTAAGTACAGACTCTGTCACTTGATGGTAGCAGTTGCTAAGTACATACTCTGTCACCTGATGGCAGCAGTTGCAAAGTACTGACTCTGTGACTTGATGGCAGCAGTTGCTAAGTATGCTAAGTACTGACTCTGTTACCTGATGGCAGCAGTTGTTTAAGTACTGACTGTCACCTGATAGTAGCAGTTGCTAAGTACAGACTCTGTCAATTGATGGCAGCAGTTGCTAAGTACAGACTCTGTCAATTGATGGCAGCAGTTGCTAAGTACTGACTCTGTCACCTGATGGCAGCAGTTGTTAAGTACTGACTCTGTCACCTGATGGTAACAGTTGCTGAGTACTGACTCTGTTACCTGATGGCAGCAGTTGCAAAGTACTGACTCTGTGACTTGATGGCAGCAGTTGCTAAGTATGCTAAGTACTGACTCTGTGACCTGATGGCAGCAGTTGTTTAAGTACTGACTCTGTCACCTGATAGTAGCAGTTGCTAAGTACAGACTCTGTCAATTGATGGCAGCAGTTGCTAATTACAGACTCTGTCAATTGATGGCAGCAGTTGCTAAGTACTGACTCTATCACCTGATGGCAGCAGTTGTTAAGTACTGACTCTGTCATCTTAAAATTCAATTCTGTCAAAAGGTGCTATATGAATTGCATGTATATATATATATATATATATATATATATATGTATATATATATATATATAGTACATATTATATAACATTGCTTAACAGACTTTGCAAAATCTGATTGCAAAATCTGATTCCAAAGTTTTGAGAATTTCCATTGGTTCTACAAATGAAGTCCATATAGCAGATCATCGCTGCCTCCTGCTGTTCGCTTAAAGTGACTGGTCTCTTCTTCATAAAAAAATACGTTCAACGCTTCCGCAAATCTAGATGATCACAAAATATGAATCCGTTAATTTCGTTTTCTCAGAAGGATCCATCAACTGATGTAATGTAATACTGCGCAACAGCACTGCGGACTGTTGCGCGAATGCAGGAACTGAATTCATCCGACGAGGAATAGATCACGTTTCGATGACGCTCGGTTAGTGATGGTGATGGTGACGGTGATACAAGGACTTCGGGGATGCACTCATCCAATAGAAGTCCCCTCCAGCGAGACTAATAATAGCGCACAATAAAAATGCCCACCGGAAAGAAACCAGAGCAACGGTTGACGAGGACATTGTTAAGATGCGCCTTCCAAGGCCATAGTCTGCGCTCTTGGAAGTAATGACTGTTAAAGCAGACACTAAAGGAATAGGAGGCTCATACAACTCTTAGCAATAATGCCTTGAAACACCAGACACACAATGCAGCAAGAACGAACGTTTAAATCAGTTTTCTGGCACTGTTATCATCAATGTGCAGTTTGCGCACTAGTAGGTCTAATACACAGTACTGGTTAGCAGCAGGACACAGTTAACATGGTTTGACATATGCGAGCCACACTAGTGTCTAGAGCAACAGATATGATGCCACACAAATGAAAACTTGCAATAAAGGATAGCTAGTCGTGCCAACAGCCAGACAGTTATTGTGGATTTTTTATTTAAATGAGATGAGAGTCTAATGGTAGAGGCCAAACAAATTGTGTTCAGTTACCAAACTGGTCATGCATTTGAGTCTTTGAGACCACACTGGCATCTCCTGTACCAGACATAACTTTCAGCCACTAGTGTGCCAGGCAGCATGTGCAGATTTGGATAGAAAAAACACTAGGCCTTGTGACTGCAGACAAAAAGAGGCCTGTAAAAGGGCCACAATCGCAGACATCAGAAACCAGTTAACAAGAGGACAGAAGATTTTTCTGCACCTGTTTCAAGCGACATCAGCACATCAGACAAAGTAAGCCATACTGCTTGTCCTGACTGGTCTGATCTGCCATAGTGGTTGTATTTTTAATATACTTTCTTTTCATTGAAAAAAGCTTCAGATATTAAGTTCCAAAGTCAGTTGCAAGTTCTTATGTCTTTCAATGGGTTCCTAATTATAACTTTTTCTACTGCCGTTGTTCTATCGTGTTTCATCTTGGGTTTCAATAAGGAGATTTTTATGTTCATGCAAAGAATTCTAGTCATTCATCAAATCGAAGTGCAACACTGTGCTTCATTATGCTACCTGTAGCATTTCAAAATCTCATTTTGTTGTTGTGTCCAGACAAAATTACACACATACACCTACACACACCGACGCACGCACTCTCCTACACAGTGTGGATTCTGTGTGCTCCGGTTTATGTATCATTTTGCTTAATGCACAGTTCATAGTGTTATGACCCCAAAGCCAACAACTTAACACCCTGTACTGGTTAATGCACTATATAAGAGGGACTTGCTCCCCATACCTGCGGGAGTTGTGTCGCTCTACCTCGGGGGTCTTGCGGAGATCTGCTCTTCGCTCGGCTGACCAGGCCGAGCTATTGGTCCCCCGCACGCGGACAGCCATTATGCAGCGACGTTCTTTTTCGGTCGCTGGACCTGCAACCTGGAATGGCCTTCCTGTTGCACTTCGCCTGGTCCCTATGACTCACTCTACCTTGTTTCTTGCAAACTTAAAAACTACTCTCTTTAGCCGTGGTTGGACTAGGAGCGCTCCTGAGTAGATAACCTTGAAGGGGCGCTATATAAAAGCTCATTAATAATAATAATAATAATAAGAAGTGCAGAGTTGTGTTAAATATTGACTTTCTCAGCATTATTCCTTTTTACAAGCAACCTGGTTTACAAGCCACATATAAGGCAAGTCCTATCCGACGATGTCGTGTTAATGAGTCCGCACTGTACTTTTCAGTATAAATGTAGGTACCCAGATACTTAATATGGTGCCTTTTAAGTACTTCACAAATACCATGCACCCTTCAACAGTTTCATTCATCATCATCATCATCGTTGTCGTCCTCATCATCATCATCATCATCACCAGTTCCTGATGTCAGCCATGTGGCGGCGATAGGTACAAATAAATTATCTCTGTTCTCCTCAGTCACTTAGCAAGTCCACTTCTCAGTGTTAGTCCAAGTGATTTTATGACCACAGTACATTTCATTACCGGATCTTAAAGAAATTTAGACAGCATTTTCACTGCTAGAGGCATAAGTTGATATTCAAATTGGCATTTGCTACATTGTAATCAAATGTGGCCCAGTCAAAGAATAACAGTATTGCGTTACAAGCAAAATTCATTTTTATTATAATAAAACGGTACAAGAAAAAAACTGAAAGTTACCTTTTTTAAATTTACCAGTAATCAGACATGTCAGCCCGGTCACCCAGATGTTGGCTTCGTCGGCGGAGTTAGCCACAAGATCCAGCGACTCAAAGTTATCGCCGAAGATGATCGAAAAAACACAGGCATCCTGGTAGCAGCCCTCGATCTCCTTGTTCCTCAGAACATCTGTGTTCTTGCCAAGACGAACTTCTTTAATATGATCTATTGGAACTGCAACAGACAACAACACAGCAAACTGAAGCATTTCAAAGTCAGAGTAAGCTTACCCATAGCCATAATGGTAACTGCACAGTCTTGTGCAACTGCCTGGCTTTCTTCCAATCGCCTGAGACTTAATCCTCTTAAGACCCAGTACATACGGCTGGGTAGCCGCCAGCAGTTAGCAAAACTTGACCTGACCCTTTTGGCTGCTGAATTCCCTCTAACATCATTTTCTACCTCTGTCCGGAACCTCGGTGTCATTCTTGACCAGGAACTAACCTTTACTAAGCACCTCTCTTCTCTGTCTCGCTCCTGTTTCTACCATCTCCGCCAGCTTAGGGTTGTTGCTCGCTCTCTCAGCCTCTGCTGCTTCAACTCTTATCCATGCCTTTGTTTGCTCTCATTTAGATTATTGCTCTTCTCTCTACACCGGTCTTCCTCAAGCCCGCCTGTCCTTCCTTGAGAGGGTCCTTCGATCTGCGGCGCGCCTTGTTGGATCCATACCCCGCTATGGTAGTGTATCCTCCTACATGCATCATACTCTTCATTGGCTTCCCATCCGGCAGCGTATCCTGTATCGGCTTTGCTCTCTCGCCTGGCAATGTGTTTTGGGTATGGCTCCTTCCTACCTATGCTCCGTTTTTACTCTCTCTTCTTCTCTTACGGGTCGCTCAGCCCTCCGTTCCTCTGCTCGGGGCGACTTTATAGTCCCATATGCCCGCACTGCTACTATGCAGCGCCGAGCATTCTCTGTCGCTGGTCCAACTGCGTGGAATGACTTACCATCTCTCCTTCGCCTATCTCCTCGTACTCACTCGTCTTCTATTACGCTCTATTGAAGACTTTTCTTTTTGATCAGGCTTGGCTTGAGAGTGCCTCTGAGTAGAGCCCTTGAACAGGCGCTATATAAATTCCATGATTGATTGATTGATTGATATTATTATTACGCATTTATTGAATGCCACTATCTAATGACGAAGCATCAATCGATGGCACTGAGCAACTGTGAGTGAAGAACTTGTTCAAGATGCCTACACGATAACCGTCTCCGTAACCACCTCAAACCCATCCTCTCCGCATTGTACAGAAGCGCTCTAACCAATCGGTTACCGTGTCCCACAGATGGCACCTCTACAAAAAACTCAATGTAACTGTTCGCGATTTTCTATAGCAGCGGTTCCCAAACTTCTTTGGGTCGCGACCCACTTCTGAATATCTTGGCAGTCTCGGGACCCAAAATTAAGCAAGTGCTGCGTACTAAAATTTGCTTCGTAAATTGGTATTGAAATATGCGGATTTAGTCCTCCGTACAGCGCTTAGAAATTTAATGCATTAAAGGGAAACTTAGGTAAAAACAGTTTACAAGTTATTGCAATCCAGCTAGTCATTCCCTAATCATAGCCAAATGTTGTTGCTGCAAAAAATTATTTCTAAAAAATTTGGCGACCCACTTGGCAGAGCTTCGCGACCCACTTTTGGGTCGCAACCCACAGTTTGGGAAACTCTGTTCTATAGCGACCGTATATGGCCTCGACCCTGCTCATTTTTCAATGAATTGATCAGGTGAGATCCTTAACTACCGCTTGCCCGTTTTGAATGGGTGCCACGCCATTTAAGGTCCCTGTGTTGGGACCGTGCTAGCCCGAGATTTAAATCTCTGAAATAAGCCACCTTCGGGAAGCAAACTGCAGTCCGCATGCGCTCTAACACAAACTCGCATGAGACGCGCAGCCAACGCTCTTACTGATGTAGCTAACTGGGCCAGTGGTGCTCCCAATATCATAACAAAAGGCCTCGACCAAACAAAATAGTCTTCAATCACTGGTAAAGAAAGCTTATGTCTCAGGTAGAATGGCAGTCTGTTCTAGCATGCGGTGCCAACCACACTGAAGCTGCAACGTTACATTGTGGAAGTACAAAAAGGAAGAACCAACACACCACTCTGTGCAGCAGAGCGCTCAGAGAACTGCAGCCAGGTACAGATGACACTGAAGAGAACTATTTAAGAAAGCATGGAGTCACAACACATTGGCCATACAACAAGTCGAACGTAATGAACACTGCTAAGAACAGGAAAGCACGCAATAGAGACTTTAATGACAAACTACAAAGGAAGATTAAGCGTGGAGCCTTGTAAACACCTGTTTCAACGGATACAGGCTGCCGCCTTCCAAGAGCCTAACATCTAGAATGCAAATGAAGGTATTCCAGTCACAGACACAACCTCTAATACAACGACTATATGTATGTATGTACGTATCTGTGTATGTATGTATGTAATATATGTATGTATGCTTCTATGCATGTATGTATGTATGCATGTGCGGCGTGGTGGCTCAGTGGTAAGTTCGGCGCCTTGTGACCGGAGGGTTGCAGGTTCGAATCCCACTCTAGCCGCTTCGTACGGACCTTGGGCAAGTCCTTCACTCGCAATTGCTTGTGGCGCTTCGGCGTGAAATTCCGGCACAGTATCAAATGCTGTAGTCGGGAGCGCCTCTGAGTAGTAGTTGACTTCGAGAGGCGCTATAGAAATATCCGGAATAAATAAATAAATGTATAAGCAGCATTTTTCAGAGGCACTTATAAAGCACAACCTTTTATTTGATACATCGACACATATACACACAAGTAGAGTTCATATGCCATTGTATATTATATTATAATACTCAGTATGCTGGCTATTACCTATACGAACCTTAGGAAAAATGCTCTTCACCTGTTGTTTTCTTTGCCAGAGCCATACAGTACAATCCAGAAGCTGTGAGGTCAGTGACATTTACAAGAGCCAAACAAGGGCATTTGGAGGCAGTACACAGGCGAAATCACCCCATAAACCGAATGCATTTGTGCTCAACGGATATTCCTTCCAAGGAAATGGGTAACCCATATGAGCCCTTTACGGTCATTTAACAGTGTTCCACGCCACTTTAATGTCTTTGTCCGCGATGGAAATGTGTAGAGCAATACCACATATGGAGTCGGTCACAGCGCCTTGAGGTTTGTGATCAATACTCTCTACGTCACTAGCACTCAGTAGCAGCAATACAGATCGCCTGAACAGGAATTTGTACATAAATTTCCATTGAAATTATGAACTATTATATAAGAATAAGACACATATAAGAATCTGGCATCACGAATGCTGTGACTGCATCACAAACTTCTACAAGATGTAGATGTTTTGCCATAGTCGGTCCATCTATTTCCGGAATAGGTTGCCTAGCAACTCGTGACATCAGCCTCTTCAACATTCTTTGGCTCTATTCTGTCAGAAGTTGAGAAGCCTTCTGTTTCATCATGGTTCATGTTGTCATGTTCCCATGCGTTGGGAATGCTCCTCAAGACCTTCTGTTGAAGTAGTGCGACATTCTCAAGATGCAGCACATCTTCCAGGAAATGCGCAAGACGTGCAATTGAGATTATTGATAACTGTTCAGAATGTTGACTGTTGCCAGGCTTCAAAGTACACACCTGACCCAAGGGGCGCCCGCAGGCTTATAAAAATTGGACGCACAACAAAAAAATTCAATTTAGATAACATCTAAATGCGTTAACATGCCGTATTGCCATTTGAACAAAATACTGTTTTCTGTGACCATTTATTTCCGCTCTTGATTAAACATAATTTAAGAATGTTCTGTTTTGCATGTTATGTAGATGGCTCAATTGCTTTCAAAAATATCGATGCAAAGCCTAATCCTTGTGTGGATTTGATTTAGTGGGTGGACGCACGTGCGTCCAGTGCGTCACGCTGCGGGCGCCCCTGAACTAACCTATCGTAAGAGCATTTACCGTAGTCAAATTATGTTCGCACTGCAGAGCACTCTATGAGATGTGAAACGCATAAAGTCATGAATCCGAGAAAATGAAAAGTGTTAAACCCAGTTTAACCGATCTATATCAAGGAATTATAGATTTGATAACAGGTGTGCGATAGTCGGTTAGCATGCTACAGTGTCAACCAAGAGGTTGGGGTTTAAATCCCTGCCAGGGTAGAAATTTGTTTTCTTAGATTTCTGTTCCACCCTAACCAACTCAGCTACAAGGAGTACCCTGACTGTACACTATTGGTGGCAAGATCAGACGACGAGGGAGAGGACTGACCATCCACCTACTTCATACCCATGGCTGCCCGAGCCTCTCACGCTACCTGAGGCTTTCTCCTTCTCCTTCTCCTCCTCCTGTTATTACTCCTCGCTTCTTCTTGTTCTTGTTCTTCTTGTTCTTGTTGTTCTTGTTCTTCTTCTTCCAACTCTTCTTCCTACTCTTCTTCTTCTTCTTTTAGTAATAATAACAACAGGATTGTATTAAACCAACAACTCATGCATCACTGGTCTGTAATACATATCGGATTGAAGAACAGTGTTCACTGGATCAGCCAGAATCAACTGAAGTCAATCCAATGACCATCAGGAACGACAACAAATGCTTTCACAGCAGGACATCTCAAAGAGTAATCTATGTTTCCTGTTAGGTCCGACATCTGATATATAAGCCATCGACAGGAGGTCTATAGTCAACAGTCACATGCAGACATCGATAGAAGCATTTGCATTTAGATATCAGGAACTTGGACCATATCGAACATCTCTTACTCGAGGAATTTTATATCACTTGGCCACCCGAAAAGACTGCAGAACAGTAAACATACATGGTGATGAACTAAGTGTACTGCATCGAAGTACCAAGTGCTACAGAGACCTCCCGTGTCATGCCTGGTTGTGCCAGAGCCACTCTCTTTCATACAAATTAATCTCACTGCCATCTTTCAAACAGCCTACTTACTACATCATGGCGCCATTAGCCGATTTATTGGCACATAACGATCGTTCGTGCTACAGTGCTTTTATTCCACTGATGTACTCGTGCTTTCAACGTATGTGCATCACGCACAAGCCCAAGAAATGCATTTCAATAATAAACTTTCAAATATTTCTTTCTTGGGGCAATCAGTTCAGATAAATGCCATGTAGGTCTGTCAGCAGGCACGCAGAAGTCCGGGTACCCGACCGGAGGGATCCAAGCCGTGATTCATATACCCGGTACCCAGCCAAAGAAGCATGATGATCATTTAAAGCAGAGTAGTAGTAGTTATGGGCCAAGGGCTTAACAATGCACAGTTGTCTGTGGCTTGTGAAACCATAGGGTGTGAGGCATGACTTGCAGTGAAGAGTAATCAATAAATGAACCATGTAGAATTACCAATTTCTTTAGTGTTATGGATTTAATAGAAATTGTGCACTCTAATGACAGTGGTCTGAAAGATATCCTGGCCTCCTGCGTGAGGCGACTGCTTCACTCTGAAATTGGTCTAAAGTGAATAACGATCAAATGTGCGTAATACGATGACGGAGTGAAGGGTAGTCGGGTACCCATCAAGTACTAAATTTTAACAAGCAGAGCAGTCTATGTTCAGTATTCACCCTCACAAGACAACATGTTGTAATCGATCAATAGAATCTTGCTAGGCTCACAAGTGTTGGGCCATAGTGCGACCGTACGTTTCCCGGAATAACGTACGCGTACTGTACGTATGTTATCGAAAAAAAATAACATACGCGTACGTTAAAAATGCCACAAGTTTATCTGATCATTCACAAAGAACCTCAATATAACTATAGTCTTATAACGTACGCGTACCGTACGCGTACGTCAAAAATGATCAGTTTAGCTCTACAGTAATAATCATCCCGTACGCAGGCCTAGTTAATTACGTACGGTACCGAAATTTAGTATTACCAATAAAAATAACCACTGGCACTGACCATCCTATAGTGTGCCGCAAAATCTTAATTACCTTCAAATTATACATTAGACAGAATATTAGCAATTTGGAATTTAAAAGTTTGAAAGTAGAGATCAATGAACTGATGTAATGGTTGACGGTCGTAAACACCAACTATTATTGACTTTTCTTGTTCATAATGTTACGTATTTTATTTTCGTCATGAACTGATGCGAACGTAAGGTAACGTACGGCATAATAACGCACGCGTACCGTACGTTATAGAAAAAAATACCGTACGTACCGTACAGACGGTCGCACCTTGTGTTGGGCTCTAAGGGCTTTCTTGACGGATGGGCCAAGGGTTTGGAATCTGCTGACCAGTTCAGTTCAGCTGGTCAATTCTTCTTTGATGCCATTCAGGTCAGTTCAGTTCAGCAGGTCAATTCTTTGATGGCATTCTGGTCAGTTCAGATCAACCAGTCAATTCTTTGATGCCATTCAGGTCAGTTCAGTTTCAGCCAGTCAATTCTTTGATGCCATTCAGGTCCGTTCAGTTCAGCCAGTCAATTCTTTGATGCCATTCAGGGCCATTCAGTTCACCCAGTCAATTCTTTGATGCCATTCAGGTCTAAACTTAAGACTTGCATAACCACCATAATCTATATGCTATATCAAGTTTAGATTGACTGATAGATTGTTTTCTCCCTTCTCTGATCTATCCAAGTTGAACCTTCTGGGCCTCCCCTTTGCCAATGTTTTCTTGTAATATACCAATGTCGAACTGATTTATGTAATACTCTTGTTGCAATCAAAATTGATTGATTAATTGAATCTGTTTCTCGAAGGGAAAATAATTTCCGATTGCAGTTTCATCTGAAGTGACCATCTTCGGCATTCTGAATTTCTGATACCAGTGTAAGAAGTCAATAATTACATTAGACTGATTAGACTAGATACCTGCTGTGAATGGATTTTGGTACTTAGGCCAGAGGGGCCATACTCTACTACGATTTTCACACCTCTAAAGCCACGTCAGGCTTCAGAGTCGATCACTAACCGCTTGCATGATATTAGAACAATATATAAAAAAGACGGACATATTTATGTATGTGTGTTGTGTGTAGTTATACATGCATAAACATGTATAATTATAGATTGTAAACTCCTGAGAACATTGTCTTCAGAACCAAAAATCAGAACTGCAGGATAACTAATAATAATAATAATAATAATAATAATAATAATAATAATAATAATCTTCTTCATTAATTCAAACTGACAAGTACGCAGTAAGATTACATTGAAACATGAAAGTACAATCAAGACCTTAACTAAACACACGGTTTGGCAGCCATGCAAGGCGCCGCCCTAGAGGGGGTTACGGGTATCGAACCGCAATCTAATGCTCTCCTGGCCATGAGTGTTACCATTACTCTATCCCCCTCCCCAAGCTGCATTACAAGGCAGTTCTGGATTAAGCTATGAATTTTCTACAGCTGAACGGAAGTCCAAGATCCTCGACACAACAGCATGTTATCAGAATTCATGCTAAAGTGTAGTGCACGATAAGGTGCCTCAACTGTACACAGCTGTTTTCAATTATCTTTTATATTTACACAGCATTACTATCGTTTGACAAAGCACTGACTTATCGATGGTTGGTCGAAGTTAAAGTGGAGGACTTGCTCAGTTCCATACACAGTGACCGTCTGACATTAGACCAGAACTTCCATTAAGGCTCTCAATCAATCACCCAATGAATGTGTCACGCAAATCTGAATGCCTCTCGTGGCGTTCCGTAGATTAGTGAGCAAGCACGACTGCTGTTATTCTGGAAGCATATCCGTTAATTTGTACAGTGACAAGCTAAAACTCTTCGAAGGCAAAAAGACAAAACAAGACCTGGCTTTAGTAAGATTTATTTGCTTTGCTTTTGTACGACTTATTTGATATGGCTTTAGTGTGATTTATTTGATCTGCTTTAGTATGACTTATTTTTCTCTAGTTTTAAATAGTATGATAGCATTTGATCTGGCTTTGACCTGGCTTTAGAATGATTTATTTTATCTGGCTTTAGTATGATTATTTGTTTTGCTTTAATATGACTTATTTGATCTGGCTTTAGTATGGTTTGTTTGATCTGGTTTAGTATTTGATCTGGCTTTAGTGTGATTTATTTGATCTGGCTTTAGTGTGATTTATTTGATCTGATTTAGCATGATTTATTTGATCTGGCTTTACTATGATTTATTTGATCTGGTTTTATTATGATTTACTTGATCTGGCCTTAGTATAATTTATTTGACCTGGCTGTAAAATGATCAACTGGATCTGGATTTGGTATGATTTACATGGATTGTAAAAATTGTTTTCATTTAGTGAAAATATGTAGTGCTGATGCAACACACCAACATAGAAGTCCTCCCAACCCCGTTTTGGTAACACGAGAACAGTATTGTAAAATTGATAAAAAAAAGTGCACATAACGTTTCTATCTAGAAGACTGGAGGAAGGCTATTCCAAGCACGTACATTTTGCGCCTATAAGACATTTTTGTAATTCAATTGTAGCGCATACTGTCACTGACGTTGCTTAGTATGATCACATCAGGCATGCCTACTGTTCTTAACACGACAGTACACTAAGGGAAAGATGCTTGTAATAATAATAAAAGCCTAGACTAGATTTCTTGTACATACTAATAATAATGGTGGTAACAATAATAATTACAATTAGCTTTTACGTCTCCAATTAACTGTCTACCCTTTGGATTAACTAATATGCTCGAATAAACTATTATCACATTGGTTAGTACCTGTTAGCATGAGCAAATGTAATGACATTTAACACTGTTAATGCTTAGATTAACTATTATCACAATGCTTAGCACCTGTTAGCATGAGCAAATGTAATGACATTTAACTAACTAATTAAGCGGGACCTATGTCCCTTTTGGGCTTTCCCTATTGTATCCGGAAAGTGTTACATTCCGATTGGTGCCTACTGAACTTTTGTATTGAATTCGGATCAATAAAGTTGAATTGAATTGAACATTGTTACTGCTTGGATTAACTATTATCACAATGATGACAACCTGTTAGCATGAGCAAAGGTAATGACATTTAACATTTAACATTATCCTGGTGCATAAAGTGCCTTGATTATTTTTCCCGGAGTGTCACAATATAAATTTCATTTAATATTTAAATAAATAAATAAACAATCTTAATTATAATTAGTTACAATGAATTCGTACAGGTTAGTGTAATAGTTACTGAATGTAACTTAATAGTCAACACTCGTTTTCGTTCATAGACATCAAACTCAGTCCGGATGTTCCTGGCATAAAATAAGCTGTCCTAGTGGGAGGGAGAACAGGCCAAGCACCCGACGAACCCCGGCCAATAAAGGGAATGAAATGATGTTAAACACCGTAGTCACATGGACTCGGATGCGCCAGCCGCCCGGGTTACTAAACCCATCACAACCTTTGACATAATTCATCCCAGGTACAAAGCCCAGCAGAATGACTTACGGGCGCATAAATGCCATTGCAAGCCGCGCATAAATATTTGAGCAATTGGGAAAATTAATCACCAGCAAAATCAGCTCCAGCCCACCCATTCACGGATGTCAGAACATTTTCCTGTTCTCATTCATTCTTACACAAACAAATCCATTCATCAGGGTTACACACATGCTCTGCACTCCACATGATATAAGTGCTGCACTTGCAAATGTATCATCGATTTGGACCATCATCTATCATAGATCCGTGTGCGACAGTCCCTACTTCCGATCCATCCATCTATTCAATTCTTTAGCTCTACGCAAACCTGCCACTGTTTTCCAGGTGGCACAATGGATGACTGCTCGTGCACCTGCTTTTCACTTCTCGGTCAGGAGTTCAAAACCTGGTTGTTATATCAAGTGAAATTGATATTTTTTGTCAAATCAAGTAGCTGCAAGGTAAGTATGGTCATCATCATCATCATCATCGTCATCATCGTCGTCATCGTCGTCATCATCATCATCCACATCATCATCCACATCATCATCATCATCATCATCATCATCATCATCATCATCATCATCATCATCATCATCATCATCATCATCATCATCATCATCATCATCATCATCATCATCATCAACAACAACAACAACAACATCTTCATCATCTTCATCATCATCATCATCAACATCTTCATCAGTTCCTGAATCCTGACACCAGCCGTTCAGCGGCGATGGGTACGAATAACTGATTTCCAGTGTCCTGGGTCATTTGTCAAGTCCATTTTTATGTGTTTTCACACCTGTTGGTGTGCACGTCTGTATTTATGCTTGCACATTCATGTGCATGTATGTGTAACTGAGAGGGGATCCCTACTGAGAACTATCATGGATAGAAGAAGGGAGGGAAAGAGAAAGAGAAGAAGACTATGATGGATGCTGGACTGGATACATGGTGGATGCCTGGATGGATACAACTTAACGTGAGGGCCGAGCATTGAGAGGAGTGACGCCATTGGACGTTCGAACCTGCCCCACGGCAGAGAACTTGAAAAAGAAGTGTATGTGTGTGCGAGTGCATGTTTGCAGGCTGTCAAACTATCCTTCAAATCCGGGACCATGAAACTTTGTTTATGAAGCATCTGAGTGACAACATTGTCGTACCACACCCAATATATGGATTCACCGACATATGCTTAGTCACTGCAGTTCTATATGTCATCTCAACACATCGATCAGGACCACCACGGGGTTATGTCTTCTTGTAAAATCAATCATCAGACTAAAACACACCTCTGCTGATTTCTACAAACACAGAAGAAGAAGATGAAGAGCCGTCCCTTGAGCTAGCCTAAGAGGGCACATATGGAGCAGACATCTCAGAAAAATTCATTCAACCAAGGGGGATAGAGTAATGGTAACACTCATGGCCAGGAGAGCATTAGATCGCGGTTCGATACCCGTAACCCCCTCTAGGGCGGCGCTTTGCTTGGCTGCCAACTCGTGTGTTTAATTAATATCTTGATTGTAATGTCATGTTTCAATATAATCTTACTGCGTTCTTGTCAGTTTGAATTAATAAACAAGATTATTATTATTATTATTATTATTATTATTATTATATTATTATTATTATTATTATTATTATTATTATTATTATTTTTTTTATTTTTTATTATTATTATTATTATTATTATTATTATTATTATTATTATTATTATTATTATTATTATTATTATTATTATTATATCCCATGCTTGCTAACTGCTAGACTATTGTACAGCGTTTAGAAATTGGCATATTTAAAGCATTAAAAGGAAACTTAGGTAAAACAGTTTACAATTTATTGCAATTCAGCTAGTTATAGCCCAATCACAGCCAAATGTTGTTGTTCCGAAAAACAAATGTTTCTCAACAAAATCTGGCAACCCACTTGCAAGAGCTTCGCGACCCACTTTTGGGTCGCGACCCACAGTTTTGGGAAACTCTGTTCTAGATAATCTGGACAAGTTTCATAAACCAATTAGCACATAACAGGAAGACAACGGAAATACAGCAGGAAAATTACAATCCACCTGTGAAAGGAGGTATCAGCTGAAAATAGCAACGTAGGCAAAATGTTAGAAATGCAATACTTGAATGTATGACTGATGTTCCAATTCTCAAACTGAGATGAGAAGAAGACTTAAAAGTAACACACAGACTGCTTCTAAATTGCTTTCTTCTGATATGCTAACAGCCATATATATATCCATGTAGCAGGAGCTGTGTGAGGTTCTTTAATGCTGCTATATATAAACAGCCAGACCAATACATACAAGCATAAATACATACTTACATAAATACACACATATAAATACAGAGATACATAAATACATAAACATACATACATAAATATTATACATATATGTATTAATATACTTACATTATTTGTCACATGTTGCGTCTACGTGTACAAAACACCACTGTATGTCGAATAAACAAACACTCAATTGTATAAATACACATATACATAAATATATACATAAAGAAATACATACATGCATAAATACATACATAAAGAAATACACACATACATAAATACATACATAAAGATATACATACATGCATAAATACATATTTACATAAATAAACACATACATAAATACATACATACATAAATACATATATACATAAATACATTCACACACATACCCCCGGTACATATATTCACTCATTGCAATTTGCAATGCCACAGTCGGAATACTGCATTTAAGTATGGGGTATGGAATCCATATCTGAAAGATGACATAGAACAACAATACAATGTAGGCATACAATGCAGGCGCACTGGAGAAAGTGCAAATGAGACAGCTCTACCAAAAATGATCTGGGTTACCAGGTCTCAGCTACGAAGAACAGTGAATGGTGTGGGCTAATACTAATGGATAGAAGAGGGAGCCGATGAGATCTAATTGAAGATTATAGGATTATCACTGCAACTGTGGCAGTACACAGATATTCATCATAGATTTATACAGCGCCTCTTCCAGGGAACTACTCAGAGGCGCTCCCGACTCCAGCACGGCCAAGAAGAACAGTTTTCAGGCGGTCATAGAAGGTGCCAGAGGAAGACCTAGGATGTAGGCGCAGCTCAGGAGGGAGGCCATTTCATATGGTCGGGCCGACCACCGAGAAGGCGCGGGTCTGCATGATAGCAGTACCGGTGAACGGGACGGAGAGCACCCCCTCCCCGTCGAGCGGAGGACTCGAGCAGTCCGAGACGCCGACACAGGCCGGAAGAGGTCTATCAGGTATGTTGGTGCGAGACCCATTTGACACAGCCAAGGTACTCAATTCGATATAAATTATATAAAAAACTGAAAGGAACATTATGGCATATATTCTTCGGTGCACCAGTTGTAAGCGCGGAAGGATGGACTGTTAAGCATTCCAGGTTAACTAGCACCAGGTTCTAACAAAGATTGCATCTCTACAGATAAACCACTTAAAATCCCTTTAATGTGATGTAGCACATAATACATACAATGTCATACATATATAATACATAGAATGTCATACATACATAATAAATATAATGTAATACATACATAATGCATACAATGTCATACATACATAATACACACAATGTCATACATACAATGTCATACATACAATGTCAGACATGCATAATACATACAATATCATACATACATATTACATACAGTCACACATACATAATACATACAATGTCATACAAACATAATATACAATGTCATACATACATATTACATACAATGTCATACATACATAATACATAGAATGTCATACAAACATAATACATACAATGTCATACGTACATAATACATACAATGTCATACATAATCTATATAAATAAAGCCAGCTTTCTGTGTGTCTGTGTGTGTGTGTGTGTCTGTCTGTCTGTCTGTTTGACCGGGCTTAACTTCTACAATTTTGCACCTTTTCACTCGAAACCTTCACTAATGTGTCGGCCTCGGCTTCGGACACCCAGTGGAGGGGTTCGCGTCCTCCGTTTTCAACCCTACCATGGTGAAAATGCCCCAAAACGCTACCCACCCGACCGCACATAACGCGCAAGCTCGCCTATTCCACTGCCAAGCGGTTCTATTTATGGCGCCGGTATTCCCCAACGTCATTAATAATCCGCTTAACGACACCGCGGTTCTATTTATGACGCCGGTATTCCCCAACGTCACTAATAATGCGCGTAAGTTGTTTACTTTCGCACAAAATATAATGACGATCGATTCGAAGTATATTCATCGTTTTACAGCAAAATTTTAACACATGTATGTTCAAAGACAAAGATCTAAATTATTTACAGTATATCAAACAACCAGTCTGCTCTACTAAGGGCGAGGCCGACTACAGACCGGCAGTGAGGGCTAGATTTCTGGCGTTTTCTTTAACACGCCAACGCCCGGTTCACCCTCTTCGACTGCGAAGCAGTCAGTCCACGGGAGACTGCGAAGCAGTCTCCCTAACAGGTCGCCAGACGCCACAAGGGCCTCCAAGATTGCGAAGCAGTCGCCGCCAGAGGGCGACTGCGAAGCAGTCACTTCACGGCAGAGGTCGCTAGACGCCAGAAGGCGTATACAAGACTGCGAAGCAGTCTCCGCTGTACGCCAGAAGGCGTCTACAAGACTGCGAAGCAGTCTCCCCCACAGGTCGCCACACGCCCTCCAAGACTGCGAAGCAGTCGCCGCCAGAGGGCGACTGCGAAGCAGTCAGTCCACGGCAGAGGTCGCTAGACGCCAGAAGGCGTTTACAAGACTGCGAAGCAGTCTCCGCCAGAGGTCGCCAGACGCCACAAGGGCCTCCAAGACTGTGAAGCAGTCGCCGCCAGAGGTCGACTGCGAAGCAGTCACTCCACGGCAGAGGTCGCTAGACGCCAGAAGGCGTCTACAAGACTGCGAAGCAGTCTCCGCCAGACGTCGCCAGACGCCACAAGGGCATCCAAGACTGCGAAGCAGTCGCCGCCAGAGGGCGACTGCGAAGCAGTCACTCCACGGCAGAGGTCGCTAGATGCCAGAAGGCGTCTACAAGACTTTCGAAGCAGTCTCCGCCACAGGTCGCCAGACGCCACAAGGGCCTCCAAGACTGCCAAGCAGTCGCCGCCAGAGGTCGACTGCCAAGATTACCAAGCAGTCGTTGTTGTTGTTGTTGTTGTTGTTGTTGTTGTTGTTGTTGTTGTTGTTGTTGTTGTTGTTGGTGGTGGTGGTGGTGGTGGTGTGAAACTTATAACCCCGGGCAACGCCGGGTAATCCAGCTAGTCTATTATATATACATACATACAGTACTCGCCTATGAATCAGCAACAGGTAAACTGAAAACACAGTCACCCATTCCCCATCCAGACAACTCAACCTGTAATCTGGACAACCAATTGACATGTATACGGCCCTTGATTCATTAAGTTGCTTGTCAGACTTCTAACCACTAGAAAGGAACAAGAGCCTGGGGCGATTGGATGAATTTCTGCACTGAATAACAACTAAGACGTCGCAGTCCAGAAATATGATAAAAAATCACTTCTCAGCAGTGATAAAATAAGCTGTAGGCAACAACACTTGACGAGATACTAGAGTCTAAAACCTTGTAACATTCGGGTGTCAGTAACAATGTCATGTTTGGATTATACAAGGCCCCTATGGAAACCATAGGCACTGAAATACACATCAAAGATCTGGGTCACTGAATGGCAACACAGCAGCCAGCTGCAATTAAGTTCTGAGTTTGAATCCAACAAATCAAAGAAAATGATCTCAGTGAAAAGCCTCAACACAGTGTCTTAAAAACATGATATTTATGAAGGCACAGAAGAATCTAAAGTAATCTAGAAACATCTAACTTGCCATTGTCATAACGCTTAAATCACCACTCAATGGTTGAGATATGTATGATTACAATACAGTAAAATGGAAACCAACAAAAGAAGAGCAGTCCTTTACGCTAGCCCTGTCTTAAAAGAAGACAAAAGAAGAGCAGTCCTTTACGCTAGCCCTGTCTTAAAAGAAGACAAAAGAAGAGCAGTCCTTTACGCTAGCCAGTGTCTTAAAAACATGATATTTATGAAGGCACAGAAGAATCTAAAGTAATCTAGAAACATCTAACTTGCCATTGTCATAACGCTTAAATCACCACTCAATGGTTGAGATATGTATGATTACAATACAGTAAAATGGAAACCAACAAAAGAAGAGCAGTCCTTTACGCTAGCCCTGAGGCATCCATAGGCCTGCATGAAGTGTTAGCAACTTCATTTTCTTAGCCTCGGCATATGAGGGCCGGCTGCCAGTCCTCTCCCTCTCTGTCTCATCTTCCCACCGACAGTGTACGGTCAGTGTACTCTTTATAGCCGAGTTGGCTAGGGGATGCAAGTGGAGCAGAAATCTTGAACTAAAGTTCTGCCCTGGTGAGGATTTGAACCCCCGACCTCTCAACTGGCAGTCCAGCATGCTAACCACTACACTATCAGAAACCAACATAACATCTAAATTAATCAGCACTGTAGCAGGTAAAACTGCTTGATTAACTCACTAAAGGATGAAGAGTGCATTTGTGCATTTGGTGTTTGTGGGACCGTTCTTAACAGGCCTGCACTATATAAACAGTCATAAACAACAAAGGCACTACATAAATAGTCATAAACATTAAAAGGCACTATATAAATAGTCATAAACATTAAAAGGCACTATAAACATACATTATTAGTATTTTACTACCTGTTCACAGCATACGGCAAAACAAATCCACATTAGGAAGGGACAAAATTCAACTGTGTGATTGTTTTGTGGTCTCTTTGCAACCATGTTTCCAACATGTACACAACGTATAATTGTGCGTCTTCTAGGAAAATAGACACTTTTCTTACCCAAGACCAAACGTAATTGAATCGACACAAATTCATGATTCACAGAATAAATCACAGACCTAAACCTTTACAATTACAATGCATCTGGCAATCTATAGATTCAGTTAGCATCTGCCAGTCTGGGCTTTAAGAGTCTAAATATAATTTAAACTGTTTGCTAATATTAAAGGAAGGCATATATCGCAGCATACTCTGTCAGAGAAGAAAGCTAAACGTTTTGCAATGGAAAAATACGGAGGTCTATAGAGACCTAAATCTTCCGCGAATTCAAAAGCATTGCTTAAGTACTCCTGTACTTTCAAATCTACACTCTAACACAAGAACTTAACATCTTACACTACATTGGTTGGAACCACACAGAACAGCCATTACAATCGTTGTAACCTTTCTAGATCTTTACTGCAGTTTCTGAATCTGTTCTCCTTGTTGTTGTAGCAGTTCGGTCTTTTTGCGGGTCACCTAAACGGCAGAGGGTATCTCCAGAAACATTTCCTCTACTTGTGTGAGGACAGGGACCCAGCCCGTCAGCCGGGACTGACTTAGACTGGCCCACTTAAGAATATCAACCAAAACCTGTCAGCCTCAGTCCTTTGCTCTAGTGCTCACTGCTACGGTACCCCCAAAATCCCCCCCCCCCAAATTCTCTGGGCAATACTAATCTTCATTCTGCTTAGCACGTTCTGCTTCTTACCACGAACTGATCTTCACCAATATTGTAGCACAGTTTGTTTATCTACTCGTTTGTAGAACTGTTTACAGGCTGGCAACACCCGAATTCGTGACTCTGTAGAGAACCTTGGAAATTGTTTTGCTGCTGAACTGCACAAGAGGCCTTCTGTACTTTACATTACTGCCTCAGCCTCCGAGCAAGATTTAGATGAAAACCTGTCCCCTAGGGAGTGGAAGGCTGAGTCCTAGAGGGGCTTGCGGGTATCGAACCGCGTCTTTCAAAATCTTGCATTTGTGTTTATTCACACACTCACTGACAAACCGCAGTAAGTTACATTGAAACATTGTAACATGACGGTACAATCATCAAAATCTTATTGAACACACGTCTTGGTAGCCTATTAGGCGCCCGCTCATTCTACTGCTCCCCACAGGGAGTGGAAGGCTGAGTCGACCTAGAGGGGGCTTGCGGATATCGAACTGCGTCTTTCAATATCTTAGTTCTTCAAGCAAGAGTATTACCATTCATCTATCCCCTTCCTTACATCTAAACATCTGACAGCTTAGATTTCTTTTGGCCATTATCAAAACAGTTAGTAGATAATAATAATAATAATAATAATAATAATAATAATATTCGTTTAATATCTTCAAACTGACAATAACGCAGTATGATTACAAATCAGTATGAACGGATGATCACAAGTTATTACAGGAGTCGAATTTTAACTGTACATGGCAGCCATACAAGGCGCCCATCACGTCCTACATCTCATTTTAACAAACGCGCCATCTCGCGAATGATAGGCTGAGTGGACCTAAATGCATATCGAAATAGTAAAGTCAATTAATAAAAAGCAAATAAACCAAAACAGTTATTTCCCAAATGCCTTCTATATACTACACTTTCCAGATTTTGCACATTCACCTAATTTCCCTACCCAGGTAGCTATATCGCTCTTGTTACATTATGAGATGGGAAAATACAGGAGGAATGCTGAAAACAACATCGTTACGTCCAATCACACCTGGCCATAAATTACTGGTCCAAAACGACCTCCTGTGTCAAACTAAGACACAACTCATCAACAGCCTCCTCCTCTTCCAAAATGTACCTTTTCTAGAGTAGGAGGAGGACGGGGAGGAGGAGAAGGCTGAGCACCAAACGGAATACCAGGAAGTAGTTTTTGCTCTATGAAGAAGACGAGTAGCACCTTAAGTAAGCTAGTCCTGGAGCAGCCATGGCTATGTAATGTTAGCAACTGCATTTTCTTAACCTTGGCACATTGAGGGCAGGAGACCAGTCCTCTCCCTTGCTGTCTTATCTTCCCACCAGCAGCACGTGGTCGGTGTACTCACTATGCTGACTTGACTACATTACAGAGTGAGTTTACAAAGCTGGTTAAATACAAGCAGACCATACTTCGGAACATTTAAACATGCCCAAGACAAGAAGTTTTCACATTTTAATCAGCCCATTCACATAACTTAAATATAGTGGTCTACTACAAAACAATTATGTACTGTTCCACGTTTTACAGAGCTATACCTCCACTGGTTTGAATTCCACTTGAATCAGAATTCTTCCGGTACAGGATATAATTCAAAATTTACCTAGTATACTGTATGCATTGCAATGACTGACTTATTAGCACCTGGGTTAAGTAGGAGTGCTCCAATAGCAGTTACCAGGTAACACAGCATTGCATGACATGAGGTGTTTTATTTATTTATTATTTATTAAGGAAATTTATATAGTGCCACTCAAGAACTAATCAGTACAATGTAATGTACTATTCAGTACGACGTAATATAAATCAATGCGCTCTCTGTGCCTATATGATGTTAAATGTCATTAAGAACGAAAAAATTACATCAGTTAGCAGAACAATGTATAGAAAGCTGGAAGAGTCACCAGTGGCAGCCCACGCACACACATGGAACCAACCAACCTGGACAGAGATTCTGATATTCATTGGTTTTGGCCTGTGTTGACCATGGGCATAAAAATGGCAAATACTTGGCCGAACTTTAAATTTAATTGTTTCCTCTTCTTGTGTTTTTGTATGAGGGAAGCATTCGCTACTTAGATGATGGTTACAGTTAGACAACATGATCCAAGACTTCTGTATCTCAACCACACATCATATCCTATCAGATGAAACTCAGGATCCCCTTTCAATAGCCAGCGGTTTGTTTCTGCAGCCTTTTTTCAGACTAGAGGTTTGACAGACATCCAAAGTGACGTGACCCATTTCTGTAGAATACACCATCTCCAGCAGTCTCTGGAGTCAACCGTCAATCAAGGACAGGTTCTACAACAAGTTGATCTACTGCTCTGAATGCTAAATCCTCCAAAGAACTGGTGCCTGTGGCATATATACTAGCAGGTGTCATGACAAATGGTTCACGGACAAATGGTTCACGGACAAATGGCTCACGATCTTCCAGCTTCTACTTTGAGCTATGTTTTCATCGAGAATTCAGCTTCTAGTTTCAGTTCTATATTCATCAATAATCCAGCTTCTAGTTTGACCTCTATTTTCGTTGCTCATCCAGTTTCCAGTTTGAGCTATAGTTTCATCGGCCATCCAACTTCTAGTTTGAGCTATATTTTCATAAACCCGGGTTTTAGCGGAAATTATTTCGTATTATTTACACTGCTTGAGCGATAAAACATGTCATAGTAAAATTCAAACTAGAAGCTGGATGATCGATGACAATATAGCTCAAACTAGAAGCTGGAAGATTGTGAAAGGTAGTGAACCATTTGTAGTGAACCATTTGTCCATGAACCATTTGTCAGTGAACCATTTGTCGTGGAACCATACAAGCACTGCGTCTTCTACCATATGCCAGATTTTCAAAGGAGTGCCAGTTTGTGACCTGCCCTCCATTGCCAATGACATACTCTCTCTCAGTGACATACATACATACACACATACTTATATATACACATATATACATAACACTATCACGTGGGGCATGGTAGCTAATTGGTTAGAGCGCTCGGCTTATAATGCAAAGAGTATGGGTTCGAGCCTCCGCCGAGGCAGTTACTGTGTAGGGACGTTGAGCAAGTCCTCCACTCGCAGTTGCTTAGCACCATCGATCGTCCATCTTCAGTCTACCTCGAGGTGTGATCCCTGACAGGGAAGGGTTACATTACCAGGTGACTGCATAAATAAAAAGAAAACACTTGCTTAAATATTTACTTATTTTAGAATTTTTATTTCTATGTGTTACAATCCATGCTTCTAGCTACTGTTCCACTGCCATTGTGTGTTTGCTAATGGAGTAGTAAAGAACATACTTACTTACTTTACTTACTTATATTGTCGTTGTGAGAACTTCTGAACTTTGGAAGGAGGGCATATCAAAGTTATCAAACGCAGTTTTATTGTATTGTATTGTATTGTATTGTATCAATTATAGTAGTTATAATAGGATCAATTTCACATGGACTTAAGCATGGCCAGAATACTTCAGCTGCTATAAAGCTACACAGATGAAAGCAACAGTTATCAACAGCAGGTATAAGTATAGCCTTGGCGCAACCATCTTCAATAATTCATAACTATGACATTATCATACAGTTAAAAATTATTGCAGACAGCTCAGTATGAATGAACGGCGAATTAATTCTGTTACCATGGCGCCCTGCTGGGTGATTAATGAAACCATTATCACTAATGGTAACAGTGCTCAGCACACTTTGTATGTTGTAGCCATGTAGGTACCTGAACTTTTGTACTGCAAATATATTAAGCACGCACCTCCAAGCACTGGAACATGGCCATGTAACAGCTCTACACAAAGTGCAACTAAGCTTCAGCTGTTTATGGTATGCAGTTCGGATTTCTAGCATACAAAACGGCAGTCCATTGGATGAGAAAAAACCTGTTTATATGCCGCGATAAAAACTCGTCATAAACACGATTCCAAGGTAGGAGGATTTTTCGGATGAGGCATACGCACATGATGATGCATCAATCCAGCAATAGGAAAGATTGTTTTTTGTCATGATAACGCCTGCAGTGAAGCAGTTATCGGACACGATACAAAGCCGCTATAAAACTTTAAGTGTCGACTGCCCGATTAATTGCCACTGCAGTTGAGGTGCGAGTCTAGCACGGTGTTTACGTGACGAATTTAAAATGTGCAGTATAACATGTTTATATATACATAAACACATACACATATACACACATACATACATACACAGATACATACATAAATACATACATACATGCATACATACATATACATAAATACATGCATACATACATACACAGATACATAAATACATACATGCATACAAACACAAACATACATGCATACATATATAAATACATGCATACATACATAGATATATAAATAAATACATACATACATGCCTACATACCTACATACGTACATACACAGATACATAGATACATGCATACATACATACATAGGCAGATACATACATGAACGGCGAACGCATTCACATGTACATAACTACATACATCTTCTTCTGATGATAAACTCGGCTCAGCTTCATCAGTATCACCAAACTGATAGTGTGTCCTTCTTCCATGAAGTGTGAAGACCGAATTTCAGGGTCGAATTTCAGGGTCGTCAGATCATTCTCGGTGACCCTAGTCCAAGTGCTCCTAGGTCAGTTTTCTTCTGTCTCTTGGGCTTGTTCATTGTTGTCTAGAGGGCTCTCTCGTGGTCCCCATCAAGCAGAGGTGTCCAAAAAGCTCATTCTTTGTATCTGGACTGTGATAGACTGGTACTGTAACTATTGTTGCCATTCTCCTTCTGGTTGCTAGTTTACTGACACGGTACGTGTAGGGAATCTGCAGAATCCGCATAAGGCACCACATGTCACAGCTGTCACGCTTCTTATTCAGGGCCTCTGTGGTCCTCCAAGTCTTTCACTAGCAACATGTATGTCGTACAGCCTACACATCTGCAGCTTGGTATTCAGCCCAATTGCAGAGTGCCACATGCTACATACATACATACATGTACGTACACACATACATACACCCTTACACACATATATGCGCATACAGCCATACATACATACACATGACAAATTATAAATGCAGTATTGTAATTCTATCTGAAGCCAGTCACATGAGAATATGCATTACACAATGTAACACTTAAGGAAGGCTTGTATATCCTTATACGGTTGCAGTTAACAGACGATCCCTTGTTTACCATTTTGTTAATGAAAAGCATTCCATCTTCTATTTTAAAATTGGTAAACAGTTCCAAGAAACTATGCCGCCCATCAATTCTCTGCAAATAACTTTAGAACTTGCATCCTCCGGACCTACATTATTTATATGAACCGTCCAACCAGTTGGTGATCTGTTTGATGGATCTGATCAGCCTCTACTGTGTAACTGCACTCAGCTACCACATCCCCGGGCGAAAAGGTCCCAGCAGTAAGGGATTAGTGGGGCAGAGATACAAGGCAGAGCTAATGAGACCCGTTGGTCCAGTGCTTCAGTACAACGAAGCAAAGCGGGCACATAGTGGTTTCTCCTCACGTATTGGACCATCCTCCTGGAACAGCATACCATTAAACCTACGAATATTTCGTCACAAGCAGCTCGAGACATGATAAAACCATCTTAAGAGTCGCCATTTTAGATCGGTTCGATTGCCATGTTATGCACCCTTGTGGCATTCTTAACACTTAACGACGAGCTGCATTGGTTTCCCAGTCGCTCTTAGTACACTCTCGTCGTCAAAGGGTTAAAAGGTGCTTTACAAATAGCCCGATACTTACATACATACATAATGGCTGGTGAGAAATAAATTCCAAACCAAAAACGGATTCACGGCTAGAAAATGCTCATGCCAGCAGGCTCTTAGCCAGAAATGCAGAGTTGCCCATCCAAAAGCATTCGAAGTCGTGACCGCGAGACGCCGTGAGCGTACGAAGTCGCGACCATCCCAAGTCCCGCCGCCGTACGAGTCTGACTGCAGTGCCCCCATGCTGCTTACAGAGCCTAATATTAACCTGTGCTCCTTACAAAACTGTCATCTGAATGCTGGCAGTGGCTCTAGAGAAGAAGGTGGATGGTGCTGGAGAAGAATCATGCACAATTTATGCCCATCCAAAATAATTGTCACCCATCCAAATAATTTTCACCCGTCCTTCTTTGGACGGGTGGCTGGCTAAGGGCCTGTGTGCCGAGCAACTGACAGCCAGTGTTTAATCTAGTCCCCCTCTTCTGAGGGGGGAAACAAGGTTTGTCGGGGGGGGCGGTCAACAACGGCGACCTTTTTCAGAGAAATTTCATCAGAGTTCAAACGCCACAAAATGTGTTTGAGTTTAGGAATTTCAGCTTTCAAAGTTGGAATTTCATGTTCAAAAAAAGTTGATGACCTTTTTTTAGTCATTTGTCCCATTTTTCGAACTTAAAACTCTTTGACAACCTTTTTTTAGGAATTCATCTCCTTTACTCGTCTCTGGGGGAGCGCAACATGCATCCTTGGATCCTGGGGGGAATTTCTTCCCCAAAACAGTCCATACATTATAATATTGCCTGCCTCTGGGGGGAAAAATTAAATCCTGGGGGGAAATTTCCCCCCCCAAATGACATCTAGATTAAACACTGACTGACAGCACTGCTTGAAAATTGGATGTTCGATGAGAATTCAAGCGAGAAATCGTTTCAGAGCGTTGACCTACTCTTTGCTTTCTGAGGTTTCTTTGAAGACGGATGCCAACGAATTTCTTTGAGGTCGGTGTCAAGCGTGAAGAGTCTGTGGTACTGGCGACCGTTGGAACGCACCTTGATGAGTTCACTGCCGTTCTGCATGTAGTAGAGACAGTCGGGCGCTAAGCAACACAAACAAAGGGAAGACGTTAACTATCGTACAACCAGGATGCATTGTCTGCAAATCATCATGCATCTGCACATCCTCTCCTCAATCTCCTGTATTATAGCTAAGCTCAACATCTGTAATATCAACAATGTAGACAAACTGGGTGGGAAAAGTAACAACTGTTGGTAGGAAGTATATTAAAACATCAACATCATCATCATCAGTTCCTGACGCGAGCCATTTGGCGGCGATAGGCACGAATAAATGATCTCCAACTGGTGTTAAAGCATACCAGTGCATTAAGTCACGTGGATAAACAATTACTGTAAAATGTGACTTTATCTAAAACATGCTGAACAAGTGACAACTGGACAAGTGACAACTGGACAACAAGTGACAACTGGACAACAAGTGACAACTGGACAACAAGTAACAATTGGACAAGTGACAACTGGACAACAAGTGAAACAAGTGACAACTGAACAACAAGTGACAACTGGACAACAAGTAACAATTGGACAAGTGACAACTGGACAACAAGTGAAACAAGTGACAACTGAACAACAAGTGACAACTGGACAACAAGCAACAACTGGGCAACAAGTGAAAGGCCTCTGACAAGTCTCTCTTAAAGTGGTGCTATATAAATTTGCAATCACTAATACCATTACCAACTGGTGATTATCATAAAGTGATGTGGAAAGTGTGAAACACCTTCAGGAATTATTATGAAGATCCCTGCACAAGCTGCTGGTGCAAAGAGTTGTCATAGCAAAACAATTTAACTCTCCTTTAGAACAGCTTCTGAAAATCTTGCAGATTTATTAATCAGATATTACAACAAAACTTATGACCTGCATGAGTCCTACAGTGTGCAACAGTCTAGTGAATAGCACACCGGGCTGTCAACCGATAGGCCGGGGGTTCAAATCCCCACCAGTGCAGATATTCGTTTCAAAATTTATGCTTCATCTGCACCCTCTATTCAACTCGGCTATAATGAGTACACCGACTACACACTGTCACAGGGAGACCTGCTTGCACTTTTAGTTTAAAATCGGTTTTTGTTTTGTGCCTAGATCATTGGGTGGCGCTTTTATAAATGTTCAAAATACAATTACATCCAACTTCATATGCCAACGCTAAGCAAATGATGTCGCTAAAACTTCATACACATGGCTGTCCCATGGCTAGCTTAAGGGACTGCTCTTCTTCACTAGGATGATTGATGGCACTAATGCTGACTGGGGACAGTGGCAGTTCATATCATAAAGAGGATGCTTTTCAGGTCTTCAAGTCACTGTCCAAAGGAAGATATTGCTCCGTTCCCTTGTGAGCTGCTTTTACATAATGTGGCACTTTGAACAACTGAATAGTTAATGGTGCCAACAACATTCTTGAATTCTTTCTCCTTTGCAGCGTTCTAGGCCTGCACTTCTCCGTATTATATGCCAGGTTCGTCTTAATTAAATTATCCACTGCTAAATAATTCCGATGTATTCTTGCGTCTTCTGCATTTGCATTCACATCAATAATTTCTACTGCTTTCTATACTGCTTGATTCCTGTCCATGTACAAAATCAAGATCAGGTTCTCAAACCTCCTGAAGTGCTTTTCTCTCTGCCAGTAAGCCTGGCTAAGCTGTTCTTGATTTTGTGTGTTTCAGGCACCCTTTTCATGGATGGTTATTCTACCCAAGGTGGCAGGATTTTAATATGTATGTCATTCACCTCTAAGCTTAAGGGTTGAACCGTAATGTGCCGTTTGAAACTGGCAGTCTACTGCGTGTCAAGCTAAATAACTTGTAAGGAAGGTTGTCCAAGTGTCCTTACAATCCACTCCAACACAATGCAGCTGAGGACCATTGTTGATGATAAATGCACTTTTAAATAACCTCACATTACTCACCTCGAAGCTTAAATAATAACATATTTAACTTGGCACAGAACTTAAATGTAATAGTTAACTTCTGTGCAAAGTTATATGTTAAACTGACTATCATACAACCAGGATGCACTCACTGTCTTGTAAATTATTTGTTAGTTAAGCTTAGAGGGAATTATGAGGTACGTACACTAATACAAATATACTGGAAACTGGATAAAAAACTTTGCCACTGAACTGCATAATGCCATTTAACTGCATAATGCCAATAAGTGCATAATACCAATAAGTGCACAATGCCAATAAGTGCATAATGCCAATAAGTGCATAATGCCAATAAGTGCATAATGCCAATAAGTGCATAATGCCAATAAGTGCATAATGATAATGGCATCAGAGTGCCTTGTGCACTGTAATAATGACACCATAGGAGTCGTAAGACTAGATTAGATCAGACTTACATGATTCATTACATGTGCGTTATTATCATATATGTTATTAGAATAAGCACCTTTTAAAGAGGAGCATCAAGAGCATAGATACAAAGCAGATCTCATAGACTTTAGAAAGACGTCTCTCAGGAGCATCCTGACAATCTGGACCGCAGCATTAAACCAAAAATTTCCTCTCCCGGCATCATTTCCAACTCGGCTGTTGGGTAACTCATATCAAATAATATTACCACATCATGATGCCAAAAAACTGAACAGATCTGCAGTTGATATGCTGGATCCACGCAACCCTTGACAAAAATGGCCAGACATGTTGTATATTGCTTCATTTACCCATCCGCAGGGATCGATTTAGTTCTCCATAACCAGTCACTAACGAAGCCACAGAGATGTCTATAAAAACTCGCAGGGGCGTCTTGATACGCCAAGTACAGTGGGTGTTCCATGTCTTTCGCCTAGGAAATGTTTGTGGCAATTCTTTACGCATGCAGACATCACAACCTGCAATACTATTTACCTTGCAGACATTGGCAGCAGCAGTAGCAGTATCTGCAAGACGATGGTGCCATTCAGGTGAAGCAGAAAAATTGCTTTTTCTGTTACTTACTACTTAGCAGCACAAGATATACGAGATTACTTACACAAGCAGCTATGTACCGCAGGGAAGAAAGAGCTTCCCAATACACCAAAGCAGTTTCAGAGATGCTGCACAAAGGAAATGTCTAGTTCAGCGGTTCCCAAACTTCTCTGGGTCGCGACCCACTTCTGAATATCTTGGCAGTCTCGGGACCCACTGTGTAAAATTAGGCATTGTGTACTAAAATTTGCTTTGTAAATTGGTATCGAAATATGCAGATTTACTTACAGCGCTTAGAAATTTAAATCATTAAAAGGAAGCCTATGTTAAAACCAGTTTACGAATTATTGCAATCCAGCTAATTATGGCCTAATCATAGCCAAATGTTATTGCTGCAAAAAATAAATGTTTCTCGAAAAAATTTGGCGACCCACTTGCCAGAGCTTCGCGACCCACTTTTGGGTCGCGACCCACAGTTTGGGAAACTCTGGTCTAGTTCATGTTTCAACCATCACAAGAACCACAATGACGACACTAACGTCTAAGACAGCTCCATATCGGCTGACAACACTACGGCTGACAACACTACGTCAATGCACGTCACGTATGACCATCTGCCATGTTTTTTCACCGCAGATCTCCCTAAACAACTACACAACACAAAAGTGTCTCGTTCTGAATGGACGTCCCACCTACGCCTGACAAGAGTTTGCAGTCTATCAAAAGAATGAATAATCTGGTCCTATCTCTCGATCAAGTACAGAGTAGAGCAAGTAACGGTCAATGTCCCATAGTTTTTATTTTTTTACTTTTTATTTATTTAGGATATTTCTATAGTGCCTCCTCAAGTCATCTACTACTCAGAGGCGCTCCCGACTACAGCATTTGATTCTGTGTCGGAGTTTTCACGCCGAAGCGCTACAAGCAACTGCAAGTGAAGGACTTGCCCAAGGTCCTTACGCAGCGGCTAGAGTGGGATTCGAACCTGCAACCCTCCGGTCACAAGGCGCCGAACTTACCACTGAGCCACCACGCCCCACACAGTTGAACTTAGGGAAGTGCTCATTTCCTTTCCGTACGTCCGGATACGGGGCCTGTGATCACAAGACTTCCTGTTCACTTCCAAGCCTGCGTCAGTACCAAATCACACTCCTGGTGACACGTGTGGCAGAGAGACACGTGTGTAAACAACTCATGCACGTTCATTACACAGAGTTGAACCCTCAACTACAAATCATAAATTGGTTGAAAGTCAAGTATGCGAGGCAATATAAGAACCGAAAGTAATGTTAAACAATCTCGAACATATTGCAGTCGAGATTGTAAGTCGGCCAGACGGACTTGTGAATTAACATTAACGGTAACTGGTCACCAAAATCAATTAAAACAGCTAACAGTCCAGAATTCAACGGAAATGCCGCAATACACAAAGTTAAAGACTCTAGAACATGAAGGAAAGAAACCTTTGCAGACCTCAGGTCAAATGCCAAGGCAGCCATGAATCCTAATCTAACAGTGTTTAATTAGTGGATACTTCATGAGGAACTCAATGAATTCAGTGCACAAGATGGTTAATGAATGGAATGCACAAAGTATCGTGTTGCATTCGAAGTATTGTATCTGAAGATTTTAAGATTTTGAAGATAAAGTGGTGAATTAATGTAGTACAACTAAGGAAAGTTCATTAAGATCACACGATTATCACAGACTTTTCGTAATGTAACAACTGTAGTCATAATCGTAACAATGGTGCTACAGAAGTTTCAGACTAGATTAGATTGTTTAGATCAGATAGAATAGATTAGATACAATACAATACAACTAAACATTTATAGCGTGCCATGCTTTAACAAGACAAGTCTTGCACGTTGCACTTCATCCCTAGTCATAGAACAATGTAAATAGATGAGTCTTTAGATAGATTAAATTATAAGATAGACTAGATTAGACAGATTAGATTAAATAGATTAGATTAGATTAAATAGTTAGGATTAGATAGTTTAGATTTGCCTATATTAGATAGTTTAGATTAGACAGATTTGATTAGAATTAGATATGTTTGGAAGGAACCAAATGAGAGTGCCGCCTACAATAAGCCACAACATTCATCAACTAACCGAAGCACAGCCTTAAACAGCTTGAACTGATAGAGAACAATGCAGCTCAATCACAGCCATCAACGAAAATCCAACCAATCATAAAATGTCGACCAACAAAAGAACGGCCCAGTGACCAATGCACCGGTACACTGCACACCAGCCGTCAACACTCAGCATCTCTTCACGCAAGGTTTAACCAGCTTTCTGACCAGCGGTGCATGGAATATAGATGAGCAGCCAACTCAAAAAACCGAATGCAGAACAATGTTCCCAGTGACCGCTATAAGGACCAAGTAAACAAACTCTTATTTTTAAATAAAAACACACAAAAAATAAGACTGAAAAAGGGGAAAATAGTTGAGCTTCAACAGATGTTAGATAAATATTTTGGGCTTGTTCCTCTTCTTCTCAGGGGACGTAATTTCAGCTTTTTTCAGGGGGGGGGAGGGACATCAGTTGAGTTTATTTCCAGGGGAACTTGTTAAGTTTTGTATTTAGTCTACACGTGCAAAACTTAAGCCAATTCTGCATGATATGACGTCCCTGAATTTGAGTATCATTTTTTTTCTTTTCTACCCCTTTCTTCTTCCTCCTTTTCTTGTTCCATCCTTTTTCTTTTTTTTTCAAAAATCACCCTGGCCCCTCCAAATGATGTCCCTGCTTCTTCTTCATCTCTCTTCCTTCAGGTATGTGCCAATGATGAGATTTGAACAAGATGTCTCTGTCCCCGACCATGTTGACGGCAGTTCTCATGTCCACTCCTCGCGTCCTGAAGTCCTCCCTCACCTTAGGCAAGTTAGGTAAGTACTTTGGGCTTACCCATACACTCATAACGGTGACAGTGAATGCTTTCTTGATAGACGACAGTGAAATCTTACAATCACTGCCTGTCGCATCACACTCAAGGCACTAAAAATTATGCTTTTTACTTTCTCAGCAGATTATACACGTATATAAGCCACAAATACTGGAACAGGCGAACAATCTCGGAAATTTTCGCTCCGGAATGAGAAGCACAAATGTATGCAGTATATTTGTGTCACAACATAAATTCTGACATAGTACTGCATGCAAACTGCAAAAGAATCTGTACATTTTTGTTAACATTGAGTTTTTTTTACCAGGATGGACTACAGAGAGCAAGCTGATCCAACCCAGTTGGTTTTGATTACCCACTGGACATAACTTGAAAATTGTGCTAGCCATATTTCATCATCAATTCACAATATCTGTCTGCCAAAGCAAATTGGCACACACCATTTCTAAATTGCAACGTTTTGTCCCAATTCATCTTGCCTATCATAATACTAAATCTGCCTTTGCAACTTTTTCTCAATTCTGCATGTAGTGTGTTCAAATATCATTCTTGACGAAGACCAGATGTGTCTAGAGCAGACTGTCCGCAATGTAATTTATTCATAGGGTATATTTCTCACAATTAGCAGTATCTATATTTAAATGCGCTCTCTGGTTTCTTAACGATGCAAATAAATCATTGTGTGAGGACAGTGAGGTTACAAAAAGAACATGTCAACACCAGTTGGGTCTGTGAGTGGCAGAATTCCCCATGAACACGCAACATGACAACTCCGTTACCAAGTCTCCGAGTGCCATTCTTCTGCCATAAGTGACTAATGACCAGAACCAGCGGGTGAAGGACAGACCACTGTGTAATCACTCTCTCTCTGTCTCCTCTCTCTCTGTCTTTCTCTCTGTGTCCTTGTCTTTCTCTCTGTGTCTCTGTCTCCTCTCTCTCTCTCTCTATCTCCTCTGTCTCCTCTGTCTCTGTCTGTCTGTCTGTCTGTCTGTCTGTCTCTCTCTCTCTCTCTATGTGCGAGTCATCTCTCCATGTGCCGAGTCGACACACGACTTTCAGCTAATAGAGCATCAACCACTGTGACTTTCATAGTTTATCTGCAAACCAATTTGCAACGACACTGTATGGATGGAGTTGATGGAATCATCACCAGTTCCTGACGCCAGCCCAGTGGCGTCGCCACTTTTGCCGTACCACTTTTTAAGGTGGTACGGCAACAACATACTTTTGCCATACCACTTTTTGTCTGTTAAAAGCTTCAGTCCCCAGACCCTCTAATTTGCCGTACTACTTTTCAAATCGTGGCGACGCCACTGTGCCAGCCATTTGACGACGATAGGTACCAATAAATGATCTCCAGTGTCCTCAGTCATTTGTGAAGTCCATTGCCCCTCTTAGTGTTAGTCCAGGCGATGTTATATCCTCATTTATATCATCTATCCAGCATAGTCTTGGTCTGCCTTTGTTTCTTTTTCATTTGAAACCTGCATACATGTAGTGCACTGCGTGGGATTCGGTCAACTGGCATTCTCTCTACATGTCCAAACCACTGGAGTCTTCGTTGAACGACTTTGTCTAGCAGAGTTGTTCCGATATCAAATGATTGTCATAAGTCATCATTCCTTATTTTCTGCAGTCTTGAAATCACTACCATATCTTAACCTTTCAAAGACGAGCGAGCATTAAGATGTATAGAAAACTACTCCTGCTCGCCGTTAAAGGGTTAAAGAACAGAACTTATGTACAGTAGCTATTCAGCACCCATTCCAGAACTCTACAACTGAAAGTGGATTACCACTCTGTACAGTTTCTTACTAATTAATTAGTTAATTGCAATGACAGTGCAAGGATGGAGTTGTCAGTTTCAGAATCTTCTGTGAACCTATGTAGCTATCCAGTGCTCATTCCAGAACCCTACCAATGAATTAAGGCTGGACTTGTACAGTCACTGGAGGTTACATTCACAGTTCCCCTTTAACTGCCTTTAAGTTTACGGGAATGACTGTGTATAGAAGTGAACATAGAAGATAATATAGGAGATAGATTTATTCATAACAGGAAGATACACCACATTTAGATATGTGCCATATCTTAAAGATAAGAAAAAAAAATGCAGTTCTAAGCTTTTGCACACAGAAGCTAATACACAATTAAAAACTGCACAAACATTTCTTCCTACTTCTCCTACTCCTCCTCCGCTTCCTTCTCCTCCTCTTCATTCTCCTCCTACTCCTCATCCACCTTCTCCTCCTACTCTTCCTCTTCTTTCTCCTCCTATTCCTCCTTTTCCTTCTCCTCCTCTCCTCATCAACTTTCTCCTCCAACTTTCCTCTTCCTTCTCCTCCTACCCTCCTCTTCCTTTTCCTCCTACCCCTCCTCTTCCTTCTCCGCCTACCCCTCCTCTTCCTCTCTTCCTTCTACTGCTGGTGAAACACTCTGTTAATAAAGCATCCGTTATTCAACAGAACACCCAACTATAAATCCATAACGCAACAATAACAAATTCAACATGGACAATTTCCGCATTCAAGACTGCCAGCCTCGACGAAGCCATCAACTCCCTGTAGGCAAATTACAACTAAAGCAAATGCTACATCCCCTTCATAACAGAATATGTCAGACGGATATACAAACAGATTTATACACAGAACATATGCCCACGATAGCAACGGACGACCGAGGATAAATGAAGCGGGAAGGAAATACAGAAGAGGACGTGGAGAAGGATTAGTAGGAAGAGACAGCAAAACGAGAGGCAGGAAAGGTTGGCATGAGAGAATGGTCAATGCATTTAGGTGGAGTTGGAAGAATAGGAGATGAAGTGGGAGCAGAAGAGAAAGAAGAAAGTCGGTTAGAAGGGATTGGAACAGCTAAAGAAGCAGCAGGAGCTGAAGGCGTATTATCTAATGACTTAATGACCTCTATAATCTAATGACTTAATGACTTCCATAATCAAAAGACTTACTGACCTCTATAACCTAATGACTTAATGACTTCTATATAATCCAACAACTTAATGACTTCTATAACCTAATGACTTAATGACTTCTATATAATCCAACAACTTAATGACTTCTATAATCTAATGACTTAATGACTTCTATCTAACGACTTAATGACTTCTATAGCGCCCTTGTCATAAAGTAGGGCGTGGTGGCTCAGTGGTAAGTTCGGCGCCTTGTGACCAGAGGGTTGCAGGTTCGAATCCCACTCTAGCCGCTGCGTACGGACCTTGGGCAAGTCCTTCACTCACGATTGCTCGTGGCGCTTCGGCGTGAAAACTCCGACACAGTGTCAATGCTGTAGTCGGGAGCGCCTCTGAGTAGTAGTTGACTTGAGGAGGCGCTATAGAAATATCCGAAATATATATATAAAGTCCAAGGCATCACTCAATAAGTAAGTAAGTAGCCTGTATGAGATTAACGAAAACACAGCAGCAGAAACAGGACGCACTGAAAAGCGAGGCAGAAGGTAGAAAAAAATGGGGAAATGGGTCAGAAGGAGTAGGAAAAGAAGGAGCAGGAGGAGGCAGAAGACAAGTAGGAGGAGTACTTAGTTACAACAGGCGACAGCGGGTCTCTGGTTAGACGCTCGGCCTGCTTCAGAGACGGAAGCCATGGGCTCCTATACAATACAGGGGTACCGCAGCAACAGACACAATTCGCTACCATCTCTTTCAAGAACCTGACCTCACAAGTCGACCTCTATGCATGCTGTGAATCAATTTCTGCCAACAGTTTATTCCTACGGACTACCAACCAGCAGAACCACAGCTCTAGACAATCCTTACAGCCTCAACACACGGGACAACACACCCAACCATTTGTTGCACCGCAAAACCACTTCACAACCGTTCGATACAAAAAGATCACCATTGCCGTACATTAAACAAAGGGCCAAACATAACCTATCAGATACAGGAGCGCACTCACACTTGCCATCAAGTCGACAAAGTGTAATAAACTGCTAAGTTCGGCTCTTAGAACTCGAAATAACTGTTGTACTACCTGTAGGCAACTTGAAACATGATAACAAAGTCAGATAACGAGTTCTTGGGGCTAACTAAAAATAATGCCAAGTGTACAACCTATAATTTCGACTGCATATCCGGCACTTATTATTTACATTCAGTGAACTCAAGAGCACTGGCTAATGCTTTTAAGCGTCACAAAACTATTGCAAACTGAAAAAGCTCCGAGTACACGGCATCGTTTCTCTGGGCTAAAAATAAGAGTAAAAATCATTTCAGACAGCACAACAAATCCATCAGAGAGACCTAATCGATGTTTACACAGTGTGAAACCTCAGTGGCATTCAACGACCCTAGTGTACCACATGTTCCAATTAACCGTACCTTGCGATATTGCAGAGAGCATTACAACTGTTAATAATAATAATAATAATAATAACAATAATAATAATAATAATAATAATAATAATAATAAATATCGTGAAGTTCCTGAGGGATCATATCTACCTCGGGACATAAAATAATTTAATAATAATAATAATAATAATAATAATATCTGTTCATTCCTTTGGCCTTCGAAACCCTGGGTCCGATCAACAATGAAGGCCTGAGTTTCCTTTCGGACCTGGGACAGAAGCTGTGCACGGTTACGAGGGACCCACGTGAGACCTCTTTCTTATACCAACGCCTATCGATAACGATACAGCGTTTCAACGCTGTAGCTTTTAAGGGTACTTTCGCCAGCCAGGAAATAGATGAATAGGGCCATTCCGGACACCTTTTTTTTTAACATTAGTTAATATTGAAGTCCCTGAGGGATCCTGTATACCTCGGGGCATAAAAAAAAAATAATAATAATAATAATAATAATAATAATAATAATAATAATAATAATAATAATAGCAATAAAAGCCTGGAAGAAAAGCAACAGAAAACCAACAATGTAAATTAATGGCGCCTTCGTTTAATATAAGATATTGGTGTAATTACAGAGTACTCATGATAACAATAATAATGCTTTTTTATTCCGATAACAGCACCATAGAAATCTACAGATCATTATCCTTATCATTAATATTATAATTGTTATTACACATTCATTAAGCACCACTATCTAATGACTAAGCATCAATTGATGGATGGCATTGAGCAACTGTGAGCAAATGAGTTCTCTGCAACAGTACCCGTCTCAGAAGAGGCTCAAACCATACTCTCTGCATTACAAGGTGAGCCCTCTAACCAATCAGCTGCCATGCCCACAGTAGCCGCTTACATTACATAACTGAGAATAGTTCAAAACACTATTAACAGGCAGGGGCGTCTATCCCCCCCCCCTAAGTCATTGGAGCAATGTCCCTTTTAGCCCTTTCTTCCCCCCTTCCCCGTTCCTTCCCCCTCCTAAAATGGTGGCACACACACTGACAGATCTCTCCCCCCTAAATCTTGGATGGAGCATTTGCTCCAAGGTTTCTATGGTGTAGACGCCTCTGTTAACAGGTTACTATCATGGTAGGAATTTGGTAGGGTGAGCATAATCTACAACTAATTCACGCAAACCGCCAACGCCTTCATGGTCGGCAGGAGGGCGTGATGATGATGATGATGACCATCGTCAATAAGTGCAATGCCATCATAGCTAATTCTTTTCCAGTCCTGTTGAAAGCGCCTGGCAGGTCAACTGCTGTCCTGAGACTACAAATTCGGTCTAACACCCACGAGAAGCTTAAGACTTTATTTGGTCACGCTTAGCCGGAAGAAGCATAAAGACCTCAACCCGCAGATGAAGAAGCCAGGGTCAAACACCGGAGAAGGTTTATGTGTGGTAAGGTCGACATTAACGGCCAAGGCGGTCATAAACACAACTATTTCTAAAGGAGAAAAGCACAAATTAAACCCTGCCACTGCTCGTAGGCTGGCAGTGCCAGTCCCAAGCCTGAATAAAGGAGGAGGGCGACGCAAATCATCTTTGTTATGACACAGTGTCGTTAAACAGCAACTACACACAATACCCTTCAATTGTATTACTGTTTAACGTATTCTGGTAGTGCCAGTCCCAAGTCTGGATAGAGGGTGACGCTAATCATCTTTGTTATGACACAGCGTCATTAAACAGCAACTACACACAATACCCTTCAGTTGTATTACTGTTTAACAACAATTTGGCTGAGGTTGGCAAGGTCATTGATGTTGACCCAACCTTACCTTAGTGTCCGGGGTCATCCTCTGATTTCAGCCACGCAAGCATGTCACATCAGGAAACCGAAACTGCTAGGATAAAAATATAAAACGGAAAGCTGTGGGCGCCAACACATAAATTCCTATATAGGTTAATACACAGGAGTCCACGGCTAACCATCATCCTCTCAGAACTATTTATACAAGACCTCGAAACGCCAGCCAGTCTGGCCAGACGTAGCAGCGTCCAACAGGTATAATATACATAAATATCACTTGGGCTAAAAGCCGGGTCACACGCGCGCAGGGCCTCGTGGAAAGGCCTTCATGGAAAGGCCTTCATGGAAAGGCCTTTGTGGAAAGGATAACAAACACAGTGAGCCGTCCATTTCTAAGATAATCATAGGAGAGCACAACCAGGCGAACTGGAAAACCATTAATTTCCGCTCACATTCCACGGTATGAAAAGCGTTCATCTCCAGGTCATCAGCAGGAACCGAAAAGCCATTGATCCACCATCAATCACACAGTCTCACACTCGCAGATTTATTATGCAGAATTTATATAAAATAATAATAATCACGGATGAATATGCATGCCCTTGCTGCTTGGTTGTGTTAATTGCATAACTATATGGGACAATTATGACGGACAGTGACAGGATTATACCTTTCCAGATCCATCCTGGGAGGGTTTTATGGCACATGACCCACTATAAACTCTGTTCCTCAGCCAGCCAGCCATCCACCCACCCACCCACCCATCCATCCATCCATCCAGCCAGCCAGCCAGACAGACAGACAGACAGACAGACAGACAGACAGACAGACAGACAGACAGACAGACAGACAGACATATAGACTCACAGTCAGACAGACAGACCCACAGTCAGACAGACAGACAGACAGACAGACAGACAGACAGACAGACAGACAGACAGACTACTTGTACTACAGCACACAGATAACCAGTAGAGCGACACTATAAGCCTCTGACCATAGCAACAATATCAACATAACCATTGTCAACTCTTATTTAATTTCAAAGCAAGGACCGGGAAATAGACTTTCCTGGTTTTAAAGAAATGCGTAGAAAAAATAACCGTCTTGCACTGTCAATGGTAAAACACAACAACTCAGAACAGTGTACATGTAGACCACAGAACCCTAAATCTCTGTAGAACTAGCACAGATACGTTTCATGTGGCACATGTATAACCATCAATATATTTATTAATTAGATACTTACACATAATCATTAGCTTAATGACTTCAATTCAAAAGCACCGACACCGCTAACGACAGTTTACTAACTTCAAGTAACCTAGCGTCAGTCGTTAAACGTTTCATCTGTTGTTAAAGCACTCTAAGTACTGAACATTAGCTTAAAAAGTACTGAAAGTTCCATTTGACCAGGATGGTGGAATGCCGTTAAAACTTAAAAGAGACTTGTTTAACGTCTTCCTGTTTAGTCATTGGAACCAATTCTATCTGAGGATAATGAGGACAGAAACAGGCTACCCGAACTCAACAGGGTGTTACGTTGGGAACTTCTGTAAACCAAAAGCTTCAGCCACAGAGCAAAGGAACTGATTACAACCCACATAAACATCGGATTATTTATTATAGATTAATTATATTAATTGACAACATGGCCTTATTAAGCCTCGCCCAACTGCACTTTATTTTACAGGACAATCACGTGCCGTGTTTCGCCTCTTTGTACTGGGAAGCAGGTTCCACAACAAATGTCCAGGACAAATGGTTCACCGACAAATGGTTCACCGACAAATGGTTCACGGGCAAATGGTTCACAATCATCCAGCTTCTAGTTTGAGCTATACTTTCACCACCACTAATTCAGCTTCTAGTTTGAGCTATATTTTCATCATCATTCAGCTTCTAGTTCGTTTTTTTTACACTGGACAACAAAAAACATTTTGAGCTCTAGTTTCATCAAACTATCAGCTGGCTGAGTGATGAAAACATAGCTAAAACTGGAAGCTGGATGAGTGATGATGAAATTATAGCGCAACATAGAAGCCGGAAAATCTATGAAAATAGAGCTCAAACTAGAAGCTGGATTCTCAAAGAAAATATAGCTCAAACTAGAAGCTGGAAGATCGTGAACCATTTGTCCATGAACCGTTTGTCGATGAACTATTTGTCCGTAAACCATTTGCCGTGACACCGGGAAGCACACCCGATGAGAGTCACAAAGTCCTACCTGCGGTGTTATATCCTCGGACAAAGGGTCAAGCTAGACACACACAATTATCTAGTGCTTATTTACACGCAGATCAACCAGCCTCTTTCATGTCCTACGGTCTTAACACCGTCACCAGAGTCAAAACAGTAAACATCGCAAAGGTCAACAGAAATGGCAACGCATCGTCGAAAATCATGTCTCGACCGCTGAGAACTGTCTATCCATTTGGGAAGTTGAAAGTGGATAAGCAACAATGCTGTACACCTCGGCACAGCAGGTCGTAAACCTTCAATTATTATTATTATTATTATTATTATTATTATTCCGGATATTTCTATAGCGCCTCTCGAAGTCAACTACTACTCAGAGGCGCTCCCGACTACAGCATTTGATACTGTGCCGGAATTTTCACGCCGAAGCGCCACGAGCAATTGCGAGTGAAGGACTTGCCCAAGGTCCGTACGCAGCGGCTAGAGTGGGATTCGAACCTGCAACCCTCCGGTCACAAGGCGCCGAACTTACCACTGAGCCACCACGCCCCATGGCACAATTACATGGAATAGAACTGTAAATGCCTGAAGACCTTTCTGTTTGTTACTGTTACTGATAGCACCGACATGGGTCGGGAGCACCTCTAAATCGTTGAGTGGTGCTTTAAGAAATGCTCCATTACAATTACAATTAAAATCAGACACTCAAGTGCATTGCATCCTTTGGATGCTTAGCCAATGAACATTAATTACTTGTACCTTAATAATTTACTGCCTATTTTTAACATAATAGTACCGATTGACATTCAAACGCCAAAAATGAAAATCTTATTTAAAAACGCCAAAAACATCGCTGCAAAACAAGTCCGATTGAAATTGAAAACTATGAGACATGAGATGAGACATATTAGAAGAACAATCTACAAAGATGATAGAGAAATAAATCCGAGTCATCTCTAATTAAATTCCGAGATATGACTGAAGCGTTGAAGCCGATTTAGTCACAATAACAATTAATGAAATCATAAAAGATAAAGGATTTCACCTGTAATTAACTAGAAAATCAATGGAGGCAATATATCTTCCTCCCGACTCCAGCATGGCATACCATTACGCATCGCTCAAGTATATACTAAAACTGTATAAGAAATCAATCGCACCTTAATTAAATATTTAATGATCACCTGGTGATGTAACGTCACAAGGCCTCCCACTTCAGATTTGCTTATAAGACTTGGTAGTTCAGATGCGGAAGATAAAAGCCAGAGTAGAACAGTCACCGTATCAAAGCGATAATGAAACAAAAACTCAACCCACAGACAGCAAAAACCCTAACAGATGAAATAGGCCTAATGTTAGTGGAAGAAGAAGAACAGTCCCTTAAAAGCTAACCCCGATTGGCAGCCATAGGTATGAAGTGTTAGCTACTTCATTTTCTTAGCCTCGGCTTATGTGGGCGAGTGGCCAGTTCTCTCCCTTGCCGTTTGATATTCCTACCAACAGTGTACAGTCAGTGTACTCATTATAGCCGAGCTGACTATGGGACAAAGGTGAAGCAGAAATCTCGAAACAAATTGCTTCCCTGGTGGGGATTTGAACCCCCAACCTCTCGGTTGACAGTCCAGATATAACAAAAAAGCCCCAATAGATTAAATACGGTTAGTGGAACTTGGGAGTCAAGAGTAACTAACAGCGCAACAGACAAGGTAATGAACTTTTCAATAAATAAACCTGCATGGAGGCATGCACTGATAAGCCGCAGTCTCAACCACTGTGCCCAAAAGGCACCGAGAAAAATAAACAATAACAAAGCTGCACTCGAGAATCCACCCAGAAGAAGATGCAAAAGCCAGTAAGAAGTGACACAATAAAAGGCGACCCAAGGCCAAGAGAAGACGCTAAGGGCAAAATGGAGGACTCGAAGACGATTGTAAATAAAGCTGTCCGCTGGAATAAAGCGGTCTTTCTCTTGCCGGTCAGGACAGTTAAAACGACCTGGATAAAGGAAGCTGCCAAGGGGAAACCGGAGAGAGATGGAAGACATTGAGAACAGGACACGAAGACGACAAGATTTACGGCACTTGTTGGTGCGACAGTAAGGGTCATAAGAACTCAATAAAGAAGGTTAATAAGGAGAAGAAAGCTCGAGCCGGTCGATGGCAGGACGTAAGTGACGCTTTTCGGATCAGTATCTGAATACGAAAACAGAGTTGAGCAATCACTAAACTCACTTGTTGATTCTCTACACCTACTCATCACATTCTCTTCACCCCATTCGGATGAGGAGATTCATTACAAGCTTCAATAGACCGCAGATGGATCAATTCCGCGATAATACAAGCTGTACTTATAACAGAAATCGCTTCTTAACAGCTTCCCCGTGCAGGCCATCATAAAAGTATCCTTCTTCGAGGATCTTAAGCATACCGTACAGCGGCGGCGATCTTGTTTGACAGGTGGGGGGGGGGAACACAGGACATTTTGAACTGATCTGATCAAAAAGAGGTGAAAAAATTCGTTGACCGTTTTTGGTGTTTCTTCAAAATGTGGGGGGACAACTGTATACTGTGCCCCCACTTTAAAGGCAGGGTCTTGTCCCCTCGAATCGTCGCCCATGATACCGTAGGTGTGTGGTGTTTCCTTGGTAGCTGTGCTGGAGCGCCCTTGTAAGTTACTTAAAGCTATACAAGTGCTCTGATGCATACATAAGTTTAAGACATTATAAATGAAGTCTAATTATGGTCTGCAGTGTAAGCATAGTTGTGTGAAGCTCTAGTATAGCTGTGTGAAATGCTAGATAATCTCGTTTAAGGATAGTCACTTATCGTGATATATGTGTTGACAATGAAAAGACATTGCCCAGGTATTACAGTACAGTTTTCATCAATGTTTTTGGGGAATTTTATAATCTTCCTCAATTGACCAAATGATTTATTTCAAATCAGACTAAAAATTCAGAAAACACCCACATCTGTTTTTATTGAACAGACTGAATTTCAAAGGCTTACAACAGATAGATAAATGCGAGATACAAAAATGTGAGCAGAGCAGATTGGACAGACTGATGCACAGCATATCTGAAAGACAATTACAGGCTTGCCATATAAATAATCGAGCATACACAGTATAGAAGAAGAGCATGCCCTTAACATTTTAACGACGAGAGTGTACTAAAAGTGACTGGGAAACCAATACAGCTAGTCGTTAAAGTGTTAAGCTAGCCCTGATATAGCTATGTGCATGAAGTGCTAGCGACTTCATTTTCTTAGCCTCGGCATATGAGGGTGGGTGGCCAGTCCTCTCCCTCACCGTTTCATCTTCCCACCGATAGTGTACAGTCAGTGTACTCATTATAGCTGAGTTGGCTAGGGGGCGCAGGTGAAGCAGAAATCTCGAACCAAATTTCTGCACTGGCAGGGATTTGAACCCCCAACCTCTCGATTAACAGTCCAGCATGTTAAATTCGCTAATCACTACACTATACCCCCAACGGCAGTGTTTAATCTAGACACCTTTCGGGGGGAAATTGCCCCCCAGGATTTATGTTTCCCCCCCAGAGACGAGAGAAATAAAAAGATCAAATAATAGTTTTGAGACTACTGGGGATTTGTGTGTGTTGCAGTATTGAAATCATAAGACGAATTCAATTCCCAAAAAAGCCACGAAAGTGAGACGAATATTTAAAAAAAGTCATCAAGTTTTTTGGAAGATGAAATTTCTAAAAAAAGTCTTGTCGAAATTAAAAAATTTTCGACGCTCGTTGGTCCCCCCACAAACCTTGTTTCCCCCCACCCACCGAAGAGGGGGACTAGATTAAACACTGCCCCAACGGTATAAGTGCTCAGCAAATTTCTTACCTAAGGCAACATAAAAGCCTTCAGGCATACTCAAACCACGTGTTTTCAGTCTGATATCATGCCCTGTTCAGGTGCATATCCATCATTCGTGTTTATCGAGGTATAAACCTAATGCTGCCGGCATGGATTATGGCGAGCGATCAAAAGAACATACGAGTTCACCGACTCTTTACACAATTCATTATGTTTTTACACGTCTGTGAACAAGACTAACACCGGAACATGATTTAGAGCGATTCATTAGCTCACAGGCGACCTACACCGTATACAGTCTTAGATTCGTAGGTGGGTCTGTCAGTCTGTCTATTTGTCTGTCTGTTTGTGTGTCTCGGTGTCTGTCTGAGACCATGAAACCACTGAGTATGCCATTAGAGCACTGGGAAAGGTTCAAGTCCATGTCTATATAGATAATTTTTCGCTGCACACCTGCTGCATAACCTCCGGAAATCCCAGAATTCCGTTTCGGGATTCATGCATTGATCACTGGCTCATCAAACAAACCACTGACAGAAGTACTCTTCTAAACAGCAGTATCTGCTCATTGTAGACACTAGTGTGTAGTTCAAAAGCTTGCACATAAACTGTCTGTTGTCAAAGCACATTCACGCCACCAACTACTAGGCAATTTTGTCTGATTGATGAGAAGCATAGGAGCTTTGCTGTGATTTGTCCAAACTCCTGTAGTACGTTGTCTAGCCGCAAGTGCTCCTTGCTCTTTCTCTCCCTCTATACCACAAGCACTTGAAAACCATTCTGAACGATCATTGTTTTTGTTTTGTTTTCCAATCAGGAGAACCTAACAATAGTCTCTCTTGAACAGGTGCTATACGAATCCATGACTTAAATTACATGTTGTTACAGCTACAATAATTATTACTCAATCATGTCACATCAAACCTATTCCCAATGGTCAAGCCCATCATCGTTATTATCTGTGGCATGTACCATGAGCTAGAAAATAGTATTATTGCTTACTATACTACAAATACTTCCAGTTTTCACTCCAACATTTTGATTTACAGTTTATTTTATTTTACTGTATCGTTTCATCATTTCTAATACCCTCACTGACTGTGCTTCTTTTTGATTGTTAGGTATTGTTATCTTTTTATCAACGCCTTTATAAACTGTGGGCATTTGTCCTGCTTTAGTAAATGTAATTGTAATTAGTGACTTCTATTGCGCCAGTGTCTAATGCACAAGGCATCAAGTTCCCCATCAACCAATGGCACCAAAACCAAGCCGTAATCAGGTCAATATCCAGATCAGTCTGTAAGATTGAAGTAAAGGTTACACAAATTTTAGTTCACAATTGGAGCCTCTGAACGGTTCACCCTACTAGAGGCGCGTTACAAATGTTTAAATACAATGCAATACACAATTACTACAAAAGTACAAAAATTTAAAAAATAATACATGAAATACAACAGCAATGCAGTTAACACATTAAAGGTACTCGGCAGTTATTAAAGCAACCATGGTATACGGAACAACACTACCTCAAGGAACAAGAATGCAACAATGTATGTACGCAAGAAATGTATGAATGTAAGCATGCACTATATAGTGCATTTTAAGTACAACTCACAAAAGTCCTGGCGGCTTACAAAAATACTGAATAACACCGTCTGATGACCCATGGTACAAGGTGCTAAAACATCGTGTTCCAATTGGAACAGATTTTCCCCTTGCGCAGACATACAGCTGTATTTGACTCAGTGCAGGATGCCTTTTCACACCATCTTTAAAACGCACTTGTTAGGATCAGTTATGCAGCCATGTGTGCAGCACATTGGTACAGTAATTAAAAGACGTCATATCAGATGTCTTGATATATAAATACATATACATATATCATATATATACACACATATATATATAATATATATAATATATACATATATGATATATATATATAGCAATGCATGCTTAAGGCTTCGTTTCTCACACAACTTGTGGATAAGAAAACTAGATCAGAGACTCATTTGTAAATAGACCAATAAGCAGCAGTTCTGTTTGTAGCGCAATCTCCCATCTATGAGGGTACATGCATTAATAAAAGGGAGCAAAATTGCCTACGAAAGCTGCAAAAATCGTCATCGTCACCAGCCACCCTGAAAAATAAATTTCTCTTGCGACCGACCGTTCGCCACAAAAAGCTTCGAGGGAGAGGTGAAATTTGTCTCAACTGTCGACCCACAGAGTGGGAAGTGCCAGCGCTAGAGAACTAATGACCCTCCTCACGTAAAACGCTGTTTGTCTGTGTTGTTTGCCTACCAGATAGGCATCCGTTCTGTAATGGGTCACGTCGAGTTTCACACATCATCATCACACATCATCATCCGGCGACCTAGACAGACACTACACTTACATACGTCAGCGGCCCTGTGTATCACTGTGGCCCTGTGTATCATGTATCATGAAGCATCAATCATACACAGGCTATATAGTTCAGAGTGCAGAGAGACGAAGACCCAGACGGACTGGCACGCAACAAAGTTTCACAAAAGCGCACAGCATAGAGGGAACATTGACATCATCATTTCAGACTATCACAGTTTAGGGACAGCAAGTAGTCTGTGAAGCAACACTCCTTGGCACCCTAGGCTGATGCCTTTTGTACACTGGATAATGACTGCATTGTATACTGGTACTGCATTGTATATTGGTACTGCACTGTTTATTGGCCAACATCATATAAATTGGTATTGCACTGTATATTGGTACTGCATTGTATATCGGTACTACATCATATATTGGTACTGCATTGTATATTGGTACTGCATTGTATATTGTGCTGTATTAACATAAATTTTATTTAATAAAAGCAAAAGCCAGCAAATAGTTTTAACATAGCAGTACCTAAACTAGGGTAATTACATTAGGGTATTTATGATCATAATTTACAGCTTGTATCATGCCAGTGTCTAATGCACAAGACACTAACCAGTGACACACCAAACCAAAACATAATCATGTCAATATCCAGAAGATCAGCCCGCTAATACCGAGGCATAAAATATGGTAATCAAATATGTCAGCTAATTATTAATGTGCAAAACCTTGCTATCGATAGTGCCTGAAATGCATTTCCCACGAAACCCTTACAACACAATCACGCTGTTGGCGTTGCAGGAAACTCTACCGGGACCAGCCTACATAAACTACAGCGGTTGGTTGGTTGAAAAAATGTTCAATAAATGCCCGGCTGCCTCAGATATCTGGGCCATTATAGTGAAGTTGTAAAACTTTATGTTCAAGTCCACGCATAAAGTTCGAATGTAGCAACAACACTAACTGCTCCACCGCTTTGATGTTGAACACATGTCACCCCAGCGGAAAAACTCCAAGCAATATCGCTCGGGAAGGAAGCTGATAAGGTAGTACCATATAACTACACTCTCGACAGAACGTTTACCACAGACAGACTGGTAAAAATAGCCAGCACCAGAAAACTGCGACCTACTACTCTCAAAGGCCACAGTGCTACATATTGCCTGTAGGCTAAACTGTAGAACGTTATACTACACAGATAAATGTATCCGGACAGAATCCAGCCAAACTAGGGTCTTCTCTTAATAGATACCACTTTTAAGGGTGACAGTGCTACTGAGATGGCTGCAGACCATCAGCCAGCTATCGGAGAGATTATTTCTTATCTACCCTGCTGGCGTCTGCCGTACTTAGCCAAGGCCTCAAGTCCTCAACAGATAAAATCTACAAGGACTGACCGCATGTCTGCGATAAGGCACTACACACTTAGAAATAAGCTTACCAGACCCTGCCAAATAAAAACGTGTCTTACCATTTGGTAAGCAAGGTTATTAGTCCGCCCTGTAGTAACCTGAGGTTACTTACAGACTGCGATTGGAGGATCTGGCGAGTTGGTTACTTCAAAGTAGGTAGAGTAATAATGCTTGAGAATTTACAATATTGAAAATTCAATACAATTAATTTAAAATAGTAAAATTTAATAAACAAATATATTTTTGGCTTTGTGAAATAGCACAAAAAATAGAACCAATTGCCGGATATTATAGGCAATATAGATAATAAAACGCTACATTTCCCAAGTAAAAGTGTATGTATTTTAATTGATACGACAATGAGCGAAATATTCTTGAAAACTATTTTTGTGGACTAAAACATGTCAAATATGAATACCAATTAAACTTTTCTGGAACTTTAATTTTAAAAAATTAAGATGGAATTGTCGCTTTCGGAACAATTGCCCAGGGAATATCAGCCTATTGCATCATGTATCAAACATGTAGTTCAGGCACAACTCTGGTAAACAGCGACTATAATATTTCAAAAATAATTATAGAAGAAAAAGAAGAAGTGCAGTCCCTTAAGCTAGTCCTGAGGCAGCCATGGGTATGAAGGGTTAGCTACTTAATTTTCTTGGCCTCGGCATATGAGGGCGGGTGGCCAGTTCCCTCCATCGCCGTCTCATCTTCCCACTGACAGTGTACGGTCAGCGTACTCATCATATCTGAGTTGGCTAGAAGGTGCGGGTGGAACAGAAATCTCGAAGCAAAATTTTTGCCCTGGCGGGGATTTGAACCATCGACCTCTCGATTGACAGTCCAGCGCGCTAACCACTACACTATCGAGTAGGCCTACCCTGGCGAAGGGGATCAAACAATTCAAAATAATTATAATGAGCAACTAAACACATGTAAATTTATTTAATATTGTAAATAAGTGAAAATAGGCTATAGGCGTGGAAAATAAAACAAGTTTGTAACATTCTGAAAAACCGTGGTAGTGGCCTACTTAAATTATACGAATGCGCACTAATAGGCTACATCGAACACGGCGCCGGGCATCAAACAATTCAGCTGAAATTCCAGTTCAAACTCCTAAGTTGATACGCACGCAGTCAGACAGAGAAATAACTAACATGATAATATCCAATCAGAGTTACACAGTCGGACATTTAGGCAGATTGTATACAGTTAAATACATGCCAGGCAGACAAAGTTAGCGTTGAGTATGGGTTAAAAGTTACCCTAATAGCGTGCGCTCTGTAGCTCATCAAGTAGAGACGAAGGGTAAACATCGGAGTCAGAAAAGTTGCACAGGTTCGAATCCCGATGGAATCTTTATATTATTTGAAAAAACTAGCAAAAACTTATTAATTTATGTTGTGAAATAAACACTAGCAAAACGATAGATTTTTAATGTGTTTCTTTCTCGGCGGTTTTTATCTTATTAAACTAGTTCTGAACTTTCGTGGTTTTTAACATAAACACTAACATTACGACCGTAGCACCCTGTTGTCTCCTCGGCTTGACCTCCCCGGACTTTGGCCTGGCACCGGAACGGACAAGGCGGACATGGCTATTGCGGACTTGATTTGATATAGCGCCGGAGTTTAATCCGGTCTCCCTGACCGTCCTGACGTCGCTTTTGTGTGGCGCTGAGAAATTTCGGAGATTTACATTTACATTTAACATAGGCCTGCCGTTGCGTGGTGAATGCAAACAAAGTTAATAAGTAAGTAGCCTTCGTGGCATCTAGGCTAACACGTGCACGTGCATTGCATTATATAGAACGATGGCATAAATATTTAACATCACGACAGGAACAAATGCATTCGCCTGACAAGCTTGACAAAATATAACTTTAGAAACGTTTCTGGTTTTTCTTACCGATCGGATTTTGACCTGACTTGTCACTTCTGTAACAGATAAGCTTTATCAGGGCATTTCTTGAAGCACCCATTTAAAAATGCCTTGGGCATAAAAATACGTTAAAGTCACAAAATTAGTATTCAAAAGTTATAGGCCTATTAATTTTACTATCGAGTATAGAAAAGGGTTGTCGAGCACTTGCCAAGACGACGTTTTCCATTGTCAACGATATAATTGTGGGTGCAGAAAATTCGTTTGGCACCTGGAAATCTGACTTGGACCTCTTTTGGACTACTCTCTGGAAACCTCCTCTGATTTGGTTTGGCCTTCTGGAAACCGGACTCGGACCTCTTTTGGACTAGGCCTACTCCCTGGAAACCCCCTCTGATCTGACGTAGCGCTCGTGAATAGGCTGGTGTCCTGCTCTTCGCCTTCGAGTGGCGCTTTAGAAGTTTGGAGATTACGATTACGATTACGATTAATTATCTACTTTGGAAACCCCCTCTGATGTGATGTAGTGCTTGTGAATAGGCTGGTGAATGGTCTTTGCTTGCTTACTTATTTAACCGAGAATAGTTCTGAGCGCCTAAAAATTCTTAATAGTGGAAATTAGTCATAGGTAACTAAGTAAAGATTATGCGCAATATCATCAATGTAATTAAATGAAAGCTAGTTGTTGCAATATTTAATTTTTTTCACGTACACATTTGCCAAGTGCAACGGACTATATTGGGTTTAAGCGCAGTGACAGTGTGACACATGCGCATAAATACGTGAGCGGTGCGGTTACCTCGTGGTCGTTATCAAATATATGGCGGAGATTATTTGGTCTATCGGTAACCGTGGAAAATATCGAGAAGCAAAACCAATATCGAGAACTTCTGAAGAATGAAGTAAGTAACCTTAATCGCAAATTTATATAATTTATTGCTGTATTTTATGTAAAGAAGACGGCGAACATGTACAATCGGGGTGCCTATGTACTATCTGGGTTGGTGTCGGTAAACTTGCGCTATGAGGGTCCCTATCTAATGTTATTGTTTGACCCAAATTCAAGGGACTATGTATTACGGTGTGAGAAGAGGTCGCACCTTGACACTAGGGCGAACATGTACAATCGGGGTGCATATGTACTAGCTGGGTGGGTGTCTTTGCATCGTGAGGGTCGGTTAGGGCGTAGGGTTATTGTCAGTGTAGCCTATGCATTTGTGGGCGATCATGAAGGTGCTTTGCAGTTAGTAATGGGAAGCCAGTAATGAGGTGACTGGATGCTCTTAAAGAACTTCAGTTCAGTTTTCTACAAAATCTTCACCAGCGTTAAACTGTCACCGCTCAAGAGGTGCTGCACCCAGCCCTGTGCAAAAACGAATAAATTCTTCCACCCAGTTCCGTTGACAGGAAGCCCCAGGATGGAAGAGCATAAGTATAGTTGGGGAGACAAAAGGGCTTGGAAATGTTGGTTCAGTGGTAGGCATTCCTTGAGTTCAGAGGAGTTTTAGTGGGTATAGATGTTGGCTGCAAATGTCACATGGTGATCAACTTTTAACTCTTCTCTGAATAGAACACCAAGTAGTTTAATAAGTTTGACTCTTTAAACATTGTTGATAGGATCCGGAAGAGAAAAGAGTCTTGGACTCTGTGAAATATAATCTCTTTGGTCTTAGAAGAAAGATTAGGTGTCATTCTGTTCAAGGAGGTCCAATCCTTAATATTTGCAAATTGAGTTTCCAGGCTAAAAGGAGAGTTTTTGGGACGAGAAGGTTAGTATATCTGAAGACAACACAGAAGTCAGTTGTGTGCTCAACTGACCTTCTATGGGCCCATATTGGTTACGGGTAACTGAGCACTTTCATTTTTTCACTTGTTACCAGTCCCATTTCTGGACCAAGGATGAAGGTGAGGCTTATTATCCTTGTTAGGACACGAGGTGGTTAAACTGCAAACACATGGCTGTTATAGAGCATAGCTCATATTAAGCAATTAATAATAATAATAATATTATTATTATGAACACTATCATTATTATTATCTGAAACGCCATCTCAGACAGGACTCAACTGGTTGGTTCTTCCTTTCAAACGTTATTTGCTGTTTCTCTGCATAATTATAATTGTAATTTTTGATCTTGATCTTGTAGCAACCACACTTGAACTTCCATTTGGTATAGCTAGACAACTCCTCTGATGCGATGCAGTGCTCGTGAATAAGCTGGTGCCCTTGAGCAGACAATGGAGGAATCTCAAGGTAGGCCACATCACTCATTGTCTCTTGCTCTGATGTTTTCTCCTGCCCTATCACACACGTTTTGCTCATAGCTGCTTTACATCATGCTTTAAATCTGCTTTAATCACACCTTCACTTAAGAAACTTAACCTGGACATCAACAGCCTGTCTAACTTTAGATCCATCTCCTATCTCAATAAAAAAGTTTTAAGGTTGTTAAACGCCTTTTCCTTATGTGGTTTAAAAACATTTCATCTCCTAACTTTAGTCCTTACCAGGGTCATTTCACATCAAATCAAGAAGTACAAATAAAAATTTGCCACCACTCCTTTGGATTTTTCTTAATTTTTGTACATAAACTACATGCAAAATAAAGAATTACAGTGAAACATTTAGCAGATTATCTCAACATTTGGCCAAGATATTAATTTTTGAAGTTGATAAGCAAAAACGGATCGCAAGAAAACGGCGTGTTCCACCAAGTTTGGACTGTCATACCTTGGCTGGAAAATGAGCTACAGGCTGAAATTTTTTAATATAATCAGTTTGTTGTGCTCCTTCCAAGTATGCAAGAATCTGGGTGGTGCTGCCTTGTAGTATGTAATCTTTAAATTTGTAAATATTGTACAGAGACCAATTTTCACAGTTCCAGGCATGCTTTGTTTTGTTAAAGGATTATAAAGATGTATCTAGGCTGCATCGGCAGGGCATGGTTGCGAAAGTAGTTTTATGCTCCTGGTGCATAAGGGCGCTCAAGTCGTTCTCGTGAAAAGTGACTTTAATCTCTTAGTTACACAGTGACAAGCCATCCGATTTTATGTTCATTATGTAATCTATATAAATAAAGACAGCTTTCTGTCTGTCTCTCTGTCTGTTTGACCGGGCTTAACTTCTACAATTTTGCACCTTTTCACTCGAAACCTTCACTACTGTATCCGCCTCGGCATCGGACACCCAGTGGAGGGGTTCGCGTCCCCAGTTTTCACCGCTAACATGGTGATAAGGGCCAAAAACTCGCCCCACGGCATAGGAAATTTCCACTCCCTACTACAAATTAATTATAGCACAATGACGTTATACCTAAAAATAGCACCACGGACGCGTACGGAAGATTTGGAAATTTCCGGCGCCGGTATTCCCCAACGTCATTAATAATGGCCATAGCGTCGTTGTTTACTTTCGGAAAGAATTTAATAACGATCGCTTCGAACTAAATTAATCGTTTTACAGCAAAATTGTAACACAGGTAGGTTCAAACACAAACAGACTGCAAAGCAGTCACCGCCACAGGGCGACTGCGAAGCAGTCAGTCCACGGCAAAGGTCGCTAGACGCCAGAAGGCGTATACAAGACTGCGAAGCAGTCTCCCCCACAGGTCGCCAGACGCCACAAGGGCCTCCAAGACTGCGGACCAGTCGCCTCCAGAGGGCGAATGCGAAGCAGTCAGTCTACGGCAGAGGTCGCTAGACGCCAGAAGGCGTCCGCTGTACGTTGCCTGCTCTCCAGTTCGGGCCAGTAACAATCTGTTTCTTCTGGCACCAAATGGCAAGACAACTAATGTTGTTTATCTCCAAGCTCTACAGTTAAATTTAAAATAAAGTAACATTAAAAAATAACTATTGTGTAATTTCTTTAACCCGCCAACGCCGGGTTCACCCTCTTCGACTGCGAAGCAGTCAGTCCACGGGAGACTGCAAAGCAGTCTCCCCGACTGCGAAGCAGTCGTCGCCAGAGGGCGACTGCGAAGCAGTCAGTCCACGGCAGAGGTCGCAATACGCCAGAAGGCGTACACAAGACTGCAAAGCAGTCTCCCCCACAGGTCGCCTAAATTTCTTCCTTATTCGCTACACGGATTTAAACTTATACCTAAATTTGTTGCTTATTCGCTACAGGGATTGAAATTTATAACCCCGGGCAACGCCGGGTAAACCTTTCAGTCCACGGCAAAGGTCGCTAGACGCCAGAAGGCGTATACAAGACTGCGAAGCAGTCTCCGCTGTACGCCAGAAGGCGTACACAAGACTGCGAATCAGTCTCCCCCACAGGTCGCCTAAATTTCTTCCTTATTCGCTACACGGATTTAAACTTATACCTAAATTTGTTGCTTATTCGCTATAGACAGGGATTTAAACTTATAACCCCGGGCAACGCCGGGTAAACCAGCTAGTCATATTATAAGTAAACAAATCATATTATTAAATAATTGATGTATTTCTTTTTTATAGCTATTGAAATGGAGTGTGCAGTTCACTTGTTGCCCTACATCCTGACTGCACTGCTTAGAAAAACAAAGAAGTTGCAGGACACATTTCATCCATATGCCTTTGGTAACAATAATTGTTTTGTTTTGTAATTTTCAAGCGGTGGATAGTCATAATTTTTTCTTGCAATAAGGCTATGGTGTGCTAGAGATGTCAGTGAGTTGTCAATTCATTTGAATTCAAGGTAGTAGACGGGGCCCACCGACATGCACACTCTGGCCCAATATTCAAAAACCTCGGGCTGCTGAAAATTAAGCAGATAAGAGCCCTACAAATAGGGGATTTCCTCTATCGCTTTAAATACGGATTGCTTCCAGCTTCATTTGTGGGATATTTCACCATGGGGTCGCAGATTCACATACATAATACGAGGAGTGGTACAATGTATCGCTAGGGTGTGTCAATTTGAGGGGTTAAATTGTTTTAATTTAAACATGTTTATTAGTGTTTATTTGAATTCACAAACTGCTAGTGATAAAATTGTGCCGTTTTGCATACTGAATCCAAATCTAGCTTCAGAAGCAGCTTAAAAGGAGCCATAGCTACTTCAATTTACAGTTCAAATTAGCTATAATTACATACTATTGATTTGAACGTGCAATAGAACTCAACAAAATCTGTAACCACAGTGTCATAGCAGATGTCATATGCGAGGTCAAATTAATGGAATTGTAGAAAATCAACCAAAAACATCATGTCCTGTTTGCTTCTTTTTCCGCCCATGAGCTCTCGACTGACCATTTGGCCTTTGATGTAGTGGTTCCTCCTCTCATGACTGTACACATGAGCAGCAGCCTCAGTTGTCATTTCACACACCTTTCCACAGACTGGGTGTATGATGGCCAGTCGGGAACCACTTATGACTCACTGTACCTTGTTTCTTAGAAACTTGAAAACTACTCTCTTTAGCCGTGGTTGGACTAGGAGCGCTCCTGAGTAGATCACCTTGAATGGGTTTATATAAAAGCTCCTTAATAATAATAATAATTGGGTTGTCAACAAAAGCTTTGATCTCTGCTGTTGTTAGGGAGCAGGAGGCTCGGAGACTCCAGAGCTCAGGTCAATCAATTGCGAGAGTGTTGTCGCATCAGGGTTGATGGTTGGTGTTTTCCTGGGTCTCACACTGCTGTCTCCAAGCTGTGTCATCTCATCGCCTTCACCTCTGATCTTCAGTAGCTTCTCCACTGCATCTCTTCTTTCCTGTTCCTCATCACTGCACAACATTGCTTGCAGCACAGACTCGCTAAAACCATACCAAGCAGACCTCTTCACTGTAGGCATGAAAATCGTCTTCACCACTTCACTTTGTTCTTTGAGCACTTGTAGCTGGAAAAGGAGTTGCCTGGGTCCTTGTGTCCAGTTGCTATTTATCTTTATATTGAACCAGTTCACTATATACACCCCAACACAGAACTCCACAATCATCCTCAAATTGTTCAGATTATTTCCTTTTAGATTATGCTTTGAGATCCAAATTCTCATGAACCTGAGAGTTGTTGTGAACCACTGCTGTGGGACACAGGTCCTATCTCCAACAGAATCAGATCCTTTGGCAAAACTCCTATCCTAACTGCAGTTAGAATCCTGTAGCCATAGCTTTGATCTGTGCTTAAGTACTTCATCACTGAGCTGAGGGAGAGCAGGACCAACACAGTCTTTTGCAAAATCAGGATTGATGTCTAGCTCAGTTACAGAATCCAACATTTTTCCTAAGGAACCTGACCACTTCTTGCTTACTGTCTTGCCATCTAAAGCAGTCACTAGGTGCCTCAGTGGCAGTTCTCAGTACAACTCTTGATCCCAAACTTGCAGATAAGTATGTCCATCAGTCTGTCGAGCTTTTCCATAAACCTATCTTTCTCCTCCGGCTTTGCTCTGCCTGAAAACACCTTGTTTGCTCGCTCCCACATGGCTTTTTCGAAATTTGATTTGATTCTAACATGGCTATTTATAACAGGCGGAATAAATTTTGAATTTGCTCTGCACCATTTAGCAGTATGCCAGTCATCAGGTCAGTGACAAGTTGGTCGTAGTTGTAATTCCGTCTGTCTTGGTCACTGATCTCTCTCAGGGTAGTCAGGTACAATCCAGATCTGATGAGAAAACCCTGACAGTTGGTAATTCAGCTGTAGGAAGTTGTTTACCTGACCCCACTAAGTGATGTAAATGAGTCCAGGCTAGCAGTCTTGTTTTTACATGGGATATTCTGACTATCCAACAGTGAATATACACATATTATGCTAAAAAAAGTGGCTACATTATAACATGCATTATTATAACTATGTTGCACACAGTGCAAGATAAATTGATAATTCAGGAGTAAACGACATTAATATAGTATATACAATATCATACAATACATTACACGATGTCTAACACACACAAAAACATATCGGACTGCTCAGAGCATTTTAAAATATTTCAGCAAGCCCCGTATGAAAGCAGTTTATTTACGCGTTTTCCACGATAAATTTGAGGGTTAATTGAAGTAGGTAAATCCCATTTAAAACAAAATTTACACACATACGTTGATTTTGCACATGAAATTGCACAAGTTTATCCTTAGTGCCTTTTTAAATATTGACCTTTCAAAAATTGACACACCCTAACATATCGCCCTGCTAGAGCTCGTACAAATACATGGGAGTTCAGTATTAAAGCATCGGGATCACTAATTTGGAATACTATACCTTTATAAATTCGCTCCTCGTCGAATTGCCATGAATTCAAAATAAGGCTAAAAGCATGCTTGATGAATGGTTGACCTTTTCGCTGCAAAAAACAGGCCTCCCTTCAGGCGCCTGGTTGGCCGGGCGGGGTGTGCGCATCAGGGCTCGGGGACAGAGTCCCTTAGTTAAGAATATTAGTTAAGAATATTAGTTAAGAAAGTTGCTTAAAAAGAACTAAGTAACCTCCCAGAAGATTAGTAGCATTACTGATTATACGATATGGATTTAGGGAGAAAATTATGTAACCAGTCATATTACTATAACTGTGTAATTTGCTCATGGTGTCACCCCCTTAGCGGGATTGTATCCTGTGAGGCCACCCTTTGGAGCCATTAACTAGCGTATCCTTGAATGTAATCTGTACTCTAAACTAATTTGTTATTATTTCTGTTGTCGGCTGCAGTAAAGATTTTTGATTCATTGATTGATTTATTGGGAAGGTTAAAAGCTTTTACCAGCTATTATTTAGCGACATGTACAAGTAAACCATTTTTTTAATTGTAATCGAGAATTTATATAGCGCCACTCATAATCAGAGGCACTTTTCCGACCCGGGTCAGTGTCTTCACTGACAAAGAAATGTTTTCAAGCGCTTGCGGAACTGGACAGGAGAGAGAGAGAGAGAGAGAGAGAGAGAGAGAGAGAGAGAGAGAGAGAGAGAGAGAGAGAGGAGAGGGAGAGGGAGAGGGAGAGGGGAGGACAAGTCTAATGGCCTGAGGCAATCGGTTCCAGCTGGAAGGGCCAACAACCGAAAAGCTACGAGACTGAGCCGCAGAAGTGCACATCCGAGGAACAACCAAGTGGCCACGGGCAGATGACCAGAGAGATGGCTGTTACAGAGCAATTATTATTATTATTTTTGTTGTTATTATTATGCAGAACGCTATCTTTGTTATTGTTGTCTAAAGCGCCATCTCAGCAGAACTCAGACAGCGGTGGCAATGTCCTGCAGATGGCGTGCCCCCATTATAGAGCCACTGCAACTGGTTGGTTCTTCCTTTCAAACGTTATTTGCTGTTTCTCTATGTGTAATTACAATTATAATTCTCTTTGGTCTTCTAGCAACCGCACTTGAACCTCTACTTGGCATCTCTGGACAACTCCTCTGATGCGATGCAGCGCTCGTGAATAAGCTGGTGTATTGAGCTGGCAATGGATGAATCTCAAGGTAGGCTACATCGATTATGTCTGGTTGCCCAGTATGGGTGGTTGATATTCTGGTAGACTAAACTAGCGCTGCAGTATGTTGGAATGGCAGTATGTCTAAGTCATTGCATTTAGGAGTGGTGTAAGGCAGGGGAGTTCTCTATCACCTTAATTGTTTAACATGCTTGTTAATAAAATAATTGTGGAGTTGAGAGCAGCTGGTCTGGGTTGTTGTAGTAACAAATCCTGGTTGGGATGCATCGTGTATGCAGATGATATTATTTTGCTATCTGCATCAGTAGTTGGCCTTCAGGCTTACTAGATAAATGTGGTGTTTTTAGTAGTCAGTTAGGCCTAACATTTGATAGTTTTAAGATAGATGGCTCAGTATTAGTGAGGTTTTCCCAGTTTCAGCTCACTAAATTAAACGCTTGCTGGTATAATGTGTATCGTAAACTGTTTGGTTTTCATACATGGAATCAGTGCTAGAATTTATTGTAGGGCTGGGCAGTTTGGACTTTAAATCTATGAGAGTTATTGCCTTATTTAAACTACTTAAAAACTGCTAACTGCTGGTGATGGTACACTCAACGTGCTGTCGTTGACATTCAGTTATGGACACAAGTTTAATTATCTGGTTAATGGTCTTGGTGTGTCCGTAAAGGACAACATGTCTTATGTCAATCGCAGGTTTTAACACTTACATCTCCGGGGAGCGTTAGCTTGAGTTGGTGTTTTTGTATATATTTTCTGTTTTTATATATTTTTTTCGTTTTGTGTTTTATAATGTTTCTGCTTTGAGCTAAATAAAGTATAGATACTGTATCTATGTCTAACCAAAACGTAAGAGACGCACCTATCTAGACCAAAAACTAAGCGAGAGAGTTTGTTGTAGGTGAAAGCAAAAGCAAAGACGGACAACGAACTGGCCGGAGAACAAAGGTAGACGAAATTGCACCAGAAACCACAAAGACGGAGGAAGGATGCCAGAAATAACCGAGGAGAGCGAAGAAGAACCCGAAGGAAAAGAAGACCATTGACATCCAGGGGACGTGGAGAAGGGATGGATTTAGCCAGTGCCTCACCAAATTTTCTAAGCACAAAATGAACTGTTGTGAAAAATGTGAATAGGGAACATGGACAACTCGTACTTAAAATCCAAACTTGTTATGAACTGTTACTCTTGTCTCTGTATATCTGGTAATATATTGCACTAATAAAAACCATTTCAAATACAATGCATTATCAATAATTGATAAGAAATAGTTCTCAGAGAATAGTTATTATGGATAAATTTATGACATAGAGTATCAAGCTGAAGATTGCATTTGTAAATTTATCACTGAAAAATCTCAGGGTTCCAGCTATAGAATCCTACAAGTGTCCATGGAAGTAACACTGAAGGTTCCATATAGTAACCTGGACAGCGGACTTTCAAAGTATTATGAGCCTGCAGTAGTAACATAGCTTACTTTCAAAGTATCCTTGGCTGGCCAAGTAGTATCCCAGTCCAGGTTACTATATGGTATAGCTTAAACCATCCGCCTAGTGGACAACCCAAAGTCAGCTTCAGCTTGTTATATAGTAACCTAAGCATCTTACTTTCAAATTTTCATGAGCTTGCTAAGTAGTAACATAGGACAGCTTACTCTCAAGTATCATTAGCAACCAAATAGTAACATAAGACAGCTTACTCTCGAAGTATCATTAGTAACCAAATAGTAACCATAAACAGCTTACTTTTGAAGTAACCTACGCTTACCAAATAGTAACCGTAGAAAGCTTACTTCAATAGTAACCTGTCCAGGTTACTATATGGCATAGTTTAAACCAACCGCCTGGTGGACAAGCTCTAGTAACCTTAAGGTTACTATAAGACAAGTTCCGGGTTTAGAGTGTAGTGCGGTGTTGACTCACCATTTATAATATGTTTCGTTTGACATATTCGTCAAAGCCGTGGCCAGGATTTTGTTTGGAGTGGAGTAGGGGTGTATACTCGTGACTCGTCCTTGAGCAAGCCAACAAGCAACCGAGTCAACCGACTAAGGGGTTTTGGAGGAGCATCGTGAGCGCTCATTGCGGGTAAATGCATTATTTCGTATTTACATTATTTAATTTCGGGTGGTGTTTAAACACCCAAAACACCCCCTAGCTACGGCCCTGACACTCATACAGAAATACATCATGGCTCACATTGTTTATTTGTAATATTCTTACTTATTAATTCAAAATAAAGAAAAAGACGGACTGTTGTTGTGAATAAATAGAGAAGGGACATAGAGACAGACAAAAACAGACGAACAGAGAGACGCAGAAAGAGAGATAGAATAGGAAAGGGAGAGATAATAAACAGGGAGGATCTAGAAATCAGAGAGTATACAAGAAAATAATGTAGTCTTTTTAATTTCACAGAAACACCTGTTTTAAGCTAACGACTAATCTGGAGTGTGCATGAAATCCTATAAATATGTAACTAAAATCTAATTAACCAGATCACCAAAATTTATATAAGTGTGAAAAGGTGTCCTGTAGGCTAGTCTACAACAATTAAAGAGCTTGTCAGCTTCTACAATTACTGTAAGAGTTGTGCCAGCGAATCACTCAACGCGTGCATCTGCTAGGTTTAATTAAAAGAGGACACCAATTTAGACAAAAGCCGTAGTCAAATTTCTAGAATTTTCCTATTAAATTTATTAAATTTTGATGCGTTTAAACTCAGTAAGGTAAAGTTGTGCACAAACTTTGCCTTTGAGTATCACTACCTCTCTATAGTACCTGTTCTTCAGTATTTTTATGTCTAAAGTATCTGTCTATAGTAATCTTTGATGTAGAATATCTTTCTAACGCATTCAAATCCGCAGAGGTGAACTGCAACAGTCGCCAGTTTGATGAATCCTCGATGAAGTCTGAGATGTTGATTTCTTGCGTCATGTCTTTGTGATTATCACATAAGGCACTGCGATATCAAATATCATGAAGTACCTGATGTAATACTCACAGTTACTGACGACCAACAGAGCAACAAAGTGACCCCACACCCAGAATGACCTCCCTTTGTAAGCGACGCTCTCTTGAAGGTCACAGGTCACAATGGCCGCTGCTTCCTGCTGACAGTTTGTACAAAGTTCATGAAAAGGATTCTGAAATGAACGAAAGAAACGATTTCAGATTTATAGATTGCTTGAAACATCATGGCCTCGTCAACATCGTTAATTTTAATCTTCGTTGTCGTTATTATCATCGTCATCATTGTCGCCATCACCATCGCTTGCATTTTTCTCAAATTCTTGTGTCGCCATAAATCTAGTTAACTCATGATAATAATAAGTTCTCTTCTCATTAAATAGGCGATATATAAATTAAGAGAAATTGAAACCAAATTGGATTTAGCTTCTTTTTTCGTTGAAACGAATATCTGATTTCGATTGTCATAGGTGACATAAAGTTTCATCCCAAAACTTCATTGTCCACTCATAGTTAATATTAGCCAAATGCAACGTAAAGCCTATTCATTCACATCTTGTCAAACTCAAACATACACGCATTTATTTCACTCAAAACATGTTATCTTTTATTCAAATTTGAAGCAAATTTAGCTTCAAACTAAAGTTCAAGAGCAAGCACGCCAATCTTTTTGTTCGCGGCTGAAGGGCAACAGAACGAAAAATTGTCAAGTCATATTGTACTGTCGACCAGATTCTCAGACCTTGAGAAGAGAAAACGCACACAATGACTCAGCAGATTCACTACAAAGAAATCCAGGTCTTAATTACGCCTGAATTTCAAAGTTATTAACCTCGGAGGCCATTTTGACATCGAGCTCTATTCCTATAACTCAGAAAACTTTTAAGAACTTGATAATCTCCGAATTAGAAAACAAACTACACGATACCTTGGCAAACAAAACGGATTTAGCCTTGTCAAAGAACGTGAAAGGTAACAATGCTATACGCTCCTTATAGGCTTATACAGTTTGTAAACTCGGCAACAAACAGACCGAGAGCCAACATATGCTAAACTGGACACGTTCCAACTTCGAGACGAGAAAACTTCTACCTGCACATGCAACGATTAGACGCCTTTCACCTGTGCCGTTCATATATCATCATATCGCACACGTGGATATGCACATCGATGAAGTGAGCGTACCTTGTACTTACCTGTACCTACCTGCGACTTAAGTATAGACGCTTATCTCACTCTCTCACTCGTCTGGCCTTTTACGACCGGCCAATCGTTGTGCCTACTCGAGTCAGACCAGCTACGTTATCAGTTTGAAAGGTCGCGTTGAGAGTGAGTAAATTACCCTACTCGAGTATTTCAGACGGTGGGCCGTTGGCTCTTGTCTGCCCAATGCAACGGGAACGCCCCCAACCCATCAGTTGAACGGATCTTTGTTACAGAAATTACGCGGAAAATTTCGCATTTCCCGCCATATTGGCTGACTCTGAAACTACGCCTGTCACGTAGTGCTAGACAATTATGCAGAGCAGTTTCAGTCAGACCGCATGATACACTAACGCTCGATTGCGTTAAGTAACCGGATACCGGACTATTTAAGTAAAAGTCCGGTTAATCATAGTTGCTAGAATTTCCTTAGAGCCATAAAAATGTAGCAAAATTAATTGTTTAACGCTAGGTTACTGCTTTTTCATTACGAACTCTTATGTATCAGGCATTTATAATAGCATCTATTCTGTTTAATTTCGACATCCCTTATTTATAAACATTTACGTGGACGAACGTATGAAACTGAATTAATAATAAACTGTCGCTGTATTTATGGTCTGACACGTAGCTAATGAATCCATAAAATCGTCAAAGCTTTTTGATTTAGGACATAGGCCTACGAAACTGGAAAGAGAAGTGACCGAGTCATGAGGAAGCACTAGATGACACAAGAGGGCAGACAAATGAGGGAGTGCTTCTGTCGGAAAAGACAGACAGAGGCATCCCATGTCCGTGTCAAATACACTGTGTCTGTCTGGCAGACAGATACGTAGGGTGTATTTGACACAGATATAGAGCAGCAGTTAGACAGACTCAGAGAGAAAGACACATAGAGTACACGTGTATGTGAAGAAAAAGATCGACAGACAGACAAAGAGACAGACAGAGCCATGTAGAGACAGACGGAGCCATATGGAGACAGACAGACATATGGAGACAGCCAGACAGATACGGACGATATGGACAGAGATTAGTGCGATAGAGAAACAGCCAACAAGTAGTGTATGGTGTGTGCTATTTGAGAGCAAGACAGAGAGAGACATTCATAAAGGCAGAGAAACATACAGCACACAGGGTGTCACAGGCAGTGAGATGGAGAGGTAGGTAGAAACATGGAGTTAAGATTTCAGTTCACCAGGTACGTTTCATATTGAACGCACCAAGCCTCAACCATAAACGTTAACTGGAGTATCTGTATCTCCATTGAGAAACGAATGTCTGATCATTTCGGATACTACTGTGACCAGTCCGATATCACAGACATTAAATTTTTATTGTCTGCTATAGATAAGAACACACAGGGCTGTAGTGGTAAAATTAGAGGTGACCACACGCTACCGGTTAGCTTTCCGAAACTAACCTGATGTGAGTACAAATATTTTGTGAGGTAAGTATACGGTCTTTAGAGGTGAGTATACGCTGCAGTATACCCGCGTATACCATCGACTGCAGCCCTGAGAACACCCAGCAAATAGTAGGCTCACAGTATACACTACATGTTTCATTACAATTAGGCAGAATTTGTCTACGGAATACAATTTGTAGAACTTAAAATCAGTTTGGGATAGGCCTGTGGTTAGCTGTGAGTTGTATGTAGATATCATACTATCTTTTTGACGGATAGTCTGAAACAGTCAACCTTCCTCTGCAAATTGAAAATGTTCCTCTGACCGTGTCCGTTTGCCAGAAAGCAATTTGTCATCAGCATTGTGAATTACTTCAAATATCACCTTTAAAAAGCTGCACACAAATGCCCATGTACAAAATTTAATGATGTACCCAATTGCAAACCTCCGACTCTGTTGGTTTGCAACGTTTTGATGCAACCACTGCACTTTGAGGACTCAGATAGAAGTTTATTTCAAACAGAAGAGCATTTCTGGTTATACTCAAACACTGCTTACAGACAAACTGTTTATTATTCTTATTGAACGTCGACATCATCCATAGGCTACCATAGGCAGCGCTTTTACTATAGGTACCCAAAGAGCACTATACTATGTGTAAAGGATAACTAATTAACTTTTGGACTAACTAAAAATAGTCTACAATCAAGCCGATGTGAAAGTAACAGTCCTATGTAAATATGATACCGTTTAGGTCTTACTTTTACGACGGGACCTTACTCAAACAAATAAGTATAGGCCGATAGAGTTCGCTGCAGTCTAATTTCGTTGAGTTAGTCCTACCGGTTGCCTATTTTGCAATCATTAATTCTTTTTATATGAAATTAAATTAACGCGTCAGTCGCAGTGTTGCCGAACGGGATGGCCACATACAGGTCTTTTAGCGCTGCGTTAGGGATTCAAATCCCGGACCATTTGTAATTCTGAACCCAATTTTCAAAACGCTTTGGTGACCGTTGCAGGTTCGGCCAGATATGGAATTAGACCTACTATATGCTGTGCTTTAGCCGTCATGATTCCTCGATTTTATGCATCGCTGCTCCTCTGAGGAATAATCTTATTTTATCTTATTCTTCTGAGTTTTCCATAGTTTTAAATGACTAAAATCAGCATTGAAGGAACAGTAAAGTGTGAAAATAAAACTGAGAGATGTATCGAAAGCATATTGCTCGGTGAGCTCCTTCGGTCAGAGCGTTATCTACTGCGTCTCTCTTTACGAGGAAGCCGCTTTGCATACTGACCTGAAATGTAGTATTTCAGGTAACTCGGACTAGAAATAGTTCTACACAGAGTCTCAAGCGATATATTCACCGAAACATGAGCAAAGTCTGTCCATACCATCCATTCCATCATATTCTGGCTTCTCCGATAGATCACGATTTCTGAATACAGTTTCAATTGAAGCCCGATAGCATCTTTTAGATTATAATAACCGCGCTACAGAAGCTAATTAGAGTTGATATGCTATAGAGAAACAGATACAATACATACACCTTCGGCGCAGTTTCGATGTAGTCTTGATACTCTCTTCTTACGTCGGATAAGCCGAAAGAGAGAGCGGATCCTGCTGGTCAGAGGCGATGTCGTTGCGATGACTAACCCCAACTGAAGACGTCATGCTTTGGCCGGGTGTCCTCATCTCCAACGACTGAGCAAATGGACAGTCGAGCGAGCGCTAGGTGGCGCCTCGTGGACTCTGTCCGTCACGTGATCCTCTCGACAGTGGCCTAGCAATTATCGCGAACAAGTGGTCGCGTCACACGATGATAAGTAAGAAGATATCTGCAAAGATTAGGCAAGCGACCCGGCCGAGCTTCGTTCGACATCTAGCTAGTAGCATGCGGACCTAAACATCCAATGACGATTTTGTCCAAACACGATGTCAGATTCGACAGCAGATAGCTAGACTATGGTACAGCTAGTGTAGGTGACAGTGACCGCAAGTATAATAACTATACACATCTCATACCCTATTCAATACTATGCTCACATGTTCCCCTATACCGCAGATGAACAACCCACGGCATGGGCGCCGCACAAGGTCACAACCTTGTGCTGTGCGGCTCCCAAAGACATTTCAAACGCACAAGACACTGGGCCGTGAAAGGTGACTATATAAGAAAAATTAGAACTTACTCCATTCATTCGGTACAATTTTGCGACTTCTAGCAACTGTAGTGATTCAGATCAGTCTAGCATCCATTGCTAATGATTTGCTTATAATCTATTTAAGCAGCCATTCATCCATCCATCCGTCCATTCGTTCATTCATTCATTCCCATCCATTCACGAACCGTTCATTCTTTAAATTTATAAATTCATGCGTTCAAGCATGGATAAGTGCATGCACATATCCATACGATCATCCATCATACTTCAGCCTATCCATCAATAAAAAGTAAAACTTCAAAAGAGTTTTTACTAATTACGAGTCGTAATTAGTAAAAACTCTTTACGACATTAATATTGTGAATTGTATATTTCCCTGCTGTGTATACATTTAACATTAAACAGCACGTAACGTTATGCTCATAGAGAATGCAATCTGACCCTTCGTTATAAACTTAAAAACTTTTAACACCTCTGCCTTAGGCTGATGCTCTAACGTCTAACCAGTTCTTCTAGTTTAACCATTTTTTGCTTAGTCTGGTTTCCTCGAAGTACGTTTAACTTGTTCTCTAGCAATTTTAGCATCATACAAGAGCGTGCTGCTCAACTGCTATCTTTGTATACTTAGTATTTGACAAAATTAATGGCAAGCATTAATGCAGAGGAATTTAGCGTGCATTATTAAATTAGGTATACACGTGAAGCGATGGGGAATAAGCTAGTCTCTATGAGGTAGTTTCTCTTTTGTGTAGCGCAGAGATTTACAATCGTGTTTACAGCCTGTTTGTACAGTGACGACAGTGACTAGTACCCGGAGTCAGTCGCTAAGGAGTTACCGACTGACTTGATGAGTTAGCGACTGACTTAGCGACTCAGTCGAATAAGTCGCATGCTTATCGACTGACTAAGTCGCTTAGACGTATCGACTGACTTAGCGACTTGCTATCGACTTCTCATGTAATCAGGTACGTCTATTGGACATACCTGATTATCAGATATGTCTATTGGACATACCTGATTACCTAACAATATAATGCATTTTTACCGCATACTGTACTGAGCGTGCCATCATCTCCGTGGGCATTACATGTAGATGGGACCCATATGAACTGTATACGGGTCAAATATGGGAGTATGGGTCCTGCATGGGCTTCGCTCCATGTGGGCATGCTGACAGGAACAGATTGATGATTGTGAAAATTAACGTTAATCTGAATTTGTGATGCATTTGAGTGATTATAAAAAGAAAAAGCATACCACTAAGTCCAAGCCAGTGATATTTCAGTTTTGAAAATAATAAGTATAAGGTTTAAGTTTTGGGTTCGTAATTACTATTTCAGTTCAAGTTTCAGTTATAAAATAATTTAAGTTTTTATTACAGTTTCAGTTCTGAAATAATTTCCGTTTTCGTTTCAGTTACTGTAAAATTTCATTTTCAGTTTCTACATAGATATAATATATTTGCATTGATAGACAACAACATGGACGTACAATTGATTATATGTTAGTAGAAGCACTGTTCTTCATTGTATACATGGAAACCGCGATTAAAAAACAAGCAAAATATTAATTGCATAAGTCGCTAGCAGTCGATAGCTTAGCGACTGGTTTCGACTTGAGAGCTTAACGGCGGCGGCGGATGGCGGCGGCGCCAGGGACTAACAGTGACCAAGCCCACTGCGTAGTTCCAAAGCCAAGTTTATGCTACTTTATTACACAATTTGGCTAAATATTACTGACTTTTTCAATAAAAACTGTTTAGCATAATCTGCCTTATTTCAAAGTGGCCAAACAACATTAACCATTTACACCTTCTATCTGAGAATAAATCACGCTGTAGGCCAGTGTTAATTTTATTGGTAGCATGATCAAAGACTGTAGACCAAAAGAAATGTTTCGTATTAATTATTTAATGCTCTGATAATGAATGAATGAATTTATTAACGAATCAATAAACTTTTTATCGATTTATTGATTAATAGATTCATTCATTCATTCATGCAGAACATTCATAGATATAAATGTGCACATGTTTCTAAATCGAAAGTATGGCTTCGACCCTAAAGATTTTCAGTGAATTTACTGGGTGAGATCCTTCACCATCGCTACCCATTTGAATGGCTAGCCACTCCATTTACGATTCACGTGTACAGTAATATGTGCTTGCCAGAGCTTTAGAGTTCGTAAATATAGTTTATATAGCGCCCATTTATGTTATCGATTCAGAGATATGTAAGGAATCATTTGTTACCATTTCAGCTTGTAGCCACTGAAAATTCCCGTCCAAACACAATCGTCAAGAAGACCATGGAATGATAGACTCCTCAGGCACAAATCTCCCATCAACTGAACTCATAACTATACCCTAGCTATAGGCCTAGTGCGTGGCACTTAACGGTCACCGGCACCCGACCTGTGTTCACCCCACACCCTCCGAGGGCGATAAGAAGAGGGAGGGGGTCGACTCATTCCCTTCCGCCTCTGCTTATCTATCACCCGCCTACCTATAGCAATTATAATGCCCGCACTGCAGCACGCGCTGCAGCAAACAGCACACACGTGAAAATTCATATCAGCTGTCATAATAATATCATATGGACCGCTATCACAATGACTCCCATAGGCAAACATATCGGCCCAACGTATTATAAATTATGATACAAATTCTGATAAGACGTCAGCATGTGATACAAGTTGCTATAAATCTAGCTGATCTAGGTTGATTCCAAGGTGAAAAAGCCTGTTTTTAACAAACGGGGTGTTCCCAGTTTCTGGGACGCTGCCTCCTCGAGTGAACATCTAACTCAGCTTAGACCTTCATGTCAATTTCGACTCCAGCTCAACTATTAAATCTCTTTCAATAGACTTGACGAACAACCAGACAAATCGTTGCCTCCTCGGGTTCAACGTCAGGAAACTGAAACCAGTTTCCACTTCGTTTTCTTGCGCAATTTGTTCAGGACTATGCATGTATGTATATATGTATACATGCATGCAAGTATGTCAGTATGTCAATATGTACGTGAATGCACATGGATGTATGATTCTATATGTTTCTATATAATGTATGTGTGTATGTGTGTATTAAGCGTGTATATATGTCGAAATCAAATAAAATCATCATATGTACGCGTATATGTTTGAATATATATGCATGTATGTGCATATGCACTTCTTCTTCTTCTTCTTTCCCTTCAGGCTCGAATTAATCCCTCTTTGGAGAGGGGTCAGCCACTCGGATCCTTCTCTTCCACTTGTTTCTTTCTTGAGCATCTTCTTTCTTCAGTTTGAGGAGCTTTAGGTCTTGTTGTATCGTGTCTTCCCATCTCTTCCTCTGTCGTCCCCGACTGCGGCGTCCATATACCTCTGCATTCATGATTCTTTTCACACAGCTATCATCCTCTTTTCTCATTACATGTCCATACCACCTCTGCCTGGTCTCTCGTACTTTGTCAGTTATACATGCCACCCCGAGCTTCTTTCTGATGTCCACATTTCTTTTCCTGTCCTTCAGTGAGATCCCAAGTATCCATCGTAGCATTCTCATCTCTGTTCTCTCCAGTAACCCTTCATCCCTTTTTGTCAGCGCCCAGGCCTCTGCTCCATATAGCATCACCGGTCTTACCATTGTTTTGTATACCTTTCCCTTGAGTTGAGTTGGCATTTTGGCGTCACACAACACTCCCGTTAGTTCTCTCCCTTTCTGCCAAGCCACCTTAATCCTGTTCCTGATGTCATGCTCGCAGCCACCCTGTACATTCATGGTCGATCCCAGATATTTAAATGTTTCAACCTGTTTCAGTGACTTTCCTGCAATGTCTCTGATCTCAATTGCTTCCGTTGTGTTTGAGCAGACCATGGTTTCTGTCTTATTGATGTTTATCTTAAGACCCTTGCTCTCCACTGCCATCTGCCAGTCTGTAAAACGTGCTTGCATCTTCGCCTCTGCATCGTCCGCCAGTATAAGATCATCCGCATACAGCATGTCCCAAGGTACCTCTCTCCTTACATGTTCTGATATTGCATCCATCACAATAATAAACAGTAGAGGACTCAGGCACGATCCTTGATGTACACCCACTCGTATCTCGAATTCTCCTGTGTTGCCTATACTGCTCTTCACTGTTGTGCATATGCATGCGTGCGATTGTTTATAGGCCTCTGCTCTCTCTTCCCGCCCTCTTCGGTCTGCGGACCACCTTGATCTACTTGTTCCTCGCGCAAGGACTTCGATGGCTCAGCATCGTGCTTTTGCCATCCTTGGCCCTTCCTAATGGAATGACCTGCCCCCTCTCTCCGTAGCAAGATATTGTTTGGGATCTCGCCCTCTTCTCTCCGCTGTCTAAGGACCTTCCTCTTCCCTCGGGGCTGTCACGCTGGGAGCGCCTCTGAATAGTCTACTCCATACTGTGAGCGGCGCTTTATAAATAATCATACAAGATAAGATAAGATAATATACAAATAGTTATGTACAGTTTATAAGTACAGGACTAAATTTGTTAAGCCATTGTACCTCGAGCGCCTTCTGTACATTTCGGCGGGAAAAGTAGACCTGCTGCAGGAAGTTTAGCTTGAGCTCAGAACTTCTGTTGCTGGTCATGCGTGACCGTTTTATTGCCATTTTCTCAACTGATCGTTTTGTCTTCATACGTCGATGGGACTCGATTACGTTGGTTCGTTGTGACCAGTTATTGCTTAGTGTACGTTGCTGTCTCTCTCTTCGTGAGATTTCGCGCTCATTATTTTTTTGTCGCTCCCTGTCTTCGAATTCGTCAGTTAATCGTCGGTTAGTTAGGTTTCGTTAGTTCAGAGCTTAGCAAGAAAATCGTATTAAATACGGTTTTCTGAAGATATGTACAGTTGTACACTATGTCTATGAGACTATAGTTTTAGGATAAAGTTTTATCCTAAAACCAGTGTCATAGTGTACATATCTTTAGACAACCTGCATGTATGTACGTAGCCTATGTATCGTTCAAGTATGTATGCATTATGTATGCATGTACGAATGTATGCACGGATATATGTATGTATGTATGTACGTACGTACGTGTGTATACCGTTTGTATATGTATGCATTCATGCGTGCATAAATGTGCGTATGTATATATGTATGCATACATATATGTGTGTGCATGCATATATGTATGTATAGTATACATGTATGTATGTATGTTGTATACATGAATGGATGCATGCAGGTGGTGGTCTATTGTTCCACCAGCTCGGTCTGGTCCACGGTCTCATTCAGGCTGCAACAAGGTTCAATTCCGAGTCCTCTGCTTTACATACCCTGTATACGGCTTACCTAAGCCATCTTCTTTCTCTTTGGTGAAAACCGCCCATCAGTAGCTGAATCTAATCAGGCATACGTTCTCGACCAAGCTGTAGATGCATTTTCCGTAGCTGAGAAAATTTTTGAGACATCTGACACCGCTTGGATGTCGTCTGATCACTTCCGGTTTAATCACTGTAAAATCCAACTGATCTGGCTTAACAGCCGCTGGCAGCCTCAAAAGATAGATTTGCATGACTTGCAGCACCACTTTTCCAGTGCATCCATTTCTACGTGTATACTTGATATAAGTGTGATCTTGGACCAGAAGAACATGATGACAGTAGGCCTATATAGAACATGCTTTAATTATCTGGCCCAGATCCACACAATACGCCGCTCAGTCTCACCTAAGGCTGCTTCTACCAGAGGCGTAACTTTGTTCTAAAAAGTGGGTACCAATTTCTTACATACACGAAACAAGGCTGAGACTGCGGTCTCTTGGAAGGAACAATAATAAAATATTCATTGGCATTGTTCAAAAAGTGGGGTACGGGTACCCCTCGTACCCACCACAAATTACGCCTATGGCTTCTACCCTTATGCATGCATTCATGTGTACCAGGGTTGACCACAGTAATGCCATCTACGCAAGTATCTCTCGCATTGGCCTGCCGCAATGTACACCCGATCATCCTGCCGGTGTAGGAGGCTGAATAGACTCGCAGACAAGGCTCCATGAGTGTTTTTATCCTCTACTGGAGAGTTAATTGGTACTATAGGACAAAACCTTCCACTCTGCGAATAAACACTACGGGCGTGATTTCGTTTGAGATCGGACCAAATGACTGGTGGAGTTTGTCGTATACCTAGGACGAATTGAATGGTGTAGTTTTAGTTATGGGGTATCTTCCAAGTAACACCAGTTAACTCAGTGCATATTTTAAGGATTTTTGACTACTGGGACAAAATCAGCCGTGGGTCGGAGAAAGTCGGCCATGATCTGGTCGAAGAACTTTTTCACAAAACTTTTACACTTTTTCTACAAAAATTTCAAAATTCATCTCCGAAAAAAGTTGATGACCTTTTTTTTTTTTTTTTTTTTTAGTCATCACCTTCTTTTACAACTTTTCTCGGGTCTCCCAACCAATAACAAGGGGTCATTCACCAATAATGTAATAATGTCATACCTATCTCATTATACTACTGGGACAAATCTTTAAATTCTTCCAACATTTGTCCCACTAGTTGTACTTTATACATACATTGCCTGGGACAAATCGCTCTGACTACTGGGACAAATCCTAAGACTACTGGGACATTTGTCCCACTAGTTATACAGTTAAAATATGCCCTGAGTTAACTGGTACAGTATATTGACGCTGCTTGACATTACGAATTAATTATAAATGAAACTTAACACTGCTTAACTGTAAAAGCTTTAAAAAGTGTCATTTGTTTAGTGATATATGATAAAACTTTCATTTGAAAGCATTTTAAGAACGAATGAAAGTTGCTACCCAAAAATAGTAACTACTCAGAAAAGTAAGTTTGAGCACCAGTTGCTAAGTGATGATGCTCATTTAACGAACTCAGATAAAAGATATGCTACTTGCTTTTTAACTGATCCCATTAGCTAGCTAGCTATTTTAGACCAGGAATAGATCTCAAATGTCAAGACTGCTCCACACTAAAACTTAACAACTGTCATTCATAAAGTCGTAAACCATTCCTGTATGGCAGGTACGAAATAACGAAGAAAATTGCTGCAACACTGATTGAATAAAACGAAAACAGTCAAACATCGGTTACACAGACATAATGATTGCTTTGCAATATGATGTAAATACTTTTCTGTGACGATATGCAACTTGGTTTCAGTTCGTTTGCACAAAAATGTTGCCAGGCTTGACGATTCCCATAAGAATCAACTCCACTGGAGTTTCTTATCACCAACAGGTGTTTTAGACCTAGTAACAATAATTCACTCCACCGCTCAATTAGCCCTAGTAAGAATTAACTCCACCAGTCAATATATCCTGGGATAAATAGACCCATGGAGTGTTTAAAGGAAGAGTCTATCCAGCCTACGTCACCGGCCTTGATCGCAGCCGCGCCGATGCGAACCAACTTTACTATAATCTCTATCTCCAACACTAGAAATATATGCATACATATACGCATACATACAGGCATGCATCCATGCATACACACATAGTCACATACAGACATATACATGTACATAGTTGCATGTGTATCTGAACTTTTATTAAGCGCATTTTAGGAACTCTTCAAAAGCGCATACACACATACATACATGTAGGCCTATGCATGTGCACACATTAATATAATACAGACATAGGCCTACATACCCACCTAACCTGCAAACATATTTATATAGGTATGCACGTTTACGTAGGTCGTGCATGGAAATGAGATGGTTGCGAGGAAATAATGAAGATGATTGGAAAAAGATAATACTGCAGTGAGGTTATTGTATTGTATCTTCGTCATCTCCTCAGTATCGTCTCCATCTTCTCTTCACAGTCACCTCATGGCAGCAAAACATCATCATCCCACAATCTTCATAATTGTTAGGAGCAAGATACGTTTTTTCACTGAAGTCCGATTGTTGTATGGAAATGACTGAGAGGATTGTGAGGAGATGGTCGTAAGATAATTTATTCTAGATGATAGGATGATCGCGATGCAGTTTTTAGATGGGTCAAAATGTGATGATTGGAAATGGATGATTTCAGAAGAAATAAAATGAGAGAAGAAAATAGATCACAGATAAAGGATTTCGGCTACCACAGACAACTTTTTCGAAAACGAAAGTGCTGGGCCTCTAACTTATCACGCTGGCTTGGTGTTAGTGACCCTTACTTTCAGCCACTTCCTCTGAATTGTGATCCAAGTGCTTTCTGTAAATCGGGCAAAACTGTGATTGTGCCATGCATGCAGATTTTTCCTCCGTTCCACATTTTACACAGCAGTTGAAAGAGTCGAGTGTTGAAGATTTCTAACCATATAATCTATATTAGTATAAAGTGGAACTCGAGAGAAACGAGACTCACTTATTTTTTGTGATTCAATGAAGCCGCATTTTCTTCCTGTGAAGTTCCTCTACGTACAGATACGATTCGGTATTCACATAAATGTCACTGCGAATCTTACTTGAATGATGGGACGTTTCAAACAGCTCAACTAGCACAACGTTAATGCGTGTAGCAATTCAAACTTCCTAAAGCTAATAATCTATTGTGTGCTCTTCACTTGGATATCTGTAGAGCTAATATGTTCAACGACATATTCCCTTCCTGCCAATTACTAATAGCGCCATATGTGAATTGCACCAACCCACACATGTATGTGCGTCGGATTGTGTTTAGAGGGAAATGTATCCGATGTTTGATATAGAGAGCCAGGCGAATAATATTTCATGTCAAAACTGAAAACATTAATATTCATTTATGCTTTCATTAATATTCATCACCGACCAGTCGGCTTGCCGGTGGAAAACTTATGTTGGTGATCGCATTGTGTAAATAAAGCACAGCGTAGTGTACACAGTGTTCGGTCTTATCGCTTGTGTACACTGTACAGCGTACACAGACCGGATCTGGGCTCGCTGTTGAAACTGACGTGTATCGTCTGACAGCCTGAGGTACTGGACTTGCGAGATCGTTATCAGCAGCATCCTGCTAACGATCTCCATAGCAACAGGGCGACTGTCATCCGCGCTGATGTTGTTTGGTTTGTGCGGGAAGCTTCTTCTTGCTGGGATTGCGATTCTAAGTGGTACGTTGAGCTTGATTGAAGCATGACGTTTGCGGTTAGAAGCCAGCATAGCCAGTTGTATGTGATGGTTTCTAAACCAGGCTTTGAGGTTGAAGGATAGGCGTGTTTACATAGGCTACACATGGCGTACTCCAAGGTTCTCAAAATGTTTGTTAGGGCCATCGGGCATTCAAATGATTAGCCTGCGGGACTGTCAACCCAGAGGTTGGGTTTCATCGCCTAACCGGGAAAGAATTAAATTTCAGGTTTCTTGGTTGATTATCGCGCTAAGCTAAAATGTAGTCCTACTGCAACTGGACAGCCTAAACGAGAAATTTAGTAGAAAGGCAGAGCACAGGCCGCCCACTATATACCTACATCAATATAATATTATTTACATTAATAAACGCTCCAACCTTAAATGCATTTCAGGGGCTGCTCTTATTGTTCTCATATCTTATTGTTCTCCTATCTCATTGTTCTTCTATCTTATTGTTCTCCTATCTTATTGTCTCCCATCTTATTGTTCTCCTATTTCGTCTCGTTCGTGTTCTACTAGTTGCTATTGCTAGTTTTCATATTCTTTCTGCTCTTCTTATTCACTCTTTCTTCCTCTTCATCATCTTCTAGTTCTTGTATGCACGTATGTATAAACATATCTAGTAAGTAACATACAGCTGCTCGGCCTCCCTCTCTCTCTCTGGTCTCTCCGGCAACCGGATTTGAAACTCCACTGGACATTGATCTCTGGACAACCCCACTAATACAACGCAGCGCTCGCGAATAAGCTGGTGCCCTGATCTTAGCTTATGATAGCGATTTGGAGTTCACGATCCTGATAACGATTAAACCTCTGCATATGCTTGTTAAGTGGCAACTTGCAACGCCAATTAAGAACAGGAGGTATACATATGGACTTTCAAGGCTGTTTGTCTCAGAACGAAAGGAAGATCTTGTTCGATGTTTAAAAAATGGCCGCTAAAAATAGATCAGACTATTTAGTTGAAAATAGACCTTTTGGCTTATAGGCCTATTTTCAGTAGACGTATGCAAACAAGTAGCCTATATTATACTCTGTAGCGGATACCAACGCAAGGCAGACACATTTATCAAAAGCTGTAGATACAACGACGACCCAGATACAACGACTGTGTGCTCATGATCGACTCTGACCTAATTACTTGCCTCATAATTTCGAGATAATCCGTTTCGCACAATGCGCCAGTCTGCTAAAGTGTATAGAAGAAACACTTTAGGAGGGAGGGAGGGAATGTTGAACGGAGGGAAGGAGACAGACAGACATAGATAGATGCACAAACAGCGAGATACACGGGAATAGAAGGAATATACACATCGAGAGCACACAAAAAGAAAGGGAGAGACAGAAAGAAAAGGAGAGGTACAGAAAGAAAGGGAGAGAGACAGAAACGAAGGGAGAGAGACAGAAAGAAAGGGAAAGAGACAGAAAGAAAGGGAGAGAGACAGAAAGAAAGGGAGAGAGAGATAGAAAGAAAGGGAGAGAGAGTTAGAAAGAAAGGGAGAGAGACAGAAAGAAAGGGAGAGAGATAGAAAGAAAGGGAGAGAGACAGAAAGGAAGGGAGAGAGACAGAAAGAAAGGGAGAGAGAGATAGAAGGAAAGGGAGAGAGAAAGAAAGAAAGGGAGAGAGACAGAAACAAAGTGAGAGAGACAGAAAGGTCCCGTGAGAAAGACAAATACGCACAGGCTTACTAAGCAACAAAGGAGCAATACAGCAACAGAAGTCTTGTCTTAACCAGTTCATTTCAACAGACTGATTGATTCATGGTCTTCAAAATCAAGTCCAACCTTGGCACTCGTAATCCTCTCGGCCGCCTGGTCCATTCCAGAAATCGATCATCGAGACTAAACAACGTCTCAACAGAACCAAGGCTCGGACGGATCTGGAAGGGGCTAGAAGACGGCCAACAAGAATCAGAAACAGACAAATGACTAATAACCATTAATTGCAATTTTAGAAGAACAGGTCCGAGTCAATTAGACAGACCACTCCACCGAGCGGAAGCACCTGTTTCGAAGCGAGCGAGCTGGCGACCAACAGTCTCTGGCAGACGGGTAAACAATATCAGGCAGCCCGCGAAGCCTCGATAGGTGCGCAAACACGGTAAATGCTGTCCTTCAGCGGAGGCGACGGCGGCGGCGGCGTCGGCCGCGCGGAGGCTCACCTGAAGACCGGCGCAGGAGACGATGGTAATTTACTAGGATGGGTGGCGGATAAAACTGTCAGAGGACCACTTAAACTTTGCAACCGGGAGTCGCTAGATTAATTACGGTCTGTTTGCCGTGGCGTTTCCTGCCGTGATCACACGAGGGCGTCCGTCCTGCGACCCGATCATACAAGGGCGTCGCGAGGCTCGACAATAGAAGGGCGTTCTGAGACCAGATCATACAAGGGCGTCTCGAGGCTCGACAATAGAAGGGCGTTCTGAGACCAGATCATGCAAGGGCGTCCTGAGACCGGATTTTATAAGGGGTCTGTAGACCGGATCATATAAGGACGTCCTGAGACCGGATCACACTAGGGCGTCCTGAGACCGGATTATACAAGGGGTCTGGAGACTGGATCATATAAGGGCATCTTGACACCCGATTATACAAAAGCGATTATACAAATGACATAAGGGCTTCCTGAGACTCTATAATTCACTGCTATGCATGATTTTTGATGTTCTGCCAAAAACATGTTTTTCTAAAAGATTTTAGTCTGCTGATTTCAAAAATGATATCCGTTTTTCTGTATCACGTAGGGTTTTCTCGATATCTCTGCCGCATTTGACACCATTGATCACAGCCTTCTTCTTCAACGACTATCTTCTTGGTTTAGCACTTTAGCGTCTCTGATACTGCTCCACTCTGGTTCCAGTCCTACAAGTTTGTCTTCCCGATCCTTCTCTGTTAAAGCCTCCAGCCACTGCTCACAACCCCTTCCTCTTTCCTGTGGTGTCCCTCAAGGCTCCGTCCTGGATCCACTACTTTTCATCCTTTATACCACACCCTTAAGCCATCTCATAAAATCCTCCTCTGTCGACCACCATCTCTATGCAGATGACACCCAACTCTTCATATCCTTCTTCCCAGACTCTTTTTCCACCGCCATCACACAACTACTCAACGTGGTTAACCTTATTTAAGAGTGGATGTCATCCAATCTCCTTTGCCTTAACCCTTCCAAAACTGAATTCATCATGCTAGGCCTTCCTGATCAAATCAAGAAAATCCCTGATCCTTCCATAAACCTTTCGACTAACTCATCGTCTCTCACCTTCACCGCTGACTCCCCTGTTCGCAATCTTGGTGTTATTTTTTATCCACACCTCTCCTTCTCTAACCACATCTCCAACCTCTCACGCTCCTGCTTCATGCACATTCGTGACCTCCGACGCATACGACCCAGGCTCGACCTTAAAACTGCCTCCACCATTGCTACCTCCATTGTTCATTCAAAGCTTGATTACTGCAATTCTCTTTTTCTCAACCTCGAATCCACTCAAATCAAGCATCTACAGCTTATCCAAAACTCACTAGCCAGAGCTGTCACTAGAACGCCCAAACATCATCATATCACTCCCATCCTCAAATCACTCCATTGGTTAAAAATCACAGAGCGAATCCACTAGAAAGTTCTATCACTATCCTACAACTCCCTACATTATTCTCAGCCCAAGTAACTTCGTGATCTCTTCACCATTCAGACCCGATCATCGTCCTATCTCAGTCTTTCTCGACCCCCAGTCACTACTCACCTCAAGTTCTCCAACCGAGCCATTTCCATCACAGCACCACGCCTCTGGAATGATCTCCCTCCTGAATTCCGCACTTTCTCAGTGCCTCCATCATCATTGCTACCCGTCCTTCATCCTCCTCCTCTTGTTCCTCTATCTATCACCCCCGGACTTTCCACTCAAAACTGAAGTCTCACCTTTTCAAATACTCCTACCCTGACTCATCTGATCCTCCGCCTTCCAATTCTTCTCGCCGTAAACGACACCCGCCTTGACAGCTACTCTGCCTCACCTGATCTGGTACCCTGGAATCGGACTTGAACCACTTTTGGACTACTCTCTGGAAACCCCCTTTGATTTGATGGACTATTTCTGGATGATGAACACAGATTGTTCGTCAGAGGAAGAACACGCAAGAAAATCTAAGAAAACACGTTTCTGTCCCTAAGACGGTTTATGTCTCAGTTTCATTGTATACAAGATTTTGCATATATATTTTGTATAAATTATTGTAAACATCTGGGCACTGTCATCTGTTTCTAAGATTTTGACATCAGGACTTTTATAAACCTTTCTTATAATTTTTTTCTGCAGTGTATCAAAGAGAAAATAATTTCTCAATAATGTAAAAATTCAATAAACTTATAATTTGATTTGTACGAAATTGTGACGTGATGGCCAAATTTCATCAACATATTTGAAATCAGGATGTCAGAATTGTATAAAATCAGTAAAAATAAATCAGACATCTGATTCTTTCTTTTAAAATGCATAGCAGTGTATAATTCAATCACCCGATCGCATAAGGGCGTCTGGAGACTCGAAGGGGGTAGGCAAACCAAAGATGGCCGTATAGAGGTCTGAAGGAGTGTTTTACAAGACGTGAAGGGCATATTCCCATGAGGCATATACTGTACATTGAAATAACGACTATAGTATACTGTTTGGTAACATCTGAAATTGGACCTCGTTCGATGGAACATGCAGCCAGTTCAACGATCAAACTAAACAGTTGTAGGATGTGGCACTTTGAAGAGAGATGGTCCACAGCCGTTGGACTGTTTTTGGCGTTTACATTTCACACAAATTCAAACGCATTACTGGTATTCAACCAACACTCGAAACACAATTCCACTACTCCAGTTTCTGGATGCGACGTCATACATCATTGTGTGTCAACCTTCTAAACTTGCCGTAGCAGGACTTCAACATTCAGACCAGCCTAGCGCTCTTAGGTTTCTCTGGGCAAATACATTTAATAAGTAAGGTCTTTTGCGGTGTTGGGCAATTCGGGAAGCTTGGTTTCAAACTTCCATGGAAAATGCTCCACCCAAATTTTAAGTACGATGGTGGTCGATAAATTACTAACTCGTCTGCCTTTCACCTTCCGAAGACTGCTGCCGCCCGTTTTTCCAAGGTCCACGCCACTTAATTACGACCAATAGTGAAATGGCGTATATTAAGTTAATAACATAACATAACATAACATAATATTTTATTGAACCAACTGAAAAGTACATAATTTATAACAGATTGAACTGGGTAACAGTTCCCAGATTGCTAGTGAAACAGAGATATATACAATTAAACAAATGCAGAATACAATACCTGGGTCAACGTACACACAAGTCCAAAGTTCACATCAAATCTGACAGGCCCAGGAGTAAACTGCCTACAATGCCACACTCAAAAGGGGGTGCCTTTGAATATGAAGTAATAACAATCAAAATCAAATCGGATAGTTGAGCTCAATTGGGAGGTCCAGAAGGGATTGGATCCCGCTAAGGAGAGCCCCTATTACAACAGAAATTTTTAGACAAGATGGCTTTCAGAGAAATAAATTAAATTGACTTGTTTTAATGGTAAACAGGCACGTAGCATACATAACAAAAGAGAGATTAAAAATATAAAAAAAATAAACAGACTGCATCAACTGGATGCTGACAGACAAGCTGGGCAAGCTTAGTGTGATGATGTCAATCTAGCCCCTCAGATCGAGGGCAACCAATTGGAAACAACTCCACTGACAATCAGCCAACTCCTCAGACTATGCTTAAATATATTTATAGATGAACTAGATTTAATATCTAGAGGTAAGTAGTTCCATACCATGGGACCTCTGCAGACCATACAAAATTTACGAATATTTGTTCTAGCATATGCAACCCTTACTTTCGAAGCTAATCTAGTAGAGTGTGAGTGGACCTGGGAATTTAAAGTAAAGAACCCAGAATACTCCACCGGTAACAAGCCATTGAACGAGCGATACATAAACTCGCCTATTTGGTATACCACTATTTGATCCAGCGTTAGCACACTCAATTGCAAGAACAGATCCTTCGTGTGGGCTAAGTATGGGGATGAGGTAAGTACTCGAATAATCCTTTTTTGTAGCAGGATCAATTTATGGGTTCTGGCCCTATAGTTGGACGCCCAAATCATAGCACAGTAGGATAGGTATGGATAGACCATTGTATAGTATAGTGTTACTAGAATTTTAGGTAGCAATAAATGGGAAATCCTCTTAATTATTCCTACATTTTTTGCAATTTTGTGTGAGATATGTTCAATGTGCGCATTCCAAGTTAAGTTCTGATCCACATAGACTCCCAAGAATTTATCTGAGCTCACTTGAGGTATCTCCATATGATCAATAGTAAGTTTATTAGGCGGGTCGGGTATTACTTTATTACATGCGGAGAACAAGATGTAATTAGTTTTTTTCAGATTTAACGATAACTTATTGGCTTTAAACCAGTTAGAAACTAGTATTAGTTCTCTGTTAAGTATTACAAAGAGCTCCTGGTAAGAGGTGTGGGAGAAAAAGACGTTGGAGTCGTCAGCAAAAAGTACAAAGTTGAGTAAAGAGGATGAGTTAGGGAGATCATTGATGTAGATTAAAAATAATAGTGGACCAAGGACCGATCCTTGCGGGACTCCAAACTCCAAGGGTCTGAATGAGGAGAAGGTCCCGTTACACTTAACCTGTTGGCTACGCTCCGTTAAGTAACTCTTAAACCAGGCAAGGGGAAGTCCCCTGACCCCATAGTTATGTAATTTACTTAGTAGTATACTGTGATTCACCATATCAAAAGCTTTTGATAGGTCCAGAAAAATACCAACAGAGAATTCTTTGCAATCAATCGCCTGTGTTATTCTATTATGCATATTAACTAGTGGTAAGACAGTAGAATGATTACCTTGCTTTACCATGCCATGATACCATCACATAGGGTTTTCTATTCACATTTGGACACATTAAAACCAAAAGAATGCAATAATTACTTTCAGCCACAGTATCTCATGGGTGTCGGATTCACATGCATTCACAGTGTAGGGCCTACATAACTACTAACCAGATAGTAGTGTGTAGTTTATAACGTGTAATGGTATACAGCTTATTACAGAACAGAAACCAACGTTAGCACAGTTTCTGCATTTGTGATGCATACAATCACACACAGTCAGTGACTGATTGACACACACGAGTGTCAATGGGCGAATCCATACGAAACATGTCCGAAGTTAGCACAGTTTTCTGCACTTAGGCCTACAACATGCAACGGTAACCTACGTGTAACTGGTAGGACTTCAATGCAATTAATGATGCAGTCTTGAAGCAACAGATAGTGATGACTAAATTTAGGACAACATTACGTTTTTCTTAAAGCTGTAGCCCCTACTATAAAACCTATACGAAGGTTCGACCGAAAACGGGTTCCATAAGAACAATTTTAACGGGGAACGATTTCTCACAAAAACTCGTGACCGAAGATAGAGATATAAGTAAACTCGCCAGGTTAACGCCTCCTTGAAAAATGTTTGATTAAACTGGCTGCTTATCAGCGACTAGCATCTGGAAAGTAAATATCAAGGCCACTACATTTGGTATGCCTTCCACTTCACCTTCAATAAGGGGAGTTGCTTTTTCTGAAAACTTGGTGGGTGTTGATCTGTTCAAAACTTGCAAAATCAACAGAAGATAACAGCTTACAAAATTGAACTTATCTTGAATAAAGAAAGGATGTGAAGTTATGGGAAAAGATAGATATAACGCAAAGAGATAAACACGAGATCACAACGACAGAGGAACAGCTGAGAGAACACCAACCGAGAAAAAACTGATCACACGCATACTTAGAGTAGAAATGACACAGTGAGACAAAAAGTCACACTGACCGACAGCGGCTGAGACTGAACGCACCCAAAGAGGAATAGTCTCATCCTCAGCGCAACACAGTCCACGGAGTCTGTCGCCGTCAAAACTAGATGGAAATCCATCGGTTGAAGTCTGCGTGGGTGCGTGAATCAACCAGTGGTGACCGACCTAATTATCTGAGCACTGTTTGCGTACTGATAAGCTCTTTGTTCTTAATTTAACGTCAGTTTAGCTAGCGTATAGACAGCGCTTCTGTGAAATACCCAAAAGGTTCAATGCCATTTGTCTGGATGCACACACACACCTAGGCCTACAAGAAGAGACTGTCCTTCCCATTTAGATGATTTTCCTCCTACTGCTCAATACAACCACGAATAGATTCCTGACTGAGATAACACTAGCGCAATTGGGAAGGCTGCAGAAATACACACTTCACTCAATTTAATGATGAACAAATTTCTGTAGTAAAACAGTTTATTCGTTGTATAATCTATGCTAATCTAATGCAGTTTCCTTCAGAAACCAGGCAGGGTAAAATTTACACATTGCGTGTAGGCCTTGGTTTAATAACATTGCATCATACATTGCAGTTTCCTTCAGAGCAAACCAGGCAGTGTAAAACTTACGCAATGCGTATAGGCCTTGGTTTAATAACATTGCATCATACATTGCTCGGTCTGTAACCGTCACCTAAAGATTGACTACTACGACACCTTACGACACAGTCAAAAGTGACCAATGTCATTAATAAGACAGGAAATATCAGACCATAATTTGGAAGCTATTTACTAAAAGCTCACCTAATTTATATTCGTGAATAATAGGCTAAACACATGAAAACAATTAGTTAATAATGAACCAAATGCATATAGCCTTATCTCATAAAATAAGTTGATACCACGCTGGATATCGGAATAAACACTAGGCCTACAACTATACGGAATAGGGTCCATATGAAAATATTATACACACGTTCTATGAACCTAATATCTGAAGAGGGTTGAAAATGACGCACAGAATTTGCGCTAAGTATTCCAAAATAAGAAAAGCATTAGAAAGAGAAATTCACTCGACGCTATTCAACCGGCGACCAGATGTACGCCTATACAACGTGGCAAATGAAGTGTTTAGGATCATGTATACATATCTGTATAGCATTAAAACTGCCTTTAAATACACACCTAAAACAGCAAAAATAAACCAAGCTAAGTAAAAGTTACATGCACAGAGTGACAGAGATACAATGCACAGCTGATTTGTGAGATGCTAGTCATGTCATGCGAATTTCTGACGAGTCACTGGTTTTGACGGGGTGGTGGTGGTATTGCGGGGATAGTGTGGTCGATCAGCGCGTACACGACTGGTTCGAATCCTAGTAATGGTGGGCTATTCTGTCTCACAAGACGTCTAGCGTTGTCCACTCTTAGGTATTCTATGTCATCTGTTTCGACGGCCTGGAAAAACGTAAATGTGTGTATGTATGCATGTATATATGCATGCATGTATGTATGTATGTTTGTATGTATTTATGAATGCATGTATGTATGTATACTTAACACAGCGTCCTATAAGTACCTCACAAAGCCTTGAATACCTCAGCGTTACAGTTAAGTTAATGTGAAGTAATGGAACCTAAGCTAAGACAAGGTTTTTAGAAAAGGTTCCTTGTCTGTGTTAAACATTTATTGTACCACTGAGCGATCAATCGAGCTAATATGAAACATACAGGAGGCGGCAATGGGAGTCTTCGAGCTTGAATTCTGCGTACTGTCGAATATTCCGGATGTTCTGGAACTGAAAACGTAAGAACATTTAGCAAAACGTCAAGGGACCTAGAAATACCTGAAATAATTATAGGCCTATTACTAATTCAAGTCCAGACTGAAATATCTACTTTCTAGAATTATTATGGAAAACATATATTTACTGTTGTTGTAATCGTGATGTGAAATTTGTATAGCGCCGATTTTATAGAAACAAGGCGCACTTATAAATGCTTATAAACATTATTAGAAACAAAAGCGCACAGATAGCCCGTAAGTTTTGTGGTAACTTTGTGCACTCTTGGTCTGTTCCTTGGAGCAATCTTCCTTCGATTTTCCTAATCCCTTTAACTCTGTTCAATCTGCTTTCGTGTTAACTTAAGACGCATCTGTTTGGTTCACAACACTACTGGGGATTTTTAAGGTGCTTTACAAAGTTCCAGATACGTATGTACACACATGGAATATGTCGGTGATTCAACTCCCGTCAAGGGATAAAGTGAATAAACAAGTTCCAGTCGTCCACTAGCGCCCGCTAGCGAACTTGTCAAAAACCATGTCATTAGTTTATAATATTCAATCAGTCCCGAGGAGAAAATATGTCATCAGCACGTTCATATGTGTTAACCCTATAGAGTCAGGTGAAGCTACATTCTCTTTAAAGCTGTTTAGATCTACTGACGGTCCTAATTCATTGCGCTTTCAAGATATTTGAAGAGATTTGAAAGAGGTGGTACAGAAAGACTAGGATGCCCTATAGATATTCGGAAGTCAGCATAGGCGTAGACTCTGGAGGAGGGCAGCCGGGGCACGTGCCCCCACAATAATTGAGATGGACACCCAATGCAACAAGTGTAGAATAAATACCCAAATACCCTCCAAAACTTTGGACAAGTTTACGCCAGTGGAAGTCAGACTCGTTTCTCATTTTGTCGGGACAATGACAGCCACTTCAGGTTTGTTAGCTTCTTCATTTAGTCATAAATAACCATAATAAGAGAAGAAGAGCAGTCCCTTAAGCTAGCCCTGAGGCAGACATGGGTATGAAGTGCTAGCGACTTCATTTTCTTACCCTCGGCATATGAGGACGGGTAGCCAATCCTCTTTCTAACTGTCAACCAAATATCGTTATGCATTTGACTTCTGGGTGTATATGTTAATTCAGGAGTTTCTTAAAGCAATGCTTCCTTTGATCTATAAAACTAAGAAAGCTAATGTCTACAGGGGTCGGTTATAACTTAGTTACAGTGGTCAAGTCGCCTGCTAGAAACAAGTTCATTGGCTAGATTAGACAGATGAAGGCAGAAGAGATCTGATTCTACGAATATCTCTTATGTGCAGTGCCAGATTTACCTATAAGCTAAAAAAGCTACAGCTTAGGGCTTCCCAATCCGCAAGGGCCTAAAGAAAATTATAATTTTTTTGGGGTGGGGGGCTTTTGAAAAGTGTTTGTGTGCTGTATATATGTATATTATGCAGAACCTTTTTAAATGGCTTGTGTAGCAAATTCTATCTCGCCTGAACAAATGCATTGATTTGATAATAATTAAAATTGTTCACTTAATGCCTTGCTTATTAAATAATTAAAAGGCATATATGTTTTCAAGTTTTGTGAGGTCTTCTACTGTAATTTTTTAACAAGAGGCCTCCAAAATTATATAGCATATGGCATCACCAAGTCTAAATCCGGCACTCCTTATGTGAGATTGAGCTGATGTGCACACTCTCCGAACATGGTTAGAAATGACCTATTGGAGTCAAACAATGCTCGGGTGCGCATTCTGTGCGGTTGACTAGTAAGTCTATCTGAACAGACCTAATTAAAACCAGTCAACTTTGCAGAATTGTTGGCTTGTCTCTAGAATAAGAAGGGCTGTTTCAGAAGGATTCAGAAGAAGTTTCTTGAAAATATTCTAGCAAAATATTAAAGCAAAATATTGAACCTTACCATTGACCAAGGATTCCGCAGGAGTTGGTTCTGTAATAACAAAGGTAAGGATTCAAGTCAAGTGGCATTGTAACATTATTTTAGCGTCCTATACCAAAAGTAACGAAACAGCCGTCATAGGGAACAAGATAGCACATGTGGGCCTACTATTTTAACACCAATTTAATGTATCTTTACGTCTCAGCTGCTCTGTGTGCAATTTGTTTTATGTAATTTAAGTTAAAACGAAAGTAATAATATTGATGGAGATGGTCCTAGCGCTGATGCACTTGGACATAGTGGTGATCATGATTACGATGGCGGTGACGGGGACGATGGAATTTAGTATTATAAGTGATACAAAGAAATGTAATACAGCGTAAATAATAATATAAATACCGTTTAAAATAATGTCAACGTATTCGTCACGTTGAGGGTTTTCGTTGGCAACATTATCTACAAAAGAACTGTTGATCTTATCTCTGCTCATTTTGGATTATCTCTGCTTATCTCTAATTAACTTCAGTTTCACAAATGACTAACTAATCACCCGCAAAGCGTATGTATGCATGTATGTCTATATCTACATATTCATTTGTGTATGTGTGTAGGCTATACTTGAATGCATGCGTGCATGTACATGTGTATAGGCCTATAGGCCTAATTATGTGTGATTCATGTAGACTAGTATAACGCGGGTTGATGGCCCGAGATTCTGGGTTTGCCGAAAATAGTAAGAAACGAACACTCGGGTGTAGTAGAGTTGTTTATTCGATGACCATCAGTACAGCCGCACGACCTTCTAGAAGCGACTGCTACACCGAACTCCGTGTGTGAATATTTTTCTATTTGCTGATGACATTGATTTTCTAATTAAATTTGGCAGCAGGCAACAAGAACTAATAATGGTGATGATGACAACGACGACTGTGATGACAACATATACCGATTTTCACCTCTCCCCATCCATTTTGTTTTGACTAGGTGCGTGTGAATAAGCTGGTTCCCGCGAGTTCGCTTTTTTGCGAAGTAGGCCTATAAATCTCGAAATTACGATTACGATGTAGTTCGTTATTATAGGCTACTGCTTGCATGTGCAAAAGCGGTATTGACTGAAGTCAACCTGACAACTTGCTAGTAAGTTACCGGTACTTTAATTGTTATTAATATGTTTTCACTTTCTCTAGCGATGATGATTAATATCCGAGGATTTATGCATCGTTTTGGTTGGTTTCTGTTTGTGGGTTGCAGAAAGGAAAACAATTTCCTAAATAAAAATTATAGTAGGCCTACAACTATAGACAACCCATTAACAACCAATGTGCTTTATATTAGGCCTATCTGCACTCCATCTGAAAGCTCTTACCACTCACTCTAGGCAACTATACAAACATCGAATAAAGCAGGCAAAGTTTACTTCTGCTTTGAGGGTCCCTCCTTTTGCTTCTGTGTTTCCTAAATTTACTTGATCTGCGTTTCTTTAAAAACTGCCTATTGTGAAGTGCAAGCCACAAAGCAACCTATATATAGGTATAAAGATGTTTGTATATATGTGTCTATCAGTATTTATATGTGAAGAAAGAGCGTGTTGCGCCCTCTCGCATCGATGTTTTCTCAACATTCGTTGTCGTGTCTATACTTACGACACTTTCTCCTCTGGCTGACTGTTTATTCCAACTTACGAAAATAGACGAATGATTTCCATGTCTTCTCATACGCTAGGGAATTGACTACGAACCTCTAGCTTTGAGGGTCCCTCCTCTTTCTCTGATTTCATTTCGCAAGCCATTGAAGACATCTTTCTCCAGTGACACGCGCTTTAAAGGTGACCTTTTTTTAAAGGTGACCTTATTTTTAGAGCGATACAAATATCTGCTTGACAATTATAATATAATTTATCTATAGGCTTGTATGTAGGCTATGTATGTATGTATGCATGTATGTATGTAAGTCTGTTTGTACGTATATATATAATTATATATATATGTACACATTGTACATGCTTGCATGTATGCATCCATTTTTAGGCCTATGTATGTATGTGTGTTTGTGAATGAATTTTTGTATTTATTTGTATACTTTAGCAAAGTAAATAATCAGCAAACAGATGTACAGAAGATTAAAAAGTAGTTAAACAATTTAATCCTCCGGTCTAGCTAGAGGAGTATAAGTGCAGCTGTTCTTTAATACTCAGCCGGAATTATATACCAGTTTACCATTTAGTTCTTCGACTGGTATTTCAATCACATCAGGGTGTTGCTTTCGCATCGAACATGATCTCCAGCACCAATCCGACAAATCCTCTACAAAGAAGACATCCATCCATTAGAATAAATTACTATACGATGTAATGAAATGCACTTTAAGTTAAGTTAGCTTGTATTACTGAACTGATGGCGTATGTCTGGTTGATGTTTGCCACTGAAGATTTTACGTCATCAAGTGGGTAGATGGCGCCAAATCTTGCGATGATATTGTCCATCTTGATTGGATATACTCTTTCGTATTACGTTTGGGCTCTTCACGAAACGTTAGACTACAATGTGGTGTATAGCTCAAAAGTACTCAGTCCTTTTCAAACGCTGTGACCTGATTATAATTGGCAGGATTCCTAAGTTCGGTCGTATATCTCTTGAACACGAGATGAGCTGCATTGGTTGCTTATGCGAGGTAGCATTGGGTTTAAGATCATCTACTGCTGCCTAAATGTCACTGCCTGGCTAGTTGTCCTCCATCCCTCTCTTATGAGAGTTGTGTATTTCAGTCTTATCTGTCCTTCCCGGCCGTGTATCTCTTCGCTATGCCGCACAAGGTAAGTTGGTTGTTGATCCGTATCATACTTCGCAAAGTAGTTTCTTCGTGGCTGGTCCTCACTTTGGAACAGACCTCGAAATGAACTTCTTGCATTTTCCCTGCCTCTTTTTCGGCAGTGATTGAAGACCATTCTGATCGTGGTCTTGCATTATCAGGCAGGGAGCGCCTCTGAAATGACCAGAGGCGCTATATGAATGTTGATTATGATTACGATTTTACAAGCTGTTAGGTCTACATTCGCTTAGAATCATTGAATCAATAAACAATCGTTTTTGGTCATTGTTTAACACAATCCACAGCGATAAAAGCAACATGTATAGGCCTACATATTTTCTCTTTCAAAGCCGAAGTAAAACCTCATTCAATGAAATCGTTAAGGTTGTTATTGTGGTAGTTAATTATGAACTCTTGTTGGATAATTCTGTTGTTGATTGTCGAAACATTCGATGTTATTATTTTAGTTTCAGTATAAATCAGCCATATTCGGAAAACGTTATAGCTGTGCACATTCGGGAAAATTTGTAAATTTGCAATAAAGCCAATCAGAAGCCTGTTTGCATGAATGTGCCATGGCGTTTAGATAGCAGACAGAGAGATGGATAAATAGACAGACCAACATGCACACAGACTAATTATTAGATTGGGCACATAATTGTGGCCGATGTGTGACAAATTATACTTTTGTATGGATAGTTAATATAAACGCGTATATTTACATTTGACTATCCACAGATCTGTACAGCTTGAGAACAGCAGCGCAGGATCTCGGACTGTGGAACCAAGTGATTATGCGTGCATTGGACAACTACTGTTAGGAATTCATCCCATGGATCTCGGTGATGATGATAATAATCGATAGCATCATGCCCAATGTAAAAATTTGATGTTTAGACCTAAACAATTACCATCATATAGAAGTTGATGTCTAACTTTTATATAGCTGAATGAGTGCGTATATGAATGTTTTCTGGTTGTTGAACTGATTTCACAATGCTTCAGCCAATCAAATATCTTTGTTAAAGACGTGTACTTTAATCGACTCTACCTTGCCTTATTGGAGTTTAACATGCCTTGCACTATTAATCAACTTGATCATTTTGATTAAAGGGTATTATGCTTATTAATTTTAAAAATTTGCTACATACCTCGGCGGTTTTTATCACGAATCATGAATAAGAGCCAAATAAGGAGCAGAACGCAGACGAATCCAAGGAAAGACGCACAAATGGTCAAAACATAAGAAGAGTCTGTGTATATCATCAGAAAACACAGAAACAATTCAATTATAAGGTCAAGGTATTGTAATGTTAAACCCATCCCCAGGCATTCCTCTTGGTGAAAGACTCTCAAGCCCAGATAATATATTTCCTTTTGCCCCACTGCCATACGGTCGCTATAGAAAAGCGCGTACGTTACATTTTACTAATGTTAACTAGCATAAAATAGAGAATCTAGAGACAGAACCCATTGCTTCAAATTAAAGGTGGACCACAGCAAACCACAGACTTATAACAGTTTGCTCTTGCTAGTAATTAATGGATTGAACGATGTTGGAAAACTGCGTATAGTACTAGTAGTAGATTATTCCAATTTCACGGTTGTTCAATATAATAATTATGAGAAAACAGGATATGTTCGCATCACTGAACAAGAGCGCGTAAGCAGCACCTCTTTGTGAACAGCCAGACACCATAAACCGGCTGCTCGCTCGACACAGGAACACATAACTGTCTGATGCATTACTTATGAGAAGAATCTTCGTTGTGATTCTGCACTCGATTGGTTGCCAATGATATTGTGACCATCTGGCTTAAAACGTGCTATATTTTTGCATGTTGTCAGTCGGCGCAGTTGAAGGCTGAGGTGTAAGCTTATATGTAAATTCAGCATGTCTGCAAAATGTGTTGCCATAGCCTACGCATGCATGACAGAATAAAGGAGTGGACAGAATTCGCAGTGTCATCAAAGGATAGGCCTAATCTTTGTCGGATCACTGTGAACTTACGCAAATGACAAAAGCTGAAAGTTAGGAGGGAGTTGAAAAGCTGCACCGTGGATAATTTTTCATGCAAAACACATGAATTTAGTTCCTAAATATATATTCGAAGTATCAATACTTGGTTGCGTCATTTGATGATGCCAATAAAAGAGTTATAAGGTGTTTGACATACGAAATTGTTTCTAAGTCTAGAGTGTTCATATTTTTATAGTATAAAAAATGTGTAACAATTAACATACCACGGATCTTGAGCCGAATCGATTTGGAGTCTGTTCCTTCACTATTATTCGCTGTGCACACGATGTCAATCTGATGATCTCCGTCTCGCGTCATGGATTCTGGAATTGTGAAGGTTGGTCCACGATGCTGAGTTCCACTGGTTACTTCTTTCCATACAAACGAAGGATTTGGATTGGCATAAGCGGAACAGCTCAATACATCTCCCGCTCGATACCACTCCTTCTCCAGCTTCACAACCACATTTCGAGGTCCATCTGTAACGGAAGATTTAACTAAAGTTCATCTGAACAGTTCATTTGAATTTCATTTTGAGGACGCTTTTTGCTTATTTTAAAATTGTTACAGGAAACTTCTTTGATAGGTTGAGTGACTTGAAATAAGGTATGATAGCCGAAAAAATCTGAACATAATATATGAATATATATAAATTGCCAATTAAATGAGGTGATTAACGTCGTGGTAAATTGCGTATGAGTTACACAAGCATAGAGTTTTATATCATCTTTCTTTCGTTCAAAACTGTAAGATTTCACATGATTTGTATTACGCTAAACAAGGGAAAATTGTTGTGTGTGTGTATGAAGACCTAAGCATGTAACAAGACACTTAATATAGCGACCTATAAGTAACTCAATGAGGCGCCGAAAGAAAGTGTATCTAACTGATCTCAAAAGTGCGTTTGAAGACGGTTTGAAAAAGTTGCTCAACAGAGTTAATGCACGTGTGGGCAGTGGAAGACAACTCCAAGAGGAGGATACAAGCAATGAAAAGCCACGATTGGCTCGTGTTCTCGTACGGAAGCGCGGCACATGCATATATTTACGGACAGGACAGAGATAAGGGTCGCGGAAACTTACACTGGAATATAATTATGAATGCCAGTCTCAAGCCTGAATGAAGGAGGAGGGCGAAACTAATGATCTTTGTTATCACACAGTGTCGTTAAACTGAAACTACTACTACATACAATCATGAATCATGAATCGATCATGAATAAATGTTGTCAAATGTCTGCATTTCTACTGTCGATGTTAATGAAAAAATGCCACAAAAACAATTATGAAGAAAGTCCGTGGCGATTATATCGTTCCTTTTAAAAACAAGTTTGAGGTAGCCAAAGTGTTTGCTTACAAATGACATTCAGCGGAGGTGATGTCCACGTGTAGTTGTATTCTGGTACATTTGTTGCATTAGTATTGATATCTCCGCCATACTCTTTGAAATACGTCTTACATGTGTATTTAGTATTGTTCAAAGTAGCATCTGCCAGTAGTCTGAGTGTTGAGGTGGAACTGTTTGTTTTATTTTCAATTTTAACACTTTCGTTGTTAAATGACTCATCTTCACCGTCTTTCTTCCAATCCATTACTGGAATCCAGTTGCCTCTGAAGATCAAAGTACACCGAAACTCAACTGATTTGTTCTCAGTCACAGAAACGTTAAAACTCGTCTTGCATTTAGGATATTCTGCTACAACAAAATAATTACTATGATCGCTTAGGTTATATTTCGATCATGGTCGGTAGGCCTAATCAAACGCCTTTGAAACCTACATGTAGATCAATATCAACGAATGATCTCTTGATGACTTGAAGATTGTTTAGCCAGAGTTTTGGATCGAATCCCGTTGTGTAAATTTTAATCGAGTTGTGCAACCGATACGTTTTCCAAGGATGTTCATATTTTTATAGCTGACATCAAAGAAAGCCAAGAACCATGTCTTTACATGATCAAAGTTACCATGTAGTATGGATAATGATTATAATACGTCGCAATATTAAGCAGTTAAACACATATGTGAATCGAAGTTTCTTCGCACTGTAATTAGGCCTATATAGCTATAGTATGAAATAAAACGTACCCAAGATGATAGCATGTGCAGAAGCCTTTTCAATGGTTGCGGATTCGTGGTTATCTCTCTTCGTTGTCATACACTGGTATACGCCAGCATCTCTTAGCTCTGACGAATTCGTGCGCAATGTTACCATTCCGCTGAGGTTAATATTCACTGAAAATCTGGTGAAATTTTCGGTGATATTCGTATTTGAACTATAAATAATTTCATCCTTTTCATGATTGTTAAAGACCCAACTAATTGCATTCGAGCCTGAATTCGACTGACATGTCATCTCCATCTTTTGACCGACGACAACAGCCACATTCTTCGGTCCAGAAAGGAAGATGGCGTTTACTGTTAAAGTAACACACGTAAGACGTTGAACGCCTGTAATTAGCTGTGGCACTAGGGCAGCTAGTATGCAGTCACAAGTGTTCATGATATGTGATAATGTGAGCTGTGTAGTCATGACAATTAGGTAGTCAGTTGCTTTGTCACCGGCCGGTAAAGCTTGTGCTTTTCCTATATTTAATTAGAGTTCTCGACTATATCTTTCGTGAATGGGAGATTTTAAGATTGGATCATTGTGTCTGAACTAAAACGACAATAAGGGCTCAAAGTACGCCATTCCCTCATGCTACATGCTATCACTTTGTGCATTTGCAGTGTTTCAGTTTCTGTACCTAAATAGGCATGAAAAATGAGGCACATGTCATATGATACCAGCTTTCTGTAAGCTAGCTGCAAGCGCTGATGACATGTACTTCAAAAGTTTATAGAAATGTACATATGCATAAATCCATAGATTGCACTAACCTGATCTGAGGGTTAGTAACAAAAGAAGGAGGACCATGTTGCATTATTCTTTTTGATTTATTTGGAGAATTCAGTCTGTTAAGAACGATGGCGAAAGTCCGCGTCAGCCGAGGCTTCAAAGGTCGTGATACTAAATGCCTATAACATTTCTCGAATTACAAATTTGGTGTCGATATCAGACGCTGCTCATAACTTTGTTCAAATAGATGTTGTACTACGCACAAAGTTGCATTCAAGACTGCATATTTGTATGCAACAATAATTTTTGAGTTGAAAACGGATGTGTGTAAAATCGCTTTCAGTTTTAGCATAGCTTATAATTAGCCCTACATCAAAATTTATTGTTTCTGTTTTTATTAACGAACAAATCAATGGCTCTCAACAATTGTGCGTGAAGAACTTGCTGAAAGTGCCTGCACAGTAACCATCTTAGGGGAGGTTCGATTCTGCGCACTCCGTGTTGCAAAGCAAGAACTCAAACCAATCAGATAACGTGTCACGCAAATTTTTTTCAATGATTCAACGTACGTAGTACACTCCAGTTGGCTGGGCTTGCCGTAGGGGGCATGATAATTATTTCGACATGGAAGTAGGAGTGGGTTGCATTGATTGTCACTTACAACTCCTTCACAGTTGAGCCGTTAGTCTGTCCTCCAGACTTACGTCTGAGGCTAAGGCCTGAACTAAAACGATTTCGGACTTGCCAGGGTTGCTCTGTCTACAGCTCTACAACCTCGGCAAAAGAGGACAAGTCACCAATCCTCCGTGCACCTATTACACAAAGCAGATCAAGGCGTCATTGTCCATGTTAGTCGGCAAACAAGTTTCAGTGGCGGAAAAGGGAGTCTACATTTAATTGAGGATAGCATCTGCAACTGGCTGGGCACAAACCGCATATGCTACATGAAAAAACCCTGTAAGTCATTGGGACACTTTATACGAAGTGTTGTAGTATATTCGCATTCAACTTCGTGTCCTTTTAACTGATGTTAGTAGCATCAACGCCTAAATTTGTGGCATTTGTGTTTGGATTTAGAATCATAAAATGCACATGAGCACAAATCATCGTCAAAATAAACACGCTAAGCATGTTTTATTAATACGCATGCCCTTTTGCAACGAATTACAGTTTATTTACTTGTTGAGTAATTACAAATAAATAACTTGGAAAAAATAATCCAGTGTAACGCTCTTCCTGTTGGCTAAGCACCGGTCTCGATTTGAACGACCCAGTCAACTTCCCTCCACATTTCTTCTAACGTTTCTTTCATCTAAAAATTATTTAAAAGATTATTTCTGAACAGTTAACGCACAATTTAGTTACTAATGATTTGCTGCTTGTATGCCAGTCGGTTTTCCGCAGGGGTCATTTAACGGAGACTCTGCCTGCTCTCCGACTGCCTGGCTGCCATCAGCATATCTCAAGTGATCCTTCTGGATCTATTCGACGTCAGTGCGACCTTCGACACGGTCGACCACAACATCCGTTTCGCCGCCTCTCCACTTCCTTCGGACTCACTGGAAGATTTATTTCTTGGCTGGGTCTCCTCATTCCTATCGGGGCGCACAGCCTGCGTAGTTTTGGGCCCTAGTAGGTCCACATGGATCCTTATCCCTTGTGGACTGCCACAAGGCTCCCTCCTGGCCTCTTTGCTCTACCTAGTCTACAATTCTGACATCAGCGCACTCTTGGTTTTTATGGTGTACTGAGCCAGCTTTATTCGGATGACACCCAGGATTACCTGCACTGCGCTCCCTTTGCTGCCACAACGGCCGCTGCAGAGCATGCAACGGGGCATGGACGCGCTCGCTGCCTGGATGTCAACTGGATTCTGAATAAACGCCCTGAGGACCCAATTCATCTGGCTTGGTACTAGGTAGCAGCTGGCCAAGCTCGACTTGCATGCTCACTCTGATGAGTTTCCGCACATGATTTTCTCTACGTCGATGCGCAACCTGGGGTCCTCCTTGCTCAGGAGCTCTCTCTGGCCTGTCATGTTAACCTATTAAGCTGCTGCTATTTCCATCAGCTCCACAAACTCCGGGTTATCTCAGGATCCGTGACTTTCCATTGTGCGGCTGCGCCTCTTATCGGTTGGCTAGCCAAAACCGATCACGTTTCACATTACATGCGGGAGGTACTGCACTGGCTCCCCTTCCCCTATTGCATCACCTTTAAAATTTTCTCGGTTTAGCGATGCCTTTTTGGCGTGGCGCCTATTTATCTTCGAGTGCTCTGCGGCCCTGTTCCGTCTCATGACGGCCACTGCTCTCCGTTCCGTTGTCCATGGGAACCTGGTTGTTCCTTTCGCTCGTACAGCTTCTCTGCCACGCCGGGCTTTCTCCGTGATTGGCCCATCGACATGGAATGGGCCCTCTGGAGATGCACCTGCTCCCCAGGGTTCTTTCAGTTACTCAAGACTAGTAACTCTCTTCCGCTTGGCCTGGGTTGGGAGCGCCTCTGAGTAGAGATCTTGAAGGGGCGCTGTATAAATTCTGATTAATTGATTGATTAATGAAAAAATTGGAATGTAAAAAAAATATTTCCTTAGCATGTAAAATGGTTGATAAATTCTTGATGTAATGTTCTACTTTGTACTATTTTGTACCATACGTGAGAACTAACGAAATGTTTTGTAGTTGTACAATGCACGTCTGGCTACTTCTCTTGCCTCTCACCAGAGTCCAATGAAACAGTTTATGCATTGAAGGGTAGGTAGGTTGGCGAAGCACTTTGGTGTTTTTTGCGACTGTGCGGCGACTGCATATATGTCTGCCGTCAGCGGATGTCAACAATCGGCGACTGGAGTAAAGAACAGACCCTGAAGTAGCCATGGATATGAAGCGTTAGCAACTTCATTTTTCTTAGCCTCGGCTTAGGAGGGCAGGTGGTCAAATGTCTCTCTCGCCGTCTGATCTTCCCACCAACAGTATGCAGTCAGTGTATTCATTTAAAGCTGAGCTGACTACGTTGAATCGATTTTCTCTATTGTATATAATAAATTTGGGTAAGAAAAAATAGCAAAGAACATAAGCACAAAATAAATTGTGTTCGAAATTTTATAATACTGTCAATTTTCTTGACAAATATGTTTGTAGCGTCAGTATTGTCATTGATATCGGTGAACAAAATATATGTATTACAGTATGAAGCAACATGAACAGTTTCAGGTTAAATCAATATAAGTTCCAAGGTTTTGAAGTGGATTACCGGTATCAGAACATATTTAAGGATATAGCCGAATAGTGCACATACGCCCTATTAGTTACTTATTTGGAAAAGTATAGGACTACTAGGTTATAACTAATACAATGTAATATCATCAAAAACCGAACTTAATTGATACTACCAAAAGTAACTAGTAAAAGTCATCTGAAGTAGGAAGTAAAAATTAGTACGCATTCATAAAGCTTAAAGCAGATTAGATATTTGCGACTACAATGTAGCCGAGTGTACTTTGTCAAACTTTGATATTTTATTGTGCATCTGAAAAATTAATGTATATTGATGCACTCTCATCATCTTCTCGTTCAACTGATCGTCCACCATCTGGATGCAAAGCAATATAGACAGCGGGAATCGGGTTGACCCTGGGCAAAACCTTTTCATACGAAGCTGGGACGCGATTCACTTGGCTATCATCGTCGCCTTCCTGTTGTTGGCTGTTGTCTTGTACAGCAGCTTCACCAGGATCAGGTAAACGTCTGAGTCTATGAGCTAAGGATAAAACAATCTCAAGTTCAACAAAAGTATTTTTATACAATTAAAGATTAGTTACATACGACGGGTAGATTTGTGAAGCAGGCACTGTTAGTTGGCTCAATCTGTTCAAGAAATGTATAGGTTGTAGGTAACTAGTTTTTACAGCGTCTGTGTTTCTATGTCTTACAAATGCTTCCACCGACTCTCTTTAGACGAGTTTAGAATATAGGACTCAGAACTTAAAATGTCTTTTCAAGGGTGCCCAAATGAGCGAGCAAATCGTCGGTGATGACCAATATTAATTATATATGAATGAATCAATAAATCTGGCGCTACAGACACGTTTACTATTATATATATATATATATATATATATATATATATATATATATATATATATCATCATCATCATCATCATCATCATCATCAATCACCATGAGCATGCTCGTAGGCGTCCAATGTCAGCTTCGTCTTCCTCCTCCAGCCTCGTCTGTCCTGAGCCAGATGAAACAGTTTTTGTAGTGAGTCTTCACACCAGTCCTCTATGTCCTCCCTCCATTCCCGATGTGGTCTACCTTTCTTGTTGGTTCCATCCATTATTCCGAAAACCAGAGTCTTAAGTTTTCTGTCGTCCGTCATTCTAGCGATATGCCCGAAAAACCCCAGTTTACGCCTCATAGCTTTTTGTAAGATCGTCTCTGCTCTGTCCACTCGCCGAAATATCTCCTCGTTGGTTATTCTCTGCGTCCATTTTATTCGTAGGATCTTTCTGTAGCATTTGTTCTCGAATGCCAGGATCCTTCTTTTTATCGAGGCAGTGTACACCCATGTCTCGCAGCCGTATAGCGCTGTGCTGAAGATCGTGGTGTTGAGGACCCTCATCTTTGTTGTCATCTTGATGGTGCTGCTCTTCCATATCTTGTCCAACGATTTGAGGGCCGTGTATGCTCTTGCATATATATATATAAACCCTTGTTAAAACTGTTTGAAGACATAGGCTACGTATGCAGGACTCTGTTGGAATTTACACAGACAGCACATTTTTATTAACTCCTCAAATGCGGTGTATAGCCCTATACCTTAAAAATTCTAACAAACGCTGGCGTTTATTTGATCAAGTGGTGGCAATTATTAGAGATCTGCGTGTAACAGGCCAACATTTCTTATACAAACGTCCCATATCTGGGTGGCTATGAGAGACCATAGTTTACAGATAATGTTGTATTTCTTTGTGCAATGAATACAGGTTATTACACCGCTACAACGCGGTTGAACGTCTTTCTCAGCTTTGTCTGCCACTTTCTCGTGACTTAATTAGGCCTACACGCTGGTATCATATGCCGCACTGCCGTCACCAGAATAATGGCCCCTGAACGCAACCAACTTGCACAAGTTGTTTTTCCCTTGGCGGCTAGTGAACACTGGCTAAACTGGGACTCGGCGCTTAAAGACGTTTTACGGTAACTAATTGTAAAATAATGTTTCACTGAACCTCGTAAGAAAAGTGCGGAAGCAATAACGATTGCGTCGAAGGCGAAGCAAACGACAACGACCAGTGCAATCACCAGAACATCAGTTTCAGCTGAAATACAACATCAATAGTCTTTTAAATAGGTAGGGGTTTACGTCTTGTATGGTCTTGACTCTGAACCAACTCTGTCTAGTTACAAAAAATATGGATTAAATTAATGATTTATTTCATCCTTGGATGAAAGTGAAAGCTTTCTATCAATTACTAGATTAAATGAATATCGAAATTTAATCCCCGATAAAAAAGCTTTAAAACAAACAGTCATGACAATAAAATTACGAATAGTGACAACACTTTGAGGTTGATAAATTATTTGCGCGAATAAAAACGAAAGAGAACAGAAACTTGTCATCGTTGTCACCATATTTCACAGTGCAATTAACACTGTAAATGCACGAATGTAACGGAAATATTCGCATGACCACTGAAAACACTTGTGTTAAAAGTGATATTTATGAATGTGAAGACGGATTTTAAGATAAATTGCTACCCGTCTGGCAACAAACAATGCACGATACGCCAATAATTGTGAAATCCTCAAATAAGTTGCAAAATGACACAACTGTCCTAATGAGCAATCTGAACATGCATCGATTTTGAATATTTAAGATCTTTGCTAACAGTAGAACCTTGGATATTGCCTTCTGTATAGTATTCTAAGGTCGTCTTCTATAACCGAAATTTGATATAGGCCCAGGAGACTACTTTAAAATTTACTGTATATGTTTTTTTTAGATTAGGGATTTAGTGGCCTAGACCTTCATGAGAATAAATTGGCAAGTGACTACAATATAGACTGTATAATATCGACTGAAGACTACATAGACATGTCAGGCGAATTCATGCTCGAACGTAATACGTTGGGAAGAACGCTAGTCACATTTCGTTCGGTTGCAGATTCGACTCCATGGAGCGACCCTGGGAACGATGATTGCATACACGTACCTCGATCACCAATACGTATACTTTTGTCTCAATGTAAGCTGGATAGTAAACGGCAAGTCCTGCGAAGTGGTGACCCCGTGTCCAGGACCTTGAGATTCGTCCATTGCCGGCTCAAGGGCCGAGTGAAGGAAATAAGAGCCGCTTCCGCGTTACACATGGTATGGAAGATTTACTTTTTTATGAATACAATGCTAACACAACAATTATTTCTAAGTCTAAAGCATTCACGTGTTCACAGTATAAAATAATTAACATACCAGGGATGTTGAGTCGAATCGATTTGGAATCTGTTCCTTCACTATTACTCGCAATGCACACGATGTCAATCTGCTTATCTCCATCTTGCTTCATGGATTCTGGAATTGTGAAGGTTGGTCCACGATGCTGAGTTCCACTGGTAAGTTCTTTCCATACAAACGATGGATTTGGATTGGCATCAGCGGAGCAGTTCAAAACATCTCCCACTCGATACCACTCTTTCTCCGGCTTAACAACCACATTTCGAGGTCCATCTATAACGTTAAGAACATTACACGAATGTTTGCAAAACAATTTTCTCGAATTTCGTTCTCTCTCTTCCCCTCCCATCTAAATCTTTTTCGACCCCGGTCACTACTCAACCACAATGCACTACGACTCTGGAACATCTCACTCCTGAATTCAGCAAATTTTCGGTTCCTTTGTCCTTAATGCCACTTACAATCCTTCGGGCTTTACTAGTCTCACCTTTTCAAGATTTCATACCCTGATTTAGCTGATCCCTCTGCCGTACAATTCTTCTCGACCTTAATGACACTCGTCGTAGCAGCTCCTCTGCTGCACTCTCTGGACTGCCTGAAACCGGACTTTGGTCTTCTTTTAACTACCCTCTGGACAACCATTCTGATTAGATGTAGCGCTCGGAAATAAGCTGATGTCCTGCGCTTAGTTTTTTGAATGGCGCTTTAAAAATTTGGAGTTTACGATTAGGGGCCTACTCTCTCTCTCTCTCTCTCTCTCTCTCTCTCTCTCTCTCTCTCTCTCTCTCTCTCTCTCTCTCTCTCTCTCTCTCTCTCTCTCTCTCTCTCTCTCTCTCTCTCTCTCTCTCTCTCTCTCTCTCTCTCTCTCTCTCTCTCTCTCTGTCTCTCTCTCTCTCTCTCTCTCTAACTCTCTAAATATATATGTACATATATATAGCTATTTAAGAAATTACTGTAAGAGCCACTTTGCGCCATAGTCAGTGTGCTTCGTTGGTAAATAATTATGTCCTATGAACTATCTGGCTGTTTAAAGTCTGCCGTTTTTCCAGACTTTATTTCTGACATCACATACTGGTCACAGTGGTTCTATTACCAGACAACCTCTGTCTATGAACGTGTTGGCTACACCTGAGCAGAATATTAGAATAAATTTATCGACGAGCTTCAATAGAAATATGTCAGATCCAAGATTGGTTGTTAGTTGATAATGTTTTCCGGATCTAGCTTCTTCAAAAAGCATACACGCTATCTATCTATTCTGGCCTGGCCCTTTTCCATGCTGTATGAAGGCCGTTATTTTTCCCTTTTCCATGCTGTATGAAGGCCGTTATTCAAGTCTGTTCAATCGTTCCTCGCGATTCCAGGCTAAGTTTTCCTAAGTCTTCTTAAAGTGGCATATATAACTTTGTAAAATAATTACCATTACCAAATCCACTCTCCGGTGGTCCTCAGCTTCTATACAGCGAGCGACAAGTATGCAGGCATGCATGCATTTATGTACTTGTGTATGCATGCATTATTTTATGTAGGCCCCTATTTAAGGGGTAACGTGTAAGACACTGATCAAGTCAGAGGTCCGATAATTAATTACCGAAAGAATCATTAGGAAAGGGAGAGGGATCAGCTAAATCAGGGTATGAAATCTTGAAAAGGTGAGACTAGTAAAGCCCGAAGGATTGTAAGTGGCATTAAGGACAAAGGAACCGAAAATTTGCTGAATTCAGGAGTGAGATGTTCCAGAGTCGTAGTGCATTGTGGTCACTGATCAAGTCCGAGGTCCGATAATTAATTACCGAAAGAATCATTAGGAATGTGACTATCATGGTATCAAATTGCACATCTATTATACAAGCATTCATTTAATACTAATTACTTTATTTTTGACGGATTTGTTCGGTACCACATGTTAAATATTGTTAGATGTCTGCTTTTGTGCTGTCGAAGCTAAATGCCACAAAAGCAATTGATAACAAAAGATGTGGCGATCAAATCGTTCATTCTTCAAAGAATTTGGAGATAATCAATTTCTCTACTTACAAATGACATTCAGCGGAGGTGATGTCCACGTGTAGTTGTATTCTGGTACATTTGTTGCATTAGTATTGATATCTCCGCCATACTCTTTGAAATACGTCTTACATGTGTATTTAGTATTGTTCAAAGTAGCATCTGCCAGTAGTCTGAGTGTCGAGGTGTAGCTGGATATTTTATTTTCAATTTTAACACTTTCGTTGTTAAATGACTCATCTTCACCGTCTTTCTTCCAATCCATTACTGGAATCCAGTTGCCTCTGAAGATCAAAGTACACCGAAACTCAACTGATTTGTTCTCAGTCACAGAAACGTTAAAACTCGTCTTGCATTTAGGATATTCTGCTACAACAAAATAATTACTATGATCGCTTAGGTTATATTTCGATCATGGTCGGTAGGCCTAATCAAACGCCTTTGAAACCTACATGTAGATCAATATCAACGAATGATCTCTTGATGACTTGAAGATTGTTTAGCCAGAGTTTTGGATCGAATCCCGTTGTGTAAATTTTAATCGAGTTATGCAACCGATAAGTTATCCAAGGATGTTCATATTTTTATAGCTGACATCAAAGAAAGCCAACAACCATGTCTTTACATGACCCAAGTTACCATGTAGTATGGATAATGATTATAATTGATATACGTCGCAATATTAAGCAATTAAACACATATGTGAATCGAAGTTTCTTCGCACTGTAATTAGGCCTAGTATGAAATAAAACGTACCCAAGATGATAGCATGTGCAGAAGCCTTTTCAATGGTTGCGGATTCGTGGTTATCCCTCTTCGTTGTCATACACTGGTATACGCCAGCATCTCTTAGCTCCGACGAATTCGTGCGCAATGTTACCATTCCGCTGAGGTTAATATTCACTGAAAATCTGGTGAAATTTTCGGTGATATTCGTATTTGAACTATAAATAATTTCATCCTTTTCATGATTGTTAAAGACCCAACTAATTGCATTCGAGCCTGAATTCGACTGACATGTCATCTCCATCTTTTGACCGACGACAACAGCCACATTCTTCGGTCCAGAAAGGAAGATGGCGTTTGCTGTTAAAGTAACACACGTAAGACGTTGAACGCCTGTAATTAGCTGTGGCACTAGGGCAGCTAGTATGCAACGAGATGGAGAGGGGGAGAGAGGAATAGGGAAAGGGACAGGGGGAAGGACTAGGACAGGGACATGGTCAAGGACTGGGACAGGGACGGGAGAGGGACATGGGTAGAGGGATATGGGTAGAGGGACATCGGGAGATGGAGGTGGTCGGGGACAGGGATAGGAAAAATAACAGTGACAAGGACAAGGACAGAGACAGATACAGGGACAGGAAGATGAAAGACGAGTAAAGATTGAGGATTGACGAATATCGAGGATTTGTGTCTATGTGGTCAGCCCTAAGTCAGTCTGTTTTGATATAGATATCTCAGGAACATTTGCGCCTACCTAGAGTTGCACCTGTGTAGATTTGCTAGATCACCATGGTTTAACGCCTTTTGAGGATTTCGCACAATGCGCTATACAAATTACCAACGAAATACATTAAACACATTTTCTGGTGTACGCTACTTTAGCACCAGCAGGCAAACATTCCACATCAAGCGTGCTATACTTGGAGCCTATCGCACTTACCGAATTCGAGCGTTGCTACGAGAATGACAGTGATCATTTTGCATATATCCTAAAGGAGTTAATTCATAGACTGCATAATAATAATAAGAGGCACATTGCCACACAGAAATAATCCATGATATGAGCAGATGTTCATTCTGCTGCCCAAAGTGAATTTAGTATAGACCTTTGTATTCAATAAAGTTTATTTCTACGTTCGAAAGCGAACCTGGTTTCAAATGTTTTACTTTTAGTTTTCCCACGAGTCATATAAGTTTGCTGCTGATTCAGTCCAGAGTTCAAATTTGAATAGCTTATATCGCGTATCCTAATGATTTGTGTATACTGATTGAATAATGGTAGGAATCCGTATATACATGTAATACTGGTAAACGAATATATTATATTCATCGAGTCTTCATGTAGAGATTGCTACATATGACCAGGGCTGTTACAGTAGGCCCAATGGTAAAATTAGAGGTGAATAGGCTACACGCTACCGGTTAGTTTTGCCGAAATACCGAGGGAGATGGGTATGGGAAGGGGACTGTGCAAGAAAAGATTTTTAAATGCGGAAACGATTTGGTGCGCGTTTAAGCTATTGAAGTGACGGAATTCCTCAATTTCTGATGCATCAACAACATGTACATTGTAGGCCTATGCTAAAAATTTATTGAAAAAATAATGTTTTATTGCTTCCAGTGGCAGTGACGTTAAGATATGAAAACAAACAACAAAAGTAATTGGATTTTTGGCAATTTGGCCTCAAAGCTGAGAGGCCTAAAAACAAAGTAGATTTTTTCATTTTTTGGACGGAGGAGGAAGCATAAGCTTAGTTATATGGTTTAGTCAATTATTAAATCATTTTTTTAGTGAAAATTAGTATTTTAATAATAACTTATAAACTTTCGAAATTCCGCGTCGGAGTCGTCACGTAAATTAAACAGGAAATGGAAATACTGAAAAAGGGCCACAAATCCAAAAGTAGAATGCATAAAAATATGAAAACGGCATGGGTGCATCGATGCTACAAAAGGTACAATCCGTTTAGAGCTATGTAAATTTTAAAGTTGTTTTGCAACTCGCAAAGTCAAGCAAACAGAAACAATTAAATTTCAAAAAGAAAATTTTGTTTAAGTTGTATTCTATACTCTACGTCAAAGTACGTTCTGGAGGTGAGTACATGCTCTCCAGCGGTGAATAGGCATATACTAAACGAAATATTTTCTGAGGTGATTCAGGTGAATATACGGTCTCCAGAGATGAGTACACGCTGTATACTCGCGTTTACCCTCGTCTACAGCATATAACCCGCAGAGAGCAACGGTACCAAATCCTGGATTTCTGTACTAAATATGTTCTGGGGTTTGTTGATGTTATTGGGACATATAATCGTCACATATGTGCCAATTTTATCTCGGTATGTCCACAAGAAATATTAATAAGAAGTCCGAAGATGACCACCTACAAAATGCGGTTTTCTGAGAAAATATACTTCAAAATTTCAAATATTTTACAACCAAAACTTCGAAGGTATCACACAGTTAGGGTAAGACTTGGTCAATGTGTTATATAACAAGTCTTTGTAAGGATTGTAAAGTTTCATCCACAAGAAATTACGACGTGTTACAGCGAATTCTGAAATGACACGCAGTCTAATCATCGATAATTAATCGAGGACATAAAAAAGTGTAGGTAAGTAGTCAACAGTCGTTTCACCAGAGGTTCAAAAACCCTAAATGAATTTTTAGTTTAATCTCCAATTCAAATGAAATTATGCAATTTAAAATCTAAATCATTGGACTGTCTATATAAGTCATAGGTTAAAAAGAATCGCCGCTAAGGGGAGTTTAATTTCTTTTCCCGTTTTGGACATTGTGATGTTATTTTTCTGTGTCGCACTGTTAGAACACTGTTGTCAATGCGCATGTCAGAAGCCACTTTGGCCGGTGTCTCACCTTTGTCTGCCACATTGGTGGATTAATCGTCTTACTTTGGAATTGTGCTACAATTTGCTTATATGCTTGGATTTTTGCTGTTGCCAAATTGCACTTTACAATTATTCTTACTTTCCGCCGTAGATTTTGAAAGTATATCAACGTGCCTTTCAGCTGTAATTTTTCGCTAATCATATTGGCGCACGCGATTGTATGAGAAAGGATGAACTTCCTAGTGTACGGTGGAATCTCTGAGCTACAGTGTATGCTGCACTTGGCCGAGTTATTTTTGTCTCGGCGAAAGCGTAGCGTTGCGGGTCTTTGGTGTGACCTCGGACGTCGGTCGCAGGTGCGTCCTACGCACCGACTAGCTGTTGTCGAATACGCTGGGCTGTACTTTGGCCGCAAGTTGGGCATTGGTATCTTGACATGTTCTGTCTTTCTTTGATTGCTAAAGTTCGTAGACTCAATTTCTTCCACTCACAGCAACTAATAAACTCTGTCAGATTTCCATTAAAGTAAAAGGAAAGGGAGAGGAGAACGAGCAGCTGGGGCAACGGAGGATTTGCTACGGATGGACTTTTGTTGAAGTTGCGCGCAATAGGTTTATATAACATAAGGCAGACCATGAATACGATGGATAAACAATATAAATGAGGAAATGGCAAGACTGGCTCTAAGCTAAAGTTTGACAGCCATATATTATAGAAAGCTTTAAATTAGTGCATTGTAGGGGAGAGTGCTCCAAGATGCCCACGCTAAGGAGAATTGTGTTTTTCAGCCATGTAGATTGCAGGAGAAGTACAAGTTTGTACCCAATGCAAAGAGTGGTCATCAATAAAGCAATCACAGCAAGTATAGAGGTTAATTCAAAAACATAATTTTTGTAAATTAAAAAAAGTAGATGTCTTCAAACTGGGCATCTTAGGAACCCCATACTGCAAGACGCCCACAGGATGGGCATCTTAGAACAATGGAAAATGACTAAAACAAATAGTGTGGCAATCCTTCAATTTTCGACTAAAGCAGTAAACTTTTAATAAAACAAACAAACCTAACCATAAACTAAAGACCCTACAGCTACTAAGCATATCAAGACATGGGAAGAAAAAAATCTAAACTTATGTTGTAAGATGTTATTGGCATTTTCATTGTCAGACACAGTTAACGATAAAAGTCGCACACAAATCCTTTGGATGTCTCTCCACTTGTACATTCTTCATGACACCAACCATTACACTTCCTGCATTCTATCCATTTCTCCCCAGCAGCACTATCACTGAAGCGTTCACCACACATTAGACATTTTCAATCTTCTTCGTAGTCATACTTGGGCTTGTTTTTAGCTGTCTTTCTTGGCTGAGTTTCCAGTTTGTCTTATCTGCATGTAAGTTTCTTTTAATTTCATTTTAGTTCCCTCATTTTGTTTTTTGCTGCAACTGTCTCTGAAGATGTAGAGTCCTTACAGCTTGTCACAGAGTTTGTCTGTTCTGGCATTGTTTTCATCTTTATCTTTCCTGCCTTTTCTAGTACCTTCTTTTTATATGGTGAACTGTCTTCCTCACAAAAATCACTTCAACAAGCTCCTAGAAAACCATTTGTGCATTCTCACTATCACAATAAACAAGTATGTGCTGCAAATAAAATTTAGGTTGATGTGGAAACAGTGACAGACAATACGCACACCGTACCCCCACACAACTAGGTTTTAGCCATGTAGAAGTAATCTACATAGTCCACTGATGCAGCTTTGAAACACTAAAACAACCTTGTAACGATTCGGATGTGTTGCGGCACCATAAAACTGTCGTTGTTATTAGAATTAAACGTCAACAATTAATCAGAAGCATCACCAAACTCAAATACCTCTTCAAATAACATGATCCAAAGATGATACTTTAAGGTTCTCAAGGTATCAAAGACGCCCATGGGCATCTTGTAACCTCTGTGCTTCCTATACATTCAAGACGCCCATGGGCTTCTTGTAAGTTTCGAGTCCCTCTCAATTGACGCCATTTTATTTCACTAGGTTAATGTTTACAAGTTTGATAAAGCCATCAAAACAACTAAAAATGGACCCAAAATAAACATTGAAATGCGCGCCTGGGTTTAAAATAAGGTCACGGAGAAAATGAAGGAGATTCATAAATGTGTACTTGCGCAAAAGTAGTCAAAATTGAAAAAATACAATAATCACGCCAATATCTCGAATATTGAAATGCTGCTGCTAAGGAAGGTTCATAAGATGTCGCTACATGGAAAGACACAACTAAAATACGAATTTGTATCTTTCTATACGTTTTAGAGGGGGTGGGCATCTTATTCGCCCTGGGCATCTTGGAGCACTCTCCCCTATCAGTGTTCAGGGGAACCTAAATGAACTCCTTTCCAGTGCATGCAACCTAATAACACTATGATGAATCGTAATAAATTAACAACTAATTAACATGAGCGCTTTAAATTATGAGGACAAAAGCGAAAAACAGTTCATTACAATTAGCAGTAGGCTATAATTAAAACAATGCACGTGCAATTGCAGCATCAAAAGTCACAATAATTTGATTTATGAATAGGCCCTATATTTGTACAAGTGATGACAAGGCACACGTCCCATTTAACTTGGACCCCGCTATTAAATCCATTAGGCCTATAGCGTTGGGCAGCTTGTTATTAAATTAAACGACCGCTCGCTACAGAAATAATAGTAATATTCGTGTTTAGTTTACAAGCTCACTGACAAACCGCAGTAAGCTACATTGAATGACATGAATATCAAAATAGGAAACAAACAAGTTGAAATTGAAATAATAAGTTTCTGGTCATTAACCAAGTGTTTTGAACTCAGTCGTTGTGTAAATTCTTCCCTAGCTATTTGTGGCCAAAGATTTCATAAATAGAACTTACCCACGCGGCATTAATTGCATCAGTTATCTATCATTGGTATCAAGAAAGGAAATCTTAATAAGCTACAAACGGTTCAAAACTCTAAAGTCAAGCCCATAACAAGGACCCCTAAATAGCACCATATTACGCTGATGTTGACTTCTCTGCACTGGCTGCCTATTGAACGAAGAATTGAAGAACCTTTTGAAAATCTACCTTACAGTTCCCAAGGTAGCTACTACATCTTAACCAACCGATCTATAATTCCATGCTCACTCCTCTAACAAAATATAGAAATTTCTTTTGACGTGCTAATCATCAACTGCAACTTTAAATAATTCAGTTAATTTGGCCTACTATTGTTATCAAAGCTTAGGCATCCTTGTAAGCGGACAGTAAATATGTAGTGCATTAATGCAAGACAAACACCCAAATTACGGGTCAGCCGGGTAGACATTTTGCACCGAGTACCGAATCCGAGTATTTGGATGTACTATTTGCCGGATCCGGGTACGAACCGAGTACCATTTGTTCCATATGCAATGAAAAATTATCGAAATAGATAATGGGGACAGCTACGTATGGCTATGGAGCGATTCGCAAATTTTAGTTATTAGGTGACTGAACGGCGGAAAAAAGAGTAGAAGAGGAGCGAGTTGAGCTGAGTGGTTGGATCGTGAACAGCTGACGGATATAGGACGACTGGGAGGATTGGAGTTTTAGGACTGATTTGCTAGGGGAGCTAGTAGAACAAACATTTGTCCATTGTTCCTGGTGTGGATTAGCACTCTACCCTGACAGTCCATCACGCTAACCATTAGATTTGCGCTCACCCACTTTGGACTAGTAGTAAAGCGAGCTTTAGCAGCGAGTAAGAGCAGAGATAGGCGAGCAAAGCAGCCATAGGTATAAAGTGTGACTTCATTCTCTTAGCCTCGGCATAGGAGGACGTTTGGCCAGTTCTTTTCTAACCCGCATGACCTTCCCACCGACATTGTATTTTGAGCTTACTCAGCACATTTAAATTGGGTAGAGACAAAGGTGGAGCCAAAATCTCGAAACAGATATCTACCCTGGCGGAGATTTGAACTTCCGACCATTCGGCGGACAGTCCAGCTCGTTAACCATCAGAATATGACGCAATTCTAATAAGGCAAGATTAATAAAACCCACACGGAATCGGCGCCCGATTCAAGTTTGACGTCTGTTACGTCAGCCTGTTTTAATAACTGGCATTGAATCGGGATTAGAGATGATGCGTGGCTACTATAGATTTAGCTTAAACGTATCAGAGGTCAATTGGTGCACTTATTGTGGCGACAATAATGAAAGGCACCGAAATGACCCCCCTTCAGTTACAGTGGCATCGTTCAGGATGAGTTCATTCGTTCACATGAAGAGATAGAAGAATTGACATCCTAGCAAGATGCAGCATTAAATGACAAAATGAGAAGACAGTACGACATACGAGAGACTCAAGAAGGCCTTACATACAATGAAAGATATTGAACGGTGGGATAACGTATGACGTCATCGAGTTGACATTTAAAGTCAGGTACATCTAGCTGCTCTCCCATGTCAGAGTGCATGAGAACATTGTTGTACTGGTACATTTGTGCCGGCGATTCGTGTTTTCTCCTTTGTCGCGTCGTTCCTTTGTGACAATCTTCCATTGTGAAGATGGTCGATTGCACTTGTGCATGATCTTGTCTGACCAATGCACTAAGACAAGCCTTGGCGATGGAGAACAGTTTTAAGACGTCGAGGAATGGCGCACTGGGTACACTCTTAGGATGACTCAGATCTAAAGTGTAGGTCGATACTAAGTAGTGTCTGTAAGTCTTCAATTCCCGGTCATATAAGTTTCGATAACATAATTTATGTATTTATGTAGGCCTATTTGTCCATATATATATATATATATATATATATATATATATATATATATATATATATATATATATATATATATATATATATATATATATATATATATATATATATATATATATATATATATATATATATATATCTGTGTGTGTGTGTTATGTTGGCGGGTGAGTAGATGTGCACATACACATGTAAGCGTATAGGTACCTGGATATTGCAAATTTTATCTCCGCAAGGTACCGCTATTTTCATTTTTGTACCTTATTTAAATCAGTCACATGGCCATATCAGCAGCGCTCGAGTGAAGCTACTAACTATGCGTGTGCCTTGAGAAACACATAGATCTAACAACCTCGTCTAACTCCGTCTAAGTTAACTCGAAGACTGAACGCCTAGCATAAAATAACCGCCCACGCAGAGGCAAAGCCCCAAATCAACTTATCTTAGTCCCTCCGCGAGTTGATCCATATTCCTATAAAACGCCAACTTGACGACTCTGACATTCTGGAAACGTGCACATCTGCAAGAGATCAAAACATTTTAGTTTCATTCACATTCTGCAGATGGCGTTCAGTTACATTAGATCTAGTCTAATAATATGTTCTCGTTTAGTATAACATAAGGACTTATAAAGAGCCCCGTTTTTCTAGTACAAAGGGCCAATGGACGATCGCTTACAGTGAAACCGTATTAAAAAACGATCGTTTATGAGCGAGGCACGGGCAAAAATCACGCTACGGCAGGTCATAATTTTAAAACAGACGAGTGTTAAGTTCTGATATGAATGAATCTGAAGAAGTGACAGAACGCGCCGAACTCAGCTGTGACCTCCACAGCCATTGGGAACGCATGAGAGCCCAGCGCTACGCATCTGAGTCGTCAAGTGCTATTGTCCGGGGATCAGACGTGACATTTGTTGGTAATAGGAGTGACTAAAACGCAGAGATAATTCGGCTGATTTACACTTAATGCCTAAACTATAAGACAGGCGTTTTAGTCGAAATTCGTCGCTGAATGCAAAGGAATATAAATTTACCTGACTTTATCTTTTATGTCTTGCCTAATGCCTTGCCTTGCCTCACCTAACAGTCACCGTCATATAATTAAGTCGAAGATATGGTAAGAATGTGAGCTGTGGGATTCATATGTCCTACACATGTAAAACACGTGAAGTCCATATTAGAATATTGTAATATTCTCATAATATTTTCAAAGTGTTACGTAACGTAAGCTTCTCTGACATCCGGTTTCAACGATATGTTATTACAGTCATTAGGGCCTACCTGCTAATATGGCAATTACTACAGTAACGTACGTCATGCATTCTGCCATTTTGTGATAATGCCTATATAACATGGAAATTCCAAGGAAAAGGTAAAGCTGCCGGAGTTGCAACGAAAGTTGGACTTTCACGATGCCTTCGAAGCTGGAAAATGCGTATTCATGATTAATTTAGGACGGGCAACGAATCGAACCCAGGCAATGAGGTTATGGGCTTACCTCTGAGCAGAGAGAAGGAAACAGGAGTCCGGGACTACGAAATATCAAAGCGAATATTTATTTAGTCTACAGTATACATTTTTTAGCCAAGTCTGAAAACCTGCAATTTCTTAACTTTATTTCATTCGGCACAAACACACAAGAGTCGCGTAAATATCTTTTGATTGATCCAATCCATAAGTCTTAAATTCAATCGATATTCTTTTAGGCCCTATATAGGCCTTTGATAATTTTAGATTCAATACGTTATAGTGAGTTTAAAGCCTCAGAGTCTCATCTGTTGGCCGTTTTCTTGATTGACTTATAATTCATTGACTAAGACAGTTTGTGCAATCCATTTACAGGTCTCGAATCAGAGCCAACTTATACATGTTATTTACTTTTAAGTAAGCAATAGCCGAGAATTCGTCTCGTAGGTGTCCCGATTATTACATCCTCTGACATGTTGTGTGGACAGTTCATCAGTTTCTCGGTATCGTGCCTGTTCTTTGTATTTACACATGTATTTGCTAATGTATACAGCTATTTATGTAGCGCCTTTTGAACCTCACAAACGTACTATAGCAGTGGTTCTCAACCTGTGGTCCGCGGACCACTGGTGGTCCGCGGCCATCTGCCTGGTGGTCCGCAAGCAAGGTCTACAGTTTAGATTTTTACAATTAAAAGTATGCCAACAGACAAATTTGGTCAATTTTTTTAATTTCTGTTTCATTTCAATCACTAGAATCGGCTAGATGGCAGCTTGAAACTAATAATGCGAGGATTTTGTATTAATTTGCTTATGGCACAATTTTAGTGGTGGTCCGCGACCGAGACACAAAATTTATAGCCTAAGTGGTCCTCGAGACTAAAAAGGTTGAGAACCGCTGTGCTATAGCATATCAATAGCTTTAAAACTTTGAAATAACGGTCTTGGTTTTGCTGAGCAGACATTGTTTCGGTAGCACACATTTGCCCCATGCCACAAAGTAGTATAATTTGGTGTTTGCATCAACAGGGAAGACAACGGCCAGTTGTGTAATGCACTTGTCCGCTGTACTGGAACTTGAAAGCTGTCATTACCAGCATAAGACTCTAAAAATAAGAAAGTAGACGCCTCCCGACGTGTCGTATAGCAGCAAGTCCTATGGGAGACTACTTGCCTACAGTCATAGGCGTAGGGGAAATTTCAGCGGCGGGGGGTCAAGATTTTATTTCTGCCCGAAAAAAATCCGAGTAATTGCCATGGCGTCGTGCATTTATAGTCACTCTCTAGAACAGCCCAAAAGTCCCTGGACCCCTGAGAATTAGTCTCCTCTGCCCCCCTTTCGGCGGGCCTGCTCTTGAACCATTCAGGATTAAAATCCCTTCGAGTTCCTTCACGTCCGATTCTTTTTGAACAATACTCTTTGAGCATTGGTTGGTTTGGGCAAGGCTGGTCATCCTTCATTACATCATCGCTAGAGGGAGTGTTGAAGTTCTCATTCTCAGACTCAGGTTGGTCAGCATCCTCTTCATCAAAACTTGAACTTGAACTTTCACTATGGTCGTTTTCATCAAACAGCTCGTTTGACGCAACTGTCGTCTGTCGATAAGCTTACACCAGATGTGTCCGGTGCAGACAGCAGACTGAGCATAGGTCTATCTGAGGCAGATTGTGAGACTGCGGTTTTGCTTTGGTTGCACGAAAAAAGTCCGCTGCTTTTGGGACTTTTCACGCACAGCGATGAACTTAACATTTTTACTCTGGTGATTTCTACCATGCTGATCTGCGTAGTCTGAATCCCTACCACATTCACTGCACGTAACACGTACGCTGTCGATACCTTCATTTTCGCGAAGGTTCGGCCATTACAAAGTAAAATTCTAACTTGATTACTGATGCTAACAATTAACAAATTCACAGCTAAGTAAATATCAAACATGAGAGAAATGTATGCACACAACGCTGACTTCCCGACCTGCAGAACTTTGAATTTATTTCTTTTCTGAAGTCGGTATCCAGCCCACATGTTGGATGCTATAAGTAGGTGAGTAACTAAGTAACTAATTAGTAGGCAGGCAGGCAGGTGCCCAGCTTACACACTAGTCAGCCTCGCCTCTGGGGTTATTACGGCGAAGGGGTGGATGGAGGGTACTCTTCGGTTGATGTGGCCGCCTGTGAGATGTGATATAGTTTGAGGCATCGAGGCCGAACCTTCTTCCATCACCACGCTGTGCTGGCCGTTTCTGTCATAGGCCAAGTCGGGAGACGAAGCTGTGACAACTGCTATAGTGGTTTGCGAGCTAGTAGCTACTAATAGTCTAATACTATTCCGATTCGGGCAAATTTTTCTGCATATTTCCCGGTGCCTACTTGCCCGAAAAACAGGAATGCCCGAAATTTGGGGGGGCGCTTGCCCCCCTTGACCCCCCGCCTCCTACGCCTATGCCTACAGTAGTTAAATAATATTATCACTAGGTAAATATTTAACCCAACAAAGCGACGACAAACTAAGTTTAGTCGTTGACAAAGTCTAGACACGTTGTCAAGCATAGTCTCGGTCTGGATTTGCAAATTGCCTCTGGGAAAACAATGTTCCGCAAAGAGCTGTAGGTTTAGTGCAGTGGCAAAAAGATCCCAAATAGGGACTTCTATGGCGCGGTGTCTCTTGCGCAAGGCATAAAGTAATTGCGCACCAAAATCAAGCCGCAGTGAGGTCACTTCCTAAAATAGTGTAGTAAAAATACACTATTACATAGACCAGTCTGTAAAATTATAAAATGTAATGGTCCGTAAGTAATAATGTCGTTATTCCATGTACAAACAATTAAGTCCATTTGTCCAATTAATATTGTAATTAGTCAGCCAGTCAGTAGCCAGCCTTGAGTCTATAGTGATTCATCTTCAGCGCGGGAGCCGAGAGGCTGTGGTCGATGGAGGCATACACAACCGGATCGTAATGAGATGGACGCATTGGAGGCGGATGCTTGTCCTGGTGGGCCGCGAACTCTGCAGGGTCTGACCTGAAGCGACCCATTTCCAGGTATTCAGTCCCATCAGCACCTATGTACTAGATACAAAAAAATTATTAGTAGCCAAGGATAACGAGAAAAGGTAAACAAGTGCAAAGGTAACGTTAACACACAATTGTACGGTTCCATCACTAGTTTTCACTATACTGATCTGTTGCTAACATATAAAAATCAGATATATATATAAGGAGCAAACTGGTTGCAGTTAGCAGCTGCACAGTCAGCCTCAGAAATCGCTTAGTCTCCTGTTTAAACGAGTCATGCCCGGCCTTTCACAATTGACGACCCTTGACAAACCTGTCCTTATCATTGCAAAATGGAACAGTTTTAAAGAAAACTAGTTGAACTACATGTAACATCAATCTCCAGCATTGTGCAATTTTCCATAGGTCTAATTATAATATTAAAACCAGCATGGCTGTCTGTTTTTGATAATTTCAAACAGATTATGAAAGTGTTTGAAGTTTTGCATTTTTAAATTAGTTTTTAATACTATAGCCAAGTCAGATACAAGTGACCTAAAGTGACTATAGGTTTGGGATAATTATGTCAAAAGTAAAACTGAAAGCCATAGGCCCCTGTTTTTGCGACATCCAAAGAAACCGATTTTCAAAAGCAATTTGTTAACTTGAGCCTTTTTCTGAACTGAAAGCTGACCTCTACAACAGTAAACGCCTATGTGCGGCAATTAACGTACGATCAATGCGTGACCAAGCCCTTATGTCGGTACAATCTACAGCTAAGTAACAACCCTTGGAAGAAGTAAAAAATTGTATAAATAACGAGAATAATAAGAAAGAACACTATACGGTCTGGGGAGCGTCGTAAGTTCCCATTGGGGTCCGGACTAACGATTTTTGAGCATATAAAGTTTAAATCGATTCCACTTGCAGCAAATATTAATGCACATTTCTAATCAGCCTACCGTAGAGCCCTAGCTATGGGAAAAATCATAAAGATTGCACGACTTATGGAACGTCCTTTGAAAACACTCGTGTAGACCTTACACATAACAACTGCATTGTTAATAAATAGACCTACATGAATGCGTTAACGGGCATCATTCTTATGCAGTTCATAGTTTAGATGGTTCAGTGATTAAGCTCAAACACGATGCTTAAGTTCTTTCCGTTACTCCATTTCCGTGGCCCGTGACACCTACGCCCTTGAAGTAGGCCTAGTTCGCATCATGAATTGCGTAATGAATCGTGGTTTATAAAATTACAGCTGCATCTGTTGGCTCCAAGAAGAAAGTAGCCTAACCCAGTCACTTTACAAAGCTCATTATTCGTCTAACACAATGTTTCCCAAAGTTGGATCCGCGGAACCCTATAGGGTTCCGTGAGGGGTAAACAAGGGTTCCATGAAGCAATTGGATAAGCAGTGTTTGAATGTGTTATATTATAAATCAGACTCCGAGGAGTAGACAAGGGTTCCATGGAGAAATTTCACTTAAAATAATAAATTTCATTTAAAACAATCTTTAATCTAATTTTCATCGATTAAAACTGTACATACCTCCATCACTGTTTAAAAATATTGTACCAGAATACGTTATGTTTAGGTCGGGTACCGTAAAAAATTTCAAATCAAAAGGATTCCGTTGCCAAGAAAGATTGGGAAGTACTGGGACACAGATACCGCTCATACTCATCGATTTTATTTCTAGCTTGATAACCGGGATTAGATTAGACCTATGTTAGATCGGATTGTAACAAGAACTCAGGTGAATATCCAAACCCTGTTGGGCAATTCTATAAGTAGAATAATTCTGCATACATTACAACTGGTCAATGTGGCACCATATACCAATTTGAACTGCGGTTATCAACCCGTATTGACACAAAGCATACATAAGTCTCTATGTTATCTTTCTGGTACCTGAAAAGTCTTGAGACGGGAGATGTATGCTTGACCTAATGTTACGTGAGTAATGATACTACAGCAGTAAATTGCAACGCAATAACGAAGGTGTGAATACAGAATTCAGAAGAATACCAGTTTGTTTGAAATTAAGAGTTGTAATATTCAGCCATGGCTCAAAAACATGAATCAACATAGTATACGATGACTGACGCTTTAGGTTATTTTACTACTTACGGTCAGTTGTTGGTTCGTTGTAGTCATGATGTCTGATTCAACCTTCTTCTGCTTTTTCACCTTTTTGTTCACTGCTGCATAAAGCGTGGCTAAAATAATTTTAATACGATACAATTATGGAGTAACAGATGGCCATCACTGTACGATCGTTTACAGGGGATCTTTCTGTATCTCGGATGACGACTTCAATTGGCGCAAAGAACTCTTGCATAGGTTGGTCATTCGCTGATAAACGATACCTACCATTCTTGTGGAGGTGACTGTTACAGGACTAGAGCTTTTTTCTGTCTTGAAGATTAGGCCTACATATTACCGTATGTCTCTCTTGCCGAAAGCGCAGATAAGTAGGCCCCTATATTAAATTGTGGCACTCTACAAACTTGGTAATAAAAAACAAAGAGATATACGAAAGTATGAAAGAAAGTGTCACGAATGAAAATCAGGCAATCATTAAACTCTGCATTCTGCCAACACAGACTTCCAGGATCTTTCCCAGCCAAATACTTTTACAAGCAGAATTTCACTCCTATACCCCTCAAAATCGTAACATATTTGCTACACAGGAATTCACTTTTAAACGTTGTCAATTTAGCAATGTAACTTAGCAAGCCAGTTTCTTGTCACTGCTTACATGCATGCCTTTGCATTCAGTCATGACTCAAAGTCGCCAAGCGTGACAATCGATTTATCACAGCTTACCGTTTTCATAAAGCGCTATACACGTTCTCCGTTGCACAGAAATCTAGACTGCTCATTAGTAAGGTTTGTATGATAGACCCATAAATAACATTTTGATGACCATTTTATCAGTTAAGATCATTTGTCTCAGAATTAGAATCCTGTGCTCTTTCACCTCTTCCAATAATACGTTTGAAATGGCCGTGTGTTCCAGTCCACGCTTCATTCAGAAAGTGATTTTAAAGCATTCTGAAGTCAAACTAACTGCACATAACAGAGCTTCAACAACTATTCACTCAAGGACTCTTTTCATTTGTTAGTAGTTATTTAACAGTTAATTTGTACAGGAATGTGAGTAAACCTGTGCGGAATCAGTGGGTTTGCCTGAATTAACATTCATTCAGAGATAAATGAATACACCACATCGGACTACTACTAATGTTAATATAATGGTCATTCGTTACCTAAATAGCATATTAAGGGGCTAGCCGCTTTACGTTTTTTTAAATGTTCCGAATTAATGTACGATATTTTTCGAGACTTCAATTCAATCAGCCACCATTATTGTTATTCCGAAATGTTATTTATGACTTTTAATTATATTACCCCAGCCACTGTTTAAAGAAACATCTTAAAGGAATCTTGTTGAAGCGGCTTTATAGAAACAATCTTGTTATAATACATTAGCCTAAATTTTGCAGAAAGCTCAACCATTTAGGAAAATTATGACGACTGGTTTCACTAACAAAGTCGTTCATTTCCAGAAGGTGTAAACTGAGGGTTGACTCTTTCGTGTGCAGGCAGAGTCATTCCTGTAATTAAAGCAAATAAGATAATAAAATCGATCAACAGTAAGCATGTATTCACACAGAACTTTCGATATGTCTTTGAAAGGCGATATGCAAAAATCTAACAGACATAATATTATATACATGCATTCATAGATACATACATAAAAATATGCAGAAATACATAAATGCATACATATATACATACATATATACATGCATACATACATTCATAGATGCATACATACATAAATTCATCCATCCATCCATACATGCACACATACATACATACATACAAACATACATACATACATACATACATACATACATACATACATACATACATACATACATACGTACATACATACATACATACATACATGTATAACATTGTACATGAAAATAACATACACGCAGGTATCCGAAAAAAGGTGGGGGAAAAGGTACAAAATAGCAGAATTTACATGTTGTTGTACCATACATACTTCATAGATATATACATAAAAACATGTGTACATACATATGTGCATGCATAGTTGCATACATGCATACAATACATACATACATACACGTACATGTATGAGCAAATAAAATACATGCATATATCCGAAAAAAGCAAGGGGAAAAGGGGAGAAAGGAAACAAAAGGAAATAGTAGAATTTACACTTTTTTGTACAAAGTGGGCTTCTTATTGAATGTGATGAAATATAGGTAGAAATAAACCATTGTCTGTAATCTGCAAAATATTTTGTTGCACAAATAGGCATAATGAAAAAAAACATTGCCTCAATGAATCCTAAAGATGATGATTTTCTTACCAGCAACATGTTGTGTTTCTTCAGACAGATGTGCTGAAAAAATACGCAAAAAATATTCTAATATTTTCTGGAGACATACCTAATAAGTTAAAATTACTATAGGATAGATTGCATTAACAAGTATGAAAACGCTATGTAAACGTATATAGCCTAATATTTTGACTAGACGTCTAAATAGTTTCCATAACTGTATGGATTTTTTCAACCAAATTGAATGAGATAAACCATCGGTTCTTCAAGTAGAAGACACCGTTCATTTCAACGCGACTGAATTGAAATTCAGCATCCTGCTTTGTTTTCCGTGTGTTATGTGAAATGAGATATTGTTGTCAAATTTATCACACACACTGTAGTATCAGGTAAGGTGGATCAAGCTGTTTTACTGATATCACAGCTTTTGGTTTTACAAGAACTACACTATAATTCAAGGTTTCGCCTAAGATGAGCGAGGGTATAGTACAGTAGCAAAATTATTCCTAATTTATCTCAACAAATTCCTTCGTCTGCAGGGAAAGATTAGAAGATATAGGTAAGGTCGACGTCAACGTCAGCCTTAAGATATTGCTAGACACTGGAAACTTCTCTGCTGGGCTCTGGATTTTTCTTACGTATTGCGGAGGCCCCCACAAATTAACACAGTTTAGGACGATCTGACAACCTGTTAACGTCTAAATGACGTACCAGGGCACGAACTTTACACCACAGCTATTAGAACACTGTTCTGTATTACTTACGAGGTTTGTTTTAATGTAATAATTATAATCTATTGCTTGACATTTACCGATCACCACACAAAGGTTAACCTGTTCGTCAGATGACAGGAAATGATTAGTATATTTGAAACTAAGTGCTGCAGTTTGTATGATTAAAATGGGTGTCATATCTTAACTATAGATACATGTACGGGGAGAATGAAGCTGGGTTTTGGCATAGAAACAGAGTTGTTGCCTTCTCTGCGACCCATTGTTACCCATGACCATTACAACTAACTATTGCCTGTTGGTTGCTGGTCGCTCTCAGGGTTTCATACTAATTTTAATATTCGGCAAATAACTAGACTGCCACTTTCTGTTTAAGAACCCATTTCGTTCGCACCTCCTCGTCTTCAGAAGCCCTCTGTCTCTATGTCGCTTTCAATTGCCGTTGCTTCCTCCTCCCTCTTTCGTGTCGTTCATATTTATTCTCGTCAAGAACAGTAATTATAATGCATGCTTTCTTTTCAGAGACTTTACCGTCTGAAGAGCAGTCTCTGTTTCTCGGCCTGTCGGAAATGTTTACTTTTGCGTTTGTTAATGTCCCCAGCAGCCCTATATGAGCGGATACGGCTCTGTCGATAAAATTGCACTAATGACCATTACATTTCCCCTATGCCTAGAGTAGGCCTACAGATGCAAACGCAGTTGGCTTTTCAAACAAGTACATTAAATGTAATTTATTACCATTGATGTTTGTCTCCCTGTCCATCGTTATCTGCTGTCTCTTTCTCTTTGCACAAAATATCGTACATCGGTCTAGCCAGAATATCACACATAATATTATATATAGGCCTATATATATATATATGTATCTGCAAAAGCCTTATCGTACCTAAATTTAGGTTACATGTATTATAATCCAAAAACGTTTTTGTACGTAGGCCTATGTTTGGTTCGCCATGATCACAGTGCGTCTGAACTCTGCAGGGCATTCGCAAACTGTAATTAACCTTCAAATATTTTAACAACAATGAAACACTACACAACTCATAGACAAACAATCTAAAATTCCTATTTAAAGAATAATCTTACAAGTATACATATTACAGTAAAAATGTGCTTCAGTATTCTTAAATTAGGCCTAATATAGGCGAAATATGTAACAGAAGAAAACGTAGATTTCGTTAAAGGGCTGAGTTTCACAAATAAAAATGAGACAAATAATACACACACCAAAGTGACTTTTACCTTTGAATTTTTTTCCTGATATCAGAAGGATTAGTAGAAGGAGAAGAAAACAGAGAAATCCGAGACTAATTAGCAAATACATCTGAGGATCGAGCCCTGTAACACACAAAGTGAATGCCAGAGCCACAACTAAGTCCTCTAAAGCACATTACGCCATCATTGCATTAATTGCATTGGCTGTCCATTGAACATTGAACTGTCCTATTTGGCCGTGCTGGAGTTTGGGAGCACCTCTGAGTAGCCCCCTTGAAGAGGTGCTATATAAATACTCGACTTCATCATTGAATGAATGAACAAAGAATCCTTTTCAAAATCTCCGTAACATTTCACAAAGTAGGCCTACTAGACCTACATTTCACCAACCGACCAATCTCTGTTCCAGGTGCGCTCTCACAGAAATAGATCAATGGATGCTGTGAGTGTGACTCTTGATGTGCCCCGCTCACGAACAGTGTTGGGCTCTCGAGTTTTCTTGGTTGCTAGTCCGAAGCTTAACTTGGAATTCACTGCCTAATTCAGTTCGTTCTGTCAATTCCTTGCTCTCATTCAGGTCCAAATTTAAGATTCATTTCTTTCAAAATGCATACCCGCCGTATACTATAGCCAGCTTCTATCTTCCCACATCTAACGGATTTCAATCCGACCTCTCCAATAGATTATGAATTTCGATTCCAATTGTACTTAATTCAAACCGACCATCGATTGATGTCTTGCATATTCTGATAATGATGCTATAGAAATCATAAGATTAGATTAGATCAAGTCAATAGCATTTAACCATAATAAATCAGTTCTTTAGACTAATAATATGATTAGTTTGCAAAGATAGCACGAAACAGGTATAATGAGATAAGGTGAAGAGAACAATACACTCTAAACTAATTAACTAATCCCAAAAATATAAATACGAATACAATATCATAAATTAACAAACAAATCTTTCAATGCAACTTACGTACCAGACGATAAATTAATCATAGTAGATGTTGAATTCGAGCCAACAGAGTTGCTTGCTGTGCATTCCACTGTGAAAGGCGATACAAAAGATGACAACGTTAATTCTGGTCCTGTTGTTGAGCTGTGGACTGTTGTCAAATCTTTCCATTCGTAAATTGGAGATGGATTTGCGTCTGCCGAACAAGTCAGTTTGTCTCCTCGTTTATAAGATTTCTTTTTTGGAGTGATAGTAAGATTCTTTGGTCCATCTATGCGCAACAAAAAACACACGAAAGGCAAATGTATGAACAATTCAGAAACAGTTGTACTAATGCGAGTCAGGTCTCAAGCAAACTGACTTCAATCAAATTAAATTGCATCAAGTGCTACGTGAGCTTGAATTAATGAATGGTCATTGACATGCCTTCATATAATGCACGCTAACAAAAATACGTGCAAAATGGCGAAATTCACCAATTATTTAGCCGCAGTAAAATTAAGAGAAAGCAGGATGTCTAATTTGTGGTAACAGAACAGATCTTAGTGTGGTTTCTTTTAATTTGATTCATTTAATCGGAGTGTTCAAACGGCTGAGAAAATAATAGCGTATCATCAGCATGCAGTAGCTTTTTCATTGAATGTGAAATTAGGCCTATCTGATAATTATAATAGAAGCGATTTTTAAGAAAAACACAATCTCCAGCCCACAGCTTTAAAAAATGAGCAGGGTCGAGGTCATATATGGTCACTATAGAAAATCGCGTACATTTACATGTAGGCCTACAGCCCTACATTTACATTTACAGCAGAATAGCTTACACGTAATATTCAGCGACGGCGATGTCCATGTGTTGCTGTAGTCCGGTATATTGGTTGCTGTCGTAGTGACATTCCCATTGTAGTTACTAAAATACGTCTTGCAACTCACGTTCCGGTTGTTCATCTTATGGTTTACCATAAAATTGAAAACGGAAGCAACTGATAAATTTGACGTATAGGTAGTCTGTACTTCGTCACGGACGACTTGGCCATCTTTTCCTGAAAACCTCCATTCCATTATTGGAGCCCAATTACCTCTGCACCCAATGTTGCACTGCATTTCTACAAATTCGAGTTCTTGTAACGCGGAGCCTCTGATGCTGGAATTGCATATAAGGTTTCCATCTAAAGAAGAAAATCGTTAGCGGTCTGCATTATATCACATCGAACAGAGTAAAGAACTTAGTAAATTGTGTGTTCATCAGATTTCGTTTCAAGTGACATTAGCAGAATTTCTTTTTTATGAGCTCACATATCATCATTCGGAGGCTAAATCTGAAGTGTCAGCAACTTAATTTTTCCTCTGAATGTAGTGAGGGGTGGCCATTATAAATCAAATCAAATCAAAAATCCGTTCATTAGAAGACATCAAACAGTTTATAACTAGTAATACAGAACAGTTTGCCAAGCAACAGTTTTCTGGTTGAGTTTCTAAAGGGGAGCCCAAAAGGGACAAGTCCCGCTAGGAGGGAACCCCATATACCAAATTATACTCTGCTTATCGTTCGATCAGCAAACATACAATATTCATTGAGCGTAATTGTTGTCGAGTTGCATTTGATAGTGGGTGGGAGAAGGGTAGAACCCTAGAGTCGGGTTCAAACAATTTTGTCTGAGTAGACAATCCTATTATCACCCAAAAAATACAAATATGACCGAGTTTTATTTAAACTTTCCTATATTCTATAAGTACAATATTTATAGATACATGAATTAAAGTCTTGCATTCAGATTATTTTAAATCGTAAATAAGCAAAATCATGGAATTAATGGTTGGATTAAATCGCGTATCAAATTAATTCAAAGGTGCTTTGTTTTAGATATTTTTCGTCAAATCGGAAGATGAGCATTTACTCGGTTTAAGGGTTGTAAATTTTTGGCTGACAGTTATTTTCTGAAGTTCTGAGAAGTGTTAATAACCTGCAACTGATCTGCCTGATTTAATATCTGGCGTTGGTTGATTTTTCGTATAAAATGGATTGCTACGTAATTAGGAAATGAAATCATAGATTAAGAAAATGCCGATCATTCAGTGACACGAATAACTTACCGAGTACGATCAACTGAGCACTAGATTTGTTCACATAACTCGCGTTTCCGCTGGGATACGTCGCTTTCCAGGTAAAAGTACCCGCAGAATTTAGGCTGGTAGAATTAAGGTAAAGTGTGACGTTTAAATGTTCCTTGAATACTGTAAATGGATCTGTGAAACTTTTGTTGTCTGTTCCTATTTCTGAACTCCAAATCTGAAATTCTGTCGTGGACCACGAGGGAATGAAGTGCAATGTCTTAATATTATCTGTCGAACTCGATTGACAGCTAATAATGCTTGGCTGTCCAATAAAAACAGCAACGTTTTTCGTGGACATTTCGAGCAATTTCGATTCCACTGAAACACATTAAAACGCAGCTATGTGTCAGTTTGCATACAGTTTTGGCAAGAAAGCAAGAAATCCAAATGAACCATTATTCAAGAGAAGCTATCGAAAATGCGATGGAGGCTTTATTTGCAATTGTTACTATAATGACTCTATTTAGATTTTAGAACATTTGAAGAAAAAACGCATATGATCTTTACCATAATCGTTTAACATTAATAAGAGAAACTAATGCAAATACTTAAAACCCAAAATTGTATAATTAGTAGGCCTATATCGCCTCAAATGATTTAACACTGTGTTCGAAAGTCATACTTAACTGATCTCGGCGTGTTTCAAATGTATCTCTCATATTGCTTATTATTTCTCGATATACATTCAAAATACGCTTCAGAAGGTTACATAGATTTACCCTGCATAAGCTTAACTGCTTACCTGATGTCAGAGAACTCCACAACAGACTTATTATGACCCAATTTTTCCACATGATGCTGATATACATATTCAACCACGAATTTCTTTTTCTTGCTTGCCGAATTTATTTATTCAAAGATTAAACTATATGTCAACAAAACACATATCAGAAAGTTTTTGTAGTTGACAGGCAACTTGCGAGTGCCACTCAGAGAACAGTCTGTAGTTTATTTTAGCCTCGTGTTCACCTCCAAATGTGCATTACACCCAAATGATCAACAGGATAATTATATATCGCCTAACGCGAGTGACTTAATGTGAGATAATATCCAGCACAGCCACCACTTGTACTTAAACATGAGCCTGTATGATCGTATAAAAAATTATAAACGGACCTTTCGTGTAGGCAAATACAGTATGTATACATAACGCTGCAGTTTCATAAAAGCAGAATGTTGCCTAAACAGGAAAATGTTCCCGACGATTGCTTTATTAGTGATAGGCCCTATATATTCATTTCGTTCAAATTTAAAATTCCTATATGTTTCTTTATAGTCACACTTGCATTATTCATTTTATTTCATTATATTATTAAACGCAAATGTGCTACAATGTCTAGGAAAATAACTTATAAAGTGGTAGTTTGGTCCAAAGATTTGAGGCAATAATAATAATAATAATAATAATAATAATAATAATAATAATAATAATAATAATAATAATAATAATAATAATAATAATAATAACATTATTATTATTATTAATTAATTAATTTATTTATTAATTAATTAATTAAATTTTTAACGTGCCCACGGTCACAACGAGATGTAAATCTGAGGCACGGATAGTCAGAAAAGCACAAACCTTAATGGCTAAAAAGTTCCAATTTACATATTATTTGCATGATCAGAAACAGTTACTATAGTAACAAGTGACTGAGAAAGGAACCTGGTTAATAAATAATATAATCATCTACCTCGCCGGCTGGAGGGCTCACGTGTATTCTGAAACTGCACCGACATTGTAGAAAGAACTGCAATGTTAAACAAGATATTAATACAGAATGAAAGCTGCATAGTAGTACTGTAGTGAAAACTTACGGCTTTTGAGCATAGGCATTGGTTTTACGATCCGTATGTTAGGTGCTCGGTAGTCTAGCGGGGGTGCTCGGTAGTCTAGTGGTTAGCGCGCTGGACTGTCAATCGAGAGGTCGGGGGTTCAAATCCCCGTCAGGGCAGAAATTTGGTTCGAGATTTCTGTTCCACTTGCACCCCCTAGCCAACTCAGCTATGATGAGTACACTGACCGTACACTGTCAGTGGGAAGATGAGACGGCGAGGAAGAGGACTGGCCACCCGCCCTCATATGCCGAGGCTAGGAAAATGAAGTAGCTAACACTTCATACCCATGGCTGCCTCAGGGCTAGCTTAAGGGACTGCTCTTCTCTTCTTCTTCATGTTAAACTTAAGCTTGTTGAATGACTTTTATATATGTACTGTATTGCAGTCTTGTTGTCAAGACCATAAACCTCAAGACCAAGACCAAGACCAAGACCTTGAAACTCAAGACCAAGACCAAGACCAAGACCTTGAACCTCAAGACCAAGACCAAGACCAAGACCTTGAACCTCAAGACCAAGACCAAGACCAAGACCACGAGCCAAAAATCACAATCATATCCACACTATTCCTCAGAGGCGTATATATATATGTGTATGTATATATATATGTATATATATATATATATATATATACAGGGGCGTCTATCCCCCCTAAGTCATTGGAGCAACGTCCCTTTCCCCCTCTTCTTCCCCCTCCCCGTTCCTTCCTCCCCTAAAATGGTGGCACACACACTGACAGATCTCCCCCCCCCATTTCTTGTATGGAGCATTTGCTCCAAGGTTTCTATGGTGTAGACGCCCCTGTATGTATATATATATATATATATATATATATATATATATATATATATATATATATATATCAGACACGATTAACCTTGGTATTAACCTGGTCAAACGTAGCCAAACCGTGTGTGTACACACACACACACACACACACACACACACACACACACACACACACACACACACACACACACACACACACACACACACACACACACACACACACACACACGCACGCACATTCTGAGATTGTGGGGGCAATGAGGGTGAGGAGTCATATCAAGGTCACCAGTATATGAGTAGGTCCATATACGGACTTGACCTACAACTCCACATCCCGATGTGACTAAGATGTCAACCATAAGACGGAGAGCGAGGGTGCATGATGTAAGATAGTTCCAAGAGGAGTGTAACTGTGGCCCAGATCTTTGGCGCCTGGCCTGCGCACTGATCGCGGGGGTCAGTCTGCCGGGGTTACCTGTGTGGCTGAAAGTCTAACTGCCTGTGACTCAGTTCGTCTGGCTCTCGGTTGACCAGACACGAGCTATCTATTATTGGCTATGGGCCAGAGGTGCGACCGTTATTGACCGCAATGGCGCGGAAAAATTTAAAATTTTAGGTCGGTCTTGGTCTTGGTCTTGAAAAACCAAGACCAAGACTTTGAACCTCAAGACCAAGACCAAGACCAAGACCTTGAACCTCAAGACCAAGACCAAGACCAAGACTTTGAACGTCAAGACCAAGACCAAGACCAAGACTTTTAAAAACGAACTCGAGCGCACTCGAGACCAAGACCTTGGTCTCGAGGACAACAAGACTGCTGTATTGTAATGTGTATCTCCGAATATAGTCCCCGGAGTCAGTCGCTAAGGAATTACCATTGAAATCAACGTATTGACTTTTTCCTGTACGAGTAGACGCCATTTTCGATTAAAACGATCATTGGGTGACGTCATTCCACGTAACAGACACCGCTCAGGCAGGTGGTAAGTAATGTTATTATTATTATTACAAACATTTTTAACGCGCGCAAAGTCACACAGAAATGCGAAGAAACTTCTTTGTACCCGGAGGCAGTCGTTAAGGAGTTACCGACTGACTTCATAAGTTAGCCACTCAGTCGACCAAGTCACATGCTTATCGAATGACTAAGTCGCTTAAATTCATCGACTGACTTACCGACTTGCTATCGACTTCTCAGGTAATCAGGTATGGCTATTAATCATCTAACAATGTAATGCATTTTACCACATACTGTACTGTCATTTCCGTGGGCATTAGATAGGACCTCTATGGGCTCTATACGGGTCCAATATGAGAATAGTGGTCCTACTCCAGTTGGGCATGTTGACATGGGACAGACCAATGACTGTGAAATGTTAATGGGAATTTATGAAAGGTGACAGACGCACTTGAGTGTTTATAAAAGGAATAAAGCATACAACTAAGTCCAAGATGTCAGCTCACTAGTTCTTTACTCACTAGTCCCCGGCGCTGGTGACCTGACATTGACTGATTGTTAGCCTGTTAGTCTGTTGCACTATGATTCGTACATTATAAACAAGTGTTGCTCCTGTCCTGCTGCTGACGTCTTCGTCAAAAATGGAATCTCAGAGACCGCGTTTGAAACAATAAGCAAAATATTAACGTGAATGAAGTCGTTAGCAGTCGATAGCTTAGCGACTGTTTTCGATTTGGTGGCTTAGCGGCGGCGGTTGCGGATGGCGACGGCGCCGGGGACTAGTGAGTAAAGAACTAGTGAGCTTACATCGATTGATTGTTTGACTGTTAGTCTGTTGCATTGTAATTCGTGCATTATAACTTATAATGTACGAATCACAATGCAACAGACTAACAGGAGAGGAGCAACACTTGCTTATAATTTATAAGCAAGTGTTGCTCATTTCCTGCTGCTGATGTCTTCGTCAAATAGAAATTTGGAAACCGCGAGTAAAACACTAAGCAAACTATTAAGTGAATGAAGTCGGAAGCTTAGCGACTGCTGTCAACTTGAAGGCTTAGCTGCGGCGGATGGCGGCGGTTCCTTAAAGTAATCCTATATAGCACCATTGCCATATTACAAGGCATCAAACGATGGTCACCTCAAGTAGAATATAAATCTGAATTCATGGAGAAGTTGTAACCCTTTCGAAATCCTAAAGGGCAGTGGAACCGGAAGTCAAGTATTCTGGCATATATATGCAAATCTGGGGCACGCCGAAATTCCTTCCCGCTCGCAAAACGAATGCACAACGTTTTGCGACAAACACCAAAACTGTAACGAAATTTTGACCAATTTTTCTTACGTTGACAACAATTACTCCTAGTAAAGCTCTTTGCTGTGTCTAAGTTACGAAAACGACGGAAACCTGATAGGGTCGCCATGTTGGGTGTTTATACGTTGAGCGCCACCTATCGATGTCAATTCAGGTCTAAACTTAAGACTCGCGTGTTGAAACTTGATGATTCATAATTGTCCGAATTCTGGTAAACATCAGTAACTGTTGTCGGATAATGACTAGACATTTTAAAAGGATCACGAGTTGTGACGTTCATTTGGGCCGACTATCGACTGATGCGTTGTGTAATCATATAGCATTGGGGGCAGTTGACCTCCTTAACGACCACGGCATATTATGTTAATGGTATCTGCGAGTCGTCATATAGGGGCCTATGCACAATCGTGACATAGCGGGATTATTCGTCATGTCCCATTGTCTTAAACGATATCTAAAAAATATTCTTCCAAATAATATTTTAAAAGTAAAAAGTAAAAGTACCGAGTCTTGTTTCTATAATTCGACTGATCCCTTTCTGACGCAATGACATAGTGCAATTTTTGTAACGAACATTGTAACAAATATTACATAAATTGTAACTAAGTAAAAGTACTGAAATGGGTTAAATTTTACTTCGTTAAAAGTTAAAATAGTTCCGTTTTGTGATACTTCTTAACAAGTAAAAGTACTGAAACTTTTACTTAAGTACAAAAACGCGTTACTTTAACTTCGTTACTGTATAACGCTGTCAAACGCATTGATCTGAAGTCTCCTTGATCAATGCAAATAGCTTCTTGGTGGCATCAATAAGTCAAATATACTGAAATTCCGAAGACCAGAACTCTTAGCTAGCGCCATAACACCCGTCAATATATGAATGTACAACACTTGTGCGCAGGCCCGTGTTAAGAGGCCCAGGGGCCATGGAGCACTCTGTGATGTTGGGCCCCTCCGTCCCTTCCCTCCTCCTCCCTCCCTCCCTCCCTCCCTCCCTCCCTCCCTCCCTCCCTCCCTCCCTCCCTCCCTCCCTCCCTCCCTCCCTCCCTCCCTCCCTCCCTCCCTCCCTCCCTCCCTCCCTCCCTCCCTCCCTCATTTAGTAATATTCAAATCTGCTCAGACTCCAATCAACAACAAATTCAACAATAATAATGGTAAGCACATTAATTTTACTCACGCATATTCGCATCATTACAGAGCAACAGCTCAGTGCAAAAGCCAGTAATTGTAATTGTAATTGAGAATTTACATAGCGCCACTCATAATCAGAGGCGCTCCCGACCCGGGTCAGTGTCTTCACTGACAAAGAGAAACTTTTCAGGCGCTTGCGGAAGTGGACAGAAGAGAGATAGAGCAGGTCAAGCCTAAGGGCCTGAGGCAGGCGGTCTCAGCTGGAAGGGCCCACGACCACAAAGCTACGAGACTGAGCCGTAGCAGTGCGCATCCGAGGAACAACCAAGTGGCCACGGGCAGATGGTCGAAGAGAGACCCAACCAGACAAACTGGAAACCGGGGTGCAGTAAACCCTGAGATACAGAGAAAATTACAGTAAATGGATTGTCAAATAATTTTGCACTAGTCAGTATACTATGGCCTAATTCGGAAAATGAAGCGATTGGGTTTCCTATAGACCAAGATTTTCCTTCGATTTATATTCTTGTTAAGTAAGCTGATCAAAGACTTTTTCGCTCCATTAAACTTAACCCTTTTCATGTTCTATTTTACTATTCCCTCAAAAACTGTATTACCTTATGATCTTTGGCCTAGACCTCATAATTTTTCACTTCCTGCTAAAGATAATAGAAATTTTATTTCTCGTATCTTGTTTAATTGTTAACTTCATTTATTATTCTTTTATATTGTTTTGACTTGTCTTTTATATGTACCCTAATGCGGTCTGTCAGTCATTTGGATTTTAAACGAATATATATATACATGAATATATGTATATGTATATATATAATCACATTGGCCTTTTCATCATCAAACTCTCAACAAACGCGCAAACGGCTTTTAGATACAGGCAGCATGCAGGTTACAGCGACCCTGTCATTGCATCACAATGATCATATTAGCACCTTAAGTTCAACTCACATAAGACTCACAACTAACTAGTTCAAACTGTAGGCTCAAATTGTGTGAACAGAATTGAATGAATCAGATAAATATCAAAGTTATAAGAAATGCAAAACACTAAAATTTATTTATAGCTATTATTCAATACTTTAAGTTTAAGTTATAATGACTAAAACCAAATATATACAGCTCTGACTAAAACTACAGCAAAGTTACCGTAGTTAGTTACGCACAAGTCGGCACATCATGTCAATAAGATGATGACGTAACCACAGGCATAATGAAAATATCTAGAGTCTTGGCATGACTATTACTCTAGGCTGAGTGCAAAGTAATGTCTCTTGTCACCGCATTTTCACCAAAATGAATTCCATTTTTTTCACCAAAAGTGAATTCAAATTGCATTTTGAGACGCAGAAAAAACGACTCATATTTGGGGGCCCCTTGGTCATCGGGGGCCCCGGAGCACGTGCTCCATGTGCTCCAATGGTTAACCCGGGCCTGCTTGTGCGTAAATCTTTACATTGGCTTCCTATTCAGCAAAGGATTTGTTTCAAATCCGGGGTCATAGTTTATAAAACATTGGACTCTGGCCAACTGCAATGCGTAACATCAGTCCCTATTCCTCAAATTTATGATTATAATTCAACCAGATCATTTGATTGTCTTTCTCTGGTCATAATGAAGACTAGAATTATTCTTGTTAGTAGGCCTAAGCTTTTCAGTTGATAGACCTAGATTTTGGAACTCTTTTTCTACATGTATGTGTTGCTCGCTTATAATCATATAAGAGGATATCATAGCATTCCCTTCTCTACTCAAAACTTAGGCTATCTTTTTAAAATGGCTTATCCGCCTTAAAAGTTTTGGAAATTAATAATGAAATCACATTATATCATATCATATCATATCAAATTATATCATATCAAATTATAGCATAACAAGTGTGCCTAGCACAATATATCATATGTCATATGTCATATCATGTTATGTCATGTCATGTGACATCATATCATGTCATATCTTACCATATCAAAATGTTATTATATCATATCTTACCAAATCAAATGTTATTATATCATATCTTACCATATCAAATGTTATTATATCATATCTTACCATATCAAATGTTATTATATCATATCTTACCATATCAAATGTTATTATATCATATCGCAAATCATATATCATATACCATATATAATATATCACATTATATCATATCATAGCAAATCATATCATATCATGTAATACCATTTGGGGGGGGGGCCCGATAGCGCATTGGATAACATCTGGTGTAGAGTGCGAGAGGTACAGAGATCGAGTCCCATAGGCGGACATGCTTTGTAGGCTGCAATTTGCGCCGTGTATTGCAGGCTGTCTGTTCTGTTAGTAGTTAAGGTTTATCGCATAACATGTACATGTACAGCGCAGTGCGTTTGCAGGCGCTTAATTAAAGAATAAATAGGGCCTATTATTATTATTATTATTATTATTATTATTATTATTTTATGAACACCTTTATTACGCCAAATACGGCAGAAACAGCAAACAAACGGTACAAAAAGGAAAAATGATAAAGAAAAATACGGAGCATTAAATATAGTCCACAGCTCAATGTACATATGTCATCAAACTTACTATGTAGTTGAGTAACAGCAACCTGTTTATTTATGGCTAACAAGGCAAGACAATCGTCATTAAGCTAGTTATCTAATAAGTATATCCACAGCAGATTTTGAATGGCAACATTTGCAGAAAAGCAGTGTTGGGTAAACTCACACAAGAAATGAGTTAAATCAAAACTCAACTCATGCACCTCAAAATGAGTTTAAACTCAAACTCAACTCATCCCAAGTGAAATGAGTTAACTCAAACTCAGTTGTTAAATGAGTTAACTCATAAACTCACACGTTTCATACTAGCACGTTCTAATCGAGCAACAATTTTTCCATCACGCCTAATTGTAACAGAAAAATATTTTCCATCAAGAATACACGGTGCTTCAGCCATGTTGTTCTTAACTGTTGACACTATACAAAATATGCAGTGCTTAAACACTGTCCGCTAGCAGTGTTTACGACCCTCCCTGCCGTCACCTCTCACCAGTATGGAAAGCCGACGATATAAAAAAGGCTTGTTTCAACATAATATGTACCGAGTGCCGAAGAGTGAGTTGAGTTTAAAATACTTGACAGTTAAACTCAAACTCACAGAAAATATGAGTTAACTCAAACTCATAACTCACTCTCTTTCAGGTGAGTTAACTCAAACTCACAAATCACAGCAAGTGAGTTAACTCGTGAGTTTAAACTCATCTGAGTTAACTCATCCCCAACACTGCAGAAAAGTACAAATGGAAATAAAATTTACACCGACGTACTTTCGCCAGAAATGTAAAATTCAGTGTACTCAGTCCATTAATACAGCTTTAAACACTTTCCCATTTATAAACCCGAATTTAAGACGATATATTGGCTACAGAATTACAACATACATTCGGTTCATTTCATTTTCCTGGTGCTTATGCCATTCATACCATAATATATCATGCATAGCATAGATATATAAGCGCCCACAAGTCTACAAATGGTTGTTCTCATTGCCAGCATATACAGTAACACTGTCAGTCATTTAAAATAAGGAATCGATTTTAAATGCATTAACAATTGAAACGTTGAAGCAGGAGATATCTGCCAGGCTCATAAAACTGTCTTGTTTGACCGGGGTTGGACTGGGAGCGCTCCTGAGTAGATTACCTTGAAGGGGCGCTATATAAGACTTCTGTAATAATAATAATAATAAAAGTTCAGTCGCGTTCATTTGATTTTGTTATTACAACGCTTTATATACTGGAAAAACTGGATACGTCTTCTTCTGAGATATTGACATATTGATGAGCCTGATTCTTCTTTACCAACACGTTGACGTATTGTGTTGGCCTGCTGTTTCTGAGTTCCAATTCAGATGCATCCTCCAACTTCTGAACCGCAACAAAAGGAGGCAATATACTCTGCGCCGACATCTGAACAAGTTCATCGCTCTCTGCCTCATCTGTTGGAAGTCTGATTCTCCCTATAGTTGTTAGGCCGGTATAGACGGCTAGGGATTGTGGCTCAAAGGGTTGGATATCTTCATAGGCGGGTGTGCCTTGAAAATCTGGCGACCCCGAAGCTTGGGTTTCATTCATCTCTTGAACTCTATAGTTGACTCCAGGCTGTTTACTGTGCTCTGCACTGTTCAGTCTTACTTTGCGCTCTGTAATTTAAAATCACAAAGGGTAAAAACACATTTTGCCAGTCAAAAAATTATAAAAGTTTAGGCCATGTATTTATAGGGCCTAATCCTACAGTCTGAACCGACACCATTAGGTAATATATCCGATGAAAATATATCTCCAAAAACATAGATTTTCTTTGAAGGTCCCAAATCCTAAATCGATTAAAATGAAACGAGCACGCAGCAATTTTAATTGTACCTTTGATTTGTTTTCCTGCTAACAGAACGACAAGCAGAATGAGAAGAACACAAAAAGCTCCAAGACCAATTAACAAATACGACCGAAGATCAAGCCCTGCAACAGAACAAGTGCATATTTTTAGTGCTCAATGTGCTCATTTATAAAACGTAATTTGTAACGCTAAAAAAAGAATATGCAGTCTTGACTTTTGTCATCTCTGCACTACCAGTGTAAGAACAAAGAATGGAGATTTGGAACATTGGCTACTTCCCGTTTAACTTGACTTGTGTGCTAGTGCTTGCGATTTTGATATATTTATGAAAAACATTAGCAAGATGAAATAGATATGTAGAAGATAGAGCCTGTTTCATTCTGGATTGCTGATGCATGCTCATTAGTACTACATCTGGGGTGATTTTTGTTTCTTATTCCTAGTTTGCCTTTGAATGCAGATTGATATTTGCGTTGATAATTTCATCTTTTCCACAATATCTGATCGTTTCTTTATCACAGTAACTCTATAATAACAAACATTTGCAAATGTGACCTTGGACAATGGGACGACAAACTGAAACACCATTACACAATTTAGCGGTAGGAATGGTGGAGGAAGATGGTTGCCGTGAAGATGAGGCCGATATTTGCATTCTTCCTTAAACTGATGTCAACAACAGTGACTGCGAACAATGAGACCTAAGTGATATAGCACCAGTACTCCTGCGGACCGTTGCAGCGAATTAGATAGATGTCTTCTGTTGTACAGTCTATTACGATAAGCAACCAGTACTCTCAGTGGCAACAGCAGCCAAGAAAAAAAGGTGGGAGAAAGTCACATGAAGAGCAAGGCAAAAACTTTACTGACAGTTGGAAGAAACTCTTTTGGGTATATAGTTCCAAAGGACAAACCAACAACCGAGTTAAACCAAGATAAACAACCAAATCAAAAGTGAATGAGAAATCAACTCACCAGGAAGCATCCGGTTCCTCATAAAAAGTATTAATCTCTGAAATGGAAAGTGAAGAACCTTCAAGTAAAAGAAGGAAAACTGGAACAACTTCTGCAGCAGTTGAAACAGGTGTTCAGATATGGAGAAAATATGACACGTCCATAAATCACCTATACTTTAGTGTAGCTTTGCTTCTTATCGAATCATGTTCAAAGCTTGTCTCAGTATCTCAGATGCAACGTTTTGAAAGTGCTTTCCCAACTGATAGGCCTTTCATTTAAAAGTTTACAGATCAGTTTCGTCTTCATGCCGATGGAAGAGCAACCTTTACTTCAAAACTGACGTAGACGTTGTTCGCAAGTTTATTCGCTTGAGGTTGTCTTCGAGACAAAAAAACGGTTTCTAAAGGTTGGTTGGTTGACTATCAACAGAGCGGGACTACTGGATTACTGCTTAGAACCTGGGATTCATCTGGTCGCAAATGTAATGCTAGGACACGTTCCGGGAAATGAAGTACTGCCATGTTGCTAACAATGAGTCTCTTGGCGATCCTAGGATGTCAAAGGTTGGTCCACGGTATGCTCGGCTAAACAGATCCTTGATGCAGTTTGGAATTTTCATGAGAAGTTCAGAGCTGATAAGTCCATGTTGCCTCACTATGAATATCATGCGACAAAGATGTTCATAAGCGGATAGCCAGTCAGATATGGTTATAGGCCTAAGACATATCAAGCAATACTTTCATTGTGACAGAAGTAATCGACCCCTAGAAATCTCTGTTGGTGAGCAGGGTGTCACGGCACGAGATCATCTAGGGCTTGATGAGTAGCTTATGCCGTGGTCGTTAAGGAGGTCAACTGCCCCCAATGCTATCATGCGTACGTTATGATGAGAACGAGCACTACAATCGTCCGGCAAGTCATTGTCACTGAATATTAGACAGAGAATAACCACAACCAAAGAATGTGTCAAATGTCTCGAGAGGCTTCATGTGAACTGGAATTTTTCAAGTCCTAACCTAAATTCCTGTTTAACAACTTTTTTACATACGCTAGCGTTCTGTGACAAAGTGCGCCCGTTCGTTACTGACCGGAATAACGTGCGCTTACGTACGTACGACATCAGAAAAAATAAAATAAAATAAAAAACGATAAAAATGTAATTACAGTTGCAGAATGAACAAAATACATTTATGGAAGAATCGGTGAATCGATGTTCGGTGTTCTATAGGCACTTCAACAAATGAGTGATGCACACGAGTGAATAAATATCATTAATGCTGACAATAGGCTAGCTATAGTAGCTAGAGCTTAGAACTGGAGCCATGTATTAATATGCTTGTTTTGTTCAGTTTTGTTGACTTCTGTTGTGCATAATGTTATGTATTTTATTTTCGTCATGCAATAATGTCAACGTTCCTTTTTGGAACATCACCTAAATAGCCTTGTGTTTTAAATGTCATTTAAAGCTTATAATTTATTTCTATTTATTTCATCATTATATAACATTTTGGAGTGGCATCTCAAAAGTCCACCGAAGCAGCCTTGTGGGAAAATAAAAGTTAAAGCAGTTCTTTAGGCTATTAGTATGAATATTATGCAAAGATGTTATCAAAGATATATAAGGAGATAAGTGAAAAACGAGACTTACCCAAGAAATAGAAATACGAATACAATATCATAACATAATAGAGAAATCTTTAAACGCAACTTACCAGACGATAAATTAATTATAATAAATATTGAATTCGAGCCAATGGAGTTCTTCGCTATGCATTCCACTATGAAAGGCGACTCAAAAGTTAGAACCGTGAAGTCTGGTCCTGCTCTTAAGCTGTGGACTCTTGTCATATCTTTCCATTCGTAAATTGGAGATGGATTTGCGTCTGCGGAACAAGTCAGTTTATCGCCTCGTTTATAAGATTGCTTTTTTGGCGTGATAGTAAGATTCTTTGGTCCATCTATACGCAACAACAAAACACACATATGGAGATTGTATGAAGAATTCAGAAACAGTTGTACTAATGCAGGGGTTCCCAACCAGGGGTGCACGCACCCCCAGGGGGTGCAAGGAGGCATTTCAGGGGGTGCGAGAAAGAGTAGGTAAATTTTTTATCGGCTGATAGAAAATCCGTCATGTTTATACAAATGTCACGAAATTAACTCGTTAAATAAATTGTTTGCATTGAAGGTGAGGTCACATTTATTTTATTATAACAGAACTTGATATTAATAAATGTAATAATTGTGTGTGCACGTGTGTATACTTACTGAGCAGTATTTGTATCGTAGTGCAACCGGTGTCTTGCAGTGTGCCGGCATTTGTAAGTCATTATTTTTGCTTTCAGTGCAATGTCATATTGACTATATATTTTGAAAGATGCAATGAGCAGGAAAAATTTGTCAAAACAAGCTTTATGAACAGGTAAATTAGCTCATATTCTTCTCTTACTGGTTCGCAGATTAACCCTTCATTTTTCATCTTGTGAAAAAGAAGGAAATGGAATGACGAGTATGTGCGCTTTGGTTTCACTTGCACAACAGGAAATGACGACTTGCAAAAACCCCAGTGCATTCTTTGTAGCGTTATGAATTTATAAGCCTATGTGCATTTTATGCACTGAGTTAAAAGCTCATTTTTAGTTCAGTTTGTTCACCCACAGTACTGTATGAGTGTATGTGGTTCAGTCTGTGGTTTAAAAAATAGAAATGTGACTTAGTCGTCTTCAAATGTGATATGACTTTTGTAGGGGGTGCGAGCGCTAATCAAATATTTCCAAGGCGTGCGAGGCATAGAAAAGGTTGGGAACCCCTGCACTAATGTGAATCAAACCCTCAGGCGAACTGATTGCAATCTAATTAAATTGCATCAGCTCTACTTGAGCTTGAATTAATGAATGGTCAATGAAGTGTCTTTCCCATATAATGCACGCTGACAAAAATATATGCAAAAATAATGGCTAATTTTGTCAATTATTTAGCCGCAGTAAAATCAAATGCAGACAGCTAAAAGAGTGAATCTCTGAGAAAAATTGCAAGTCTTAGTTTCAGTGTGTCGAATCTGTGGCCATAGAACAGGTCTAACTGTCATTTCTCCTATTTTTATTTATTTATTTATTTATTTCAGTCAACAAATCAGCAAAACAGCAAAAACAAACAGAAATAAATACAATGAGAGCAGAGTGAATGCAGTAATTAAATCTGATTATACAAAAATAGTGAAAACATCATGCAACTATGTAAGTGACCAAACTAGATGCAGGTAATAAGGAATGAGGTTAAAGCAAGGAGTAGAAAAAGAATGGTTCAAGTTCTGTAAGTTCGATGAGACTGATGAGAAGAAGAAGCAGGACCTGCTTATCGAGTCATCCCCATGAGTGTGTACAGGAGTAGAAAAAAACGAGGAACTAGTAACATAGCTGCATACATTAATAGTGCGATAGATGACGAGGTGTGTGAGAGCATATAAATAAAATAGCGATCAAATAGAGAATAAAGGTAAGAGTTAGGAAGATTAGGGCTGAAAACAAAATTGATTAACCAGTGAGGACTTATAGGAAAACTTTAAAGAGGAAAGGGATGGTGTGGCACGTATGGTAGGGTTAATGGATTTCCAAATTTTTGGGTCCCATTACACGAACAGAGGAAGAGCGGGCTAAGATTCTAAATAAAACAGAATGGTAGTCGTGGCGTCTACGAGTATCATAATGATGAAGGGCAGAATTTGTCATGAAAAGTTGACTAAACACGGAAGGGAAAAGACCCAGATTATATATGAACATTAAAATAGCCATTTGATAATGATAAATGTCGTATATGGTGAGAAAATTAAGAAATTTAAATTGTGGAGGGCTGTGGGCAATATGATTGGTACACAGAATAATTCTGACAAGCCTCTTTTGGAGTAGGAATAACGGTTTAAGTCGGTTAAAGCTTAGTTTCGAAAATCCGGGTTCGATGGGTAATAAGAGGGAAACAAGTGTTATACATTTGGGTACGTTTGTCGTTTAAAGAGGAGAGTAGAGTATTCGGGCAGTGAGTTTGTAGGACATCCGACCAGTGTTCATTATTAAACATGTTTAGGAAGTTTGAGTGAGCAGTCTCGTTGGTTGGACGGGTTGTTGTAAACCTGGGTTTGGGTTTGGTTCGAGCCGAAAACTGCCAATTTAAAATCACAAATACTGGAAAATGATCACTGATATCAACTTGAATGATAGGTCCTACTAGGGAGTTCATTAGGGGATAGTACATAACTGAAAATGTTGTCAGTATGAGTTGCCGAATGTGGGGTGAGTCTGGTGGGACGAGTAATAAGTGGGTGAAAGAAGGAGGAGGACATAGTGTTCAGAAATAGATTAGAGGGGAGTGAGGAGTGAGATACGACATTCAGTGGAGCAATAAAAAAATCGCGCATTGTTTTTCATTCCCAGCATGGCTTCCAGGCGGGCCAGTCTCCGTCCCTGGCTCTCATTAACATGTATGACAAAATTTCCAGCACCTTCGATAATAATGAGTACTCCATAGGAATCTTTTTGGATCTGGCCAAAGCGTTCAACACGGTCAGCCACGATATCCCCCTTCACAAATTATCCAATTACGGAATAAGAGGTACACAGTTAGCTTGGTTTGCGAGCTACCTGAGTAACCGACTTCAATATGTTTTTGTAATGGTGCCCGGTCTGAAGAATTAACTGTTAAATTTAGAGTTCCCCAGGGTTCTAATTTGGGACCACTACTTTTCTTACTCTACATAAATGACTTACAAATGCCTCATCTGTATTATCCTTTATTTTATTTGCTTATAACACTAATATATTACACTAATCTAGTACTTACTATGAACAGCGAGCTTAAGCGAGTAACCGAATGGTTGCTATCGAACAAACTATCCCTAAACTTAGACAAGACTTCCTTCATATTGTTTAAGTCACATAGAAAGGTGATGATTCGCTTGGACTCCTAATAAATAATACTCCAATTGCTCAAGTTAACTGTACTAAGTTCTTAGAAGTTATAGTTGACCAACATTCTGACCTGAGATCAGCATATTAAATGCATCTCCACTACAATTGCTAAGAATCTAGGGGTTATTCATCGTGCCTCAAACAAACTTCCCCCTCCATTCGTATTCAATTATATTATACTCTAATATACCCCTATCTATCTTATTGCAGTGTAGTATGGGCTTCAACTTACAACACCAGACTCCAAAAACTGGTGATTTTACAGAAAAGAGCAGTGCGTTCTATTAGTAATTCCCCTTGGGGCTCCCATACCAATCCCATTTTCTCCAGGTATAGGATGCTAAAAATTGACCAAATAAGGAATTTTCAGATTGTTGTTTTTATGTATAAATTTACGCGAGATCTTTTACCTGCCAAATTTAAAACTCTATACTGTATGGGCTCTAACTAGTAGAAAAGAAAGAACAAAAGAAACTAGGGGACTCCGCTCATCAAGGGGCGGAGTAAGAAAAAATTACTAGCTGCAATTCTTAACTAGGAGGCAACGAGGCACGGTCAACGGCGGGTAAAGCAAATGGCGAGGTCATTCTCAATGAGGTATTGGCGAAGCTGTCTTTTGAACCCTGTAAGTGATCCAACCTGCTGTAGCGACAGAGGGAGAGCATTCCCTATTTGCCGTCCTGTGACGTTGATAGAGCATCAACGTGAATTGGAGTGAGCAAACGAGGGCCTATATATATATATTTGTTAGCACTATGAGATTATGTATTATGAGATCATTTTACTCTGACCCCTTGTTGAGCGGGGTCCTTTAGTTTTTCTGCACTGCCTAATTGGTGGCAATCCTTGGTTCCATTTATCCAGATTCTTACTTGGTGATACTAATTGGAAGCTTAAGTCTCAAGTTGGTTCTCGCCATGTCAATACAACCGGTAAATAGGTGTCCCTACTAGCGGGAGTCATCCCTTCAGGGCCTACATTTGCGACCATCTTGAATTGTTTTCAGTGTGTACTGCTTTATATTTTGGTTTCAATAAAGAAACTGTTATGTAAAAAAATATTGAAGTCACCACTCAAATAGCATGACTTATGAAGGTTGGCCAAGTATTGGAGTAGATGGTCAAGGTCGGTCGTTCATAAGATAGGAGTGTTCAAACGGTTACGAAATAGCACGTCGCGTCTTCAGCATGCATTAACTTATCATTGAATGTGAAGATATTTTATATTAAAAGCGATGTTTAAGAAATGCACCATATTCACCACCAGAATAGAGTAGGCCTTGCTTACACGTGATATTCAGCGACGGCGATGTCCATGTGTAGCTGTAGACCGGTATATTGGTTGCAGTAGTAATGACATTTCCAGTGTAGTAACTAAAATACGTCTTGCAACTTACGTTCCGGTTGTTCATCTCATGGTTTACCGTGAAATAAAAAACGGAAGCAACTGCTAAATTAGACATATAGGTAGTCTGCACTTCTTGACGTACGACTTGGCCATCTTTTCCTGTAAACCTCCATTCTATCACGGGAGCCCAATTACCTCTGTATCCAATGTTGCACTGCATTTCAACAGACTCGAGTTCTTGTAAAGCGGATCCGCTGATGCCTGAACTGCATGTAAGGTTTCCATCTGAATAAGAAAATCGTCAGCGATCTCCGTTATATCGCATTGAACAGAGTAAAGAACTTAGCAAACTGTATGTTCGTCAAATATCGTTTCAAGTGACATAAGCAGAATTTCTTTGTTAAAAGCTCACAAATCATTAAATTATAGGGGCCTACAATGGATAAATCTGAAATGTTAGCAGCTTCAGTTTTTCATCTACTTGTGATGGTGGATGGCCATTCCTCTGCTAATCGTTCGATCAGCCAACATACAATAATTATTAAGTCAATGTAGACCTAATCGGTTTTAGCTGCAACTGACAGTAGGTGGAAGAAGGGTAGAACCCTAGAGATGGGGTTTCAAACCAATTTTGTCTGAGTGGATTATCACCACTAGATTATCAACACTAAAATAAAAATATAACCCAGTTTTATATAGACCTATTTAATTTTTATATGCTCAAAAGATCGCAAGATATATGAATTAAACAGACTTGCATTCAGATGATTTTAAATCACAAATAAGTAAAACCAGGGAATTAATGATTGGGTTAAATCGCGTTTCATGTGAATTTTAAAGGCGCTTTGATTATCTTTCGTCAAATCGGAAGATGAGCATTTACTCTGTTTTAGGATTGTAAGTTTTTGGCTAACAATAATTTTGTTAAAGAATTTCTTATAAGTGTTAATCATCTGGAACTGAGCTACGGTAGGGTAGGTGGGGGCAAGACGCCCACTGGAGGCATAACGCCTATAGGTCATAAATACATCAGGCATTTATTATTTCAGAGCGCATTGTAGCGGAAACTGGTAATGCCACCTACCGAATATTGTTATTTCGAAAGGGTGCCGAATCTTTCACGAGTGAGTAAGAAATCACGATTTTTTCCTTTCAACCTGCTTTCTTATAATATTTCACTACAACCACATTGTCATATTTGTGCCAAGATTCGCCGTGCCGATAATGAGCCTTTGCATTTTAGCAGGTTTATATGTACTTTGTGGATTATGAACTTTGTTTGTGAGCGATAATGCAAGGGTTTGGTGTTGTGATCTTGACAATAGAGGTATGCTGTGTGGGGCAAAACGCCTATCATGTGTTTGGGGTAAAACGCCTACTGGGCGTTTTACCCCATGGCGATTCATAAATTAAGCAATGCAAGTAGGCTATTAAGCAGTAGGCCTATAGGGTACAATTACTTTCTTTTCTTCTGTGTTAGGAATGGTTCGGACTTACGACAAGAAAACCGAGCGAGGGCAGTATGGAAACAAAAACCTGGAAGACGCGCTGAAGTCTGTTAATGACGGAACACCACTAATCAGAACGAGCAAAGAATACGGTATACCGGCGCGCACACTCAGACGACACCGAGATAACAAAGTTCAACAACCCGGAAAGGTGGCTTTAGGAAGACACTTGCCTGCGCTTCCTTCTCACGTGGAGAAGGAATTGCACGATCACATCCAGACGATGGAGCAATCCATGTACGGGTTGACTGTGAACGACGTCAAGCGTCTGGCGTTTAAAATAGCGGAGTCATACAATTTGAAACATCCGTTTAACAAGACACGTGGTAAGGCGGGAAGAGACTGGTTACATGGATTCTTTAGCCGATATCCAGATCTGTCAATCAGAAGTCCACAGGCAACGAAGTTGTCTCGCGCTGTCGCCTTTAACAGACCACAGGTGCAGAAATTCTTTGCGCTCTACAAAGAGGTTCTTCAGAAGCGTCAGTTTCTTCCATCTCAAATCTGGAATATGGATGAAACGGGCATAACTAATGTACATAGACCCGTAAACATCGTCGCAACGAAAGGCATTAGACAAGTGAGCAAAATCACAAGCGGAGAACGCGGAAAAACAGTTACGGTGATATGCGCCATGAGTGCTGCGGGAACTGATCTCCCTCCCATGATGATATTTCCAAGGAAGAGGATGGTGGAAACTCTAATGGCCGGTGCTCCGCCGCAGTCACTGGGCTGTTGCAGTGCAAGCGGATGGACAGATTCCACGTTGTTGGTAAAGTGGCTGCAACATTTCGTGCAGTTTACAAATTCATCTCAAGAATCACAGCATGTCATAGTCATGGACGGGCACCACAGCCATAAGACGTTGGCCGCTATCAACTATGCTCGAGAGTCTGGTATTCACTTAATAACCTTACCTCCTCATAGCACACATAAGATGCAGCCGTTGGAGGCAAATCGCCCACCCATGGGCGTTTTACCCCATAGTATGAGGCAAAACGCCTTCTTGGGTAGTGACATATTTTTGGTAATTTCTTACTTCAATGTAACATAATTGTCATTAATTGATACATAACAAGTGGTAAATATAGTTTCTGTTAATTCCTAATCAATAGCTTAAATAAAATGTCAAACAGGACAGTTTTATTGCATTTTCTGCTTAATGTGGGCGTCTTGCCCCCACCTACCCTACTTGATTTAATATGTGGCGATGGTCGCGTTGGTTGATATTTCTTATTAAATGGATTGCTACGTAATTAAAAAATGAAATCATAGATTAAGAAAATGCCGATCATTCAGTGACACGAATAACTTACCGAGTACGATCAACTGAGCACTAGATTTGTTCACATAACTCGCGTTTCCGCTGGGATACGTCGCTTTCCAGGTAAAAGTACCCGCAGAATTTAGGCTGGTAGAATTAAGGTAAAGTGTGACGTTTAAATGTTCCTTGAATACTGTAAATGGATCTGTGAAACTTTTGTTGTCTGTTCCTATTTCTGAACTCCAAATCTGAAATTCTGTCGTGGACCACGAGGGAATGAAGTGCAATGTCTTAATATTATCTGTCGAACTCGATTGACAGCTAATAATGCTTGGCTGTCCAATAAAAACAGCAACGTTTTTCGTGGACATTTCGAGCAATTTCGATTCCACTGAAACACATTAAAACGCAGCTATGTGTCAGTTTGCATGCAGTTTTGGCAAAATAGCAAGAAATCCGAATAATCGTAATTCAGCAGAATCACTTAAAGCAGCGGAGGTTTTATTGTCATTGTCATTATAGTGACTATGTTTAGAACAACATTTGGAGCAAAAGTGCATAATTTATGATTTTTCCAGGTTTCGTTTATTTGTCAATTATATCTTGGCAATCAAACACATCTTAAAGCTGTGTCTTAAGTTGGCTTGAACACGTTTTCTAAGCTGTCGTAGTTTAATTCTAGGACGATGGTCCAATGCATGGGAAGGCACGCCGACCCCGCATCTTTGTACGGATACGCGGGACCAACAGGTACCCACGGGCGACTGAACGCAACGGCCGTCGTGAAGAATGATTGGAAACAAAGACGCATAGCTCTTTGATGTAGTCAAGTGCCGCACAGACAAAAGATGCTCCTCCCATGAGAAGGATTTTGAAGGCAATCCTGTCCTTGACCGGAAGGCAGTGTGGCGTCTCAAGCAAGTAGATCGAAACATGTGAGAAATTTGGCAGGTTAGCACACATTCGGGCGGCGCAGTTGAGGATGGATTGAAGCTGTTGTATACTAAATTCGGAAGTTCTGTGAAGACAGAGTTGCAATAGCCCATGCGCGTCAGACCAAAGAGTTTCAATCAGCATACCCTCGAAACAGTTTAAACAAGCTTTCACAAGTCAGTAACCGGCTAATCGCTACCTTTTATAGAAACGAAATCTGGAAACTGGATGAAACTGCATTGATAATAACCAAAAAATTGAGTTAAGGAGGTCTGGTTGCAGCAAAGTATAAGCTAGATGGTACAGTAACATCAAGAGAACTTGGAACACTGATCAATATATTTTTTGCAGTGAGTGGTCACTGCTATTTGGTTACATCCGTCTTTGTTTTTTCTACGTAAATATATCTGTTAGAATGACTTTATCAGAATGGTCTTGCTTGGTGTGATAATGCAAGGAATTTCTCAAATCGATTATAGGAGATGAAGATTACCATATTTATAAAATTTCTTGTGAAGAAATTAGGCCTACGTTAACGAAGGGAAGCTAGTAGCTTCGAGATTGGCTTTTGATTATGGCATTTTTAGATGTTGTTGGCGGTGTTTTGTCCCTTGCGATCGACAACTGTCGCCATTGGGCCCGTCTACCATTAACGATGACATGTTTCAAGCTGTGCAGTTCAGCTTCCCTTACACTTGCAAATATAATGGAGATATAAGAAAGCGAAAAATGAGCGACAGTTTAATGATTTCAGTTAGGAAGATGAAGAATAGTTTTATCTGAAATTTCTTGAACCACATGGTGCCACTAGAAAGAAGAAGGAAGAATGGATGCAGTGGATAAGTTGCAAACAATCGTAATCGTACACAAAGAATTTCTAAAGCGCTACTCCACAGCTGAACGCTTATTCATGAGCGCTGCGTCATGTCAGAGGGATTGTTCAGAGATAGTAAACGAAGCAATTCTGATTCTGTGGTTTCTGGAGAAGCATCTCTTCCCATATCTCTTGATTTGAGTGCTGTATTCGACACTGTCATTGATGATATTTTGTTGTCTCGAGTCTCTCGACTCTATGCGTCAAGTCCAGTTTCCAGAAAACCAGGAAATGAAGGCACAGAAGCTGTTAAGGCGGGTTTCGTTTAGGATTAGAGAGACTAGAAGGCGGACGAATAGTAGGACAGGAATTCTTGAAGAGGTGAGGCTTTAATTTGGAGTGGACAAGTCTGAGGGTGACAGATGAAGGAGCTTAAATGAGGCAGATGATGGTGGATGAGTGGCTAGATTGGATCGGAGAAGACTGGTCAAATAAAAACGGCACCGATTGCAGCAAAAGTAGAAGTACACTTAGCATCTTCCCTGCCCCTTTCTGTTATTTGCTGCGTTATTGCCAGCAAAGCTTGATTTCATGAATTAAACGAATATACACATACACAGGTGGAGTAAAGAAAAGTATAGATTAAGTTGGTGAGAAGGAATAAGTGAAGATAACAGTGTAAAGAATAGTGGAGTTGACACAGATGTTAAAACTAAACTCACTATCTGAAGTTTTTAACGCTATACCCCATATAGAGTGACAAGAAACCCCAGCACGGAGAGGTTGCTGTTCGTCTGACAGTATTTATCTATGGTAAATGTTTAAAAGCAATAGGCCTATATAATTTAGGATATTATACCACCTACTGACGACTTGGTTTCGGTGGGCCATCGGTTGATGCCTTTTGCATTAGACATCGGCGCGACCCTCATCATCCTTAATGATGTGCCTCTTTCCAAAGCATTGCCGTTAGTAGTTGTAAATTGCGGCACCCAGCACAACCACCCAATAACTAGGTTCATAATGCAAGAACCACCCAATAACCACGCAATAACCACATGACGTCACGACCATCGTATGACGTCATCGAAACTATTGGAAATTCCCGCAGTTTCGATCACGCGCCTATGAGTCATGAGGCGATTACGCTGGTTGGGAATTTCCTATAGTTTCTATCAATCTAGTTTTATGAAAGGGTATAAAGGCATGAATGTCCATAATAAAATGGATACACGAACTGATTTCAAGAAATCGCTTAAAGGAATAAATGTCCATAATAAAATGGACTATTCATCGAAGACTGTAAAAGAACTACAAAATATCGCTCGAGAGAGAGGTATGGTTGGTTATTCGAGACTGCGAAAAGCAGAACTCGTAGCATTAATGTCGTCGAGGTCTGCGAGCAACCCGCTAGACGCTCCGGTTCCAGACATTAAGGTTCCAACGCTTACTCCGGGTAAGTATACGCCCCCGTCTAATACTTGGAAATCTCGTTTCAGCCAAAACGTTTTGACTGAAATTGGGAATAAGGTAAGGTCGAAGATTAATTCTTTTGCGGATTGGATGATTAATTTTGTGACTCCCCAAGAACAGAAACCCGTGAATGAAAGATTGGAATCGTTGAAGTCGAGGGTTTCGAGTATTTTCAGTAAAATTAATAAAAACAAGTTCGAAATCCGAGAGACTGCGAAGGCTATTAAGGGTTTTACTAAGCGATACACGATCGATTCCACCAGTTCCATCGATATCACATCTTTTCTCAACGCTGTAAGGCCTCAGGTAGTCAGTCTGTTAGCGAAAAATCGTGGGGTAAAAGTTCAATTCAACCTTAATTGCGTAATGAAGAAAGTAGATATTAAATCCGGTGAAGAAGTCGAAGCCGAACCTAATTTTAAATCGAAGACCGATATCATTTTAGACGCAACCGACGTGAGCGAAATATATAGCAACGCGGTGGATAAAATTAAGGAGAGCATGGCAAGTTTTCAGATGAGAGGTAGCAATTGGCGGTTTAAAGCCGTTATGAAGTTGGATATCGATACAGTGGTATATAAGCCATTGAAAGGTAGTTCTTATATTCCACTTCCCGAGTATTTAGCTAATAAAACGGCTATTATTAACCTGAAAAACGACGACGAAGAATGTTTTAAATGGTGTATTACTAGAGCGCTGAATCCAACGGATAAAAACCCTCAAAGAATCACAAAAGATCTAAAAGAACAGTCTAAGAAACTCGATTGGAAAGGTATTGAATTCCCTGTTGCTGCTAACGCTAATATTATAAATAAGTTTGAGCATAACAATAACATTAACGTTAACGTATTCGGCTACGAAAAGGATGTATACCCATTATATATATCGAAGCATGAAAGCGATATCTACGTAGATCTACTGCTTATTTCCGACGGTGAAAAGAAGCATTATTGTTGGATAAAGAACTTCAACAAATTGTTGAATCCGCGAACAGAAACATCTCATATTTCGATGCACTATTGTAAAAGATGTTTGCTTGGTTATAGAAGCGTAGAATCGTTGAATAAGCATACCGAGTACTGTTCGAGGCAAGACGCCCAACGAATAGTTCTTCCCGAACCAGGAACCATGCTAAGTTTTAAACATTATTTTAAATCGATGAGAGTGCCTTTTATCGTTTACGCGGATTTTGAATCTTTTATTAAACCGATCGATACGTGTCAACCCGATCCTAGCACGTCTTACACCAATAAATATCAGAAGCATACACCTAGCTCGTTTTGTTATCATATAAAATGCTACGACGACGGCGTTTATTCCCAAGAGCCAGTGAGGTTTACGGCTGAAAACGAAGACGACGATGTCGCTCAGATATTTGTAGATTCTCTTGTAGAAAATATAAAAGAAATATATAACGAGTTTAAATTCCCTAAGAATATGATATTCGGCGAGACTGATAAGAAATGTTTCGATGAAGCTACTAACTGTCATATCTGTGGAGGAGAGTTAGGTAAAGATCGAGTTAGAGATCACTGTCATTTAAGCGGTAAATTCAGAGGCGCCGCTCATAACGGTTGTAATATAAACTATAAAGTCCCCAAGTTTTTCCCTGTAGTATTCCATAATCTATCCGGATACGACAGCCATCTATTCGTGAAGAAATTGCGAGGTGAGAATGGTGAGAAAATTAACTGTATTCCTAATAACGAAGAAAAGTATATATCGTTTAGCCGAGAGATCGTAGTCGGTAACTTTGTAAATAAAGAGGGAAAAGAGATAACGGTCAAGCGCGAATTACGCTTTATCGACAGTTTTAGATTCATGCCTTCGAGTCTCGACGCGTTATCGAAGAACCTTCGTAAAGAACAGTGTAAGAATTTAGGTGATTTCTTCGAAGGTGAGAAGTTAGATCTTTTGCTCAGAAAAGGTGTTTACGCGTACGATTACGTTGACGGCATTGAAAGATTAAACGAGACCGAATTGCCTCCGAAGCATAAATTCTATTCCAAACTGAACGATTCAGACATCAGCGATGAAGATTACGAGCACGCTAAAAATGTATGGAAGGTATTTCGTTGTAAAACGTTAAGAGAATATCACGACTTGTATAATCTTTCGGATGTTTTATTATTAGCCGATGTATTCGAAAACTTTAGAGACGTGTGTATCGAACATTATAGGCTCGATCCCGCGTGGTATTACACTTCACCCGGACTAGCTTGGGACGCAGCGTTAAAGTTGACCGGTGTAGAGTTGGAATTGTTGAGCGACTACGATATGTTACTGATGATCAAGCAGGGAATAAGAGGGGGAGTCAGCATGATTTCGAAACGATACACGAAAGCGAACAACGAGTACATGGGAGAAGATTTTGATCGCAGCCAGCCTTCGGTATTCATTCCTTACTTAGACGCGAATAACTTGTACGGATGGGCGATGAGCAAACCTCTACCAACTCATGGGTTTAAATGGATGAACGATAACGAGCTGAATGATTGGAGAAGCATTACCGAACGAGATGGGGTGGGGTGCGTGTTAGAAGTCGATCTTGAGTATTCTAAGGAATTACATCACCCGCATAACGATTACCCTCTAGCTCCTGAGAGTATAAAACCTGCAGGATCGGATGTAACGAAACTAATTCCGAGTTTAAACGATAAAAAGAAGTACGTTGTTCATTACGGTAATCTAAAGTTGTACGAAAGTCTCGGTTTGAAAATCGTTAAAATTCATCGAGGGTTAATATTCGAAGAAAGCGCTTGGTTGAAAAAGTATATCGACCTGAATACGGAATTGAGAACGAGAGCTACTAACGATTTCGAGAAGGACTTTTTCAAGCTGATGAATAATAGCGTCTTCGGTAAGACTATGGAATGTATCGAGAATCGAGTTGATGTACGATTGGTGTGCGATGAGAAGGAAGCTACGAAGCTCGCGGCGAAACCAAATTACGACGGTCGAACCATTTTCGATGAAAATCTGATCGCCGTTCACATGAAAAAGACCAAGTTGTTTTATAATAAGCCGATATATCTAGGAATGTGTATTTTAGATTCGAGCAAGACTTTAATTTAACACTTTCATTATAATTACATCAAGGCCAAGTACGGAGATAGAGCAAAGTTACTTTTTACGAATACAGATTCTCTAGCTTATGAAATTAAGACCGAAGACTTCTACACCGATATAGCTCCTGACATTAGAAGCAGGTTCGACACGAGCGAGTACGCGAAAGATCATCCATCATGTATCGAAACTGGTGTAAATAAGAAAGTTATCGGTATGTTCAAAGACGAGGCAGCAGGAAAACAGATCGAAGAATTCGTAGGTTTACGATCGAAGTTGTACTCGTACAGGATGGCTGGAGAAGATCATAAGAAGTGTAAAGGAGTGAAAAAGAACGTTGTTAGTAAAACGATAACCCACGAAGATTACAAAGAGTGTGTGTTCACGAAAAGAGAACAGTTAAGAAAAATGAATGTTATTCGGTCGTATCATCACGACATGTATACCGAAGAAGTAAATAAAGTCGCGTTGTCAGCTGACGACGACAAACGAGTGATTCAGCAAGATGGTATTCATACTTTAGCATATGGACACTACGCGCTTCGTTAATAAGAGTATTAGTCGAATATTAAAATGAGTTTTACAACTGTCAAAAACATCGATGTCGAAGGCGTAGTTCTTCCAAATCAACCGCTAACGAATTTTGAATTATTGGATGCTGCGAAGAAACTAAATATTCCGAATTTTAGAGGCGTGTTCTTACGAGACACCCTACCGAAAAAAGCTAGACGGAATGAGTGTGGGATATTAAACTTAGACGATTCTAATGGGGTAGGACACCACTGGGTCGGCTTTTTAAAGAACGGTAACGAGAAAATATATTTTGATAGTTACGGTCTTCCTCCTCCTACAGAATTAATAAAATATCTCCAAAGACCGCTGCTTTACAACAGCGAGCGAATACAGCCGGATAACGAAGTGTTTTGCGGTCATTTGTGTTTGTATGTACTGAAGAAAACGTGCAACAATGGTTGTAAATTTCAAGAAGTTATAAACGAATTATATTAAATAATATCGTCTATTAAAAAACAATGCCAGTAGATAAATTCGGACATACAGATTCAGGATCTACGCAAAGAGTAATTGCTGGTGGTGTTACGCTTAGTCAAGTAAATGCTAGTTTCCTTCGAATGGATGGAGCAAACCCAGCGACTGGAAATCTAAAAATGGGTGGTCACGCGATAAAAGGTCTACCTACGACGAACGTTTCGGAAGCAGGAATGGATGAGGCTCTAAGTCGGGGGCAAGCCATAGATTTGATAACGAATCGCGCCGATGTACCGTCCAACGATAATCTAAAAGTGTCTAAAACCGGCGATACCATGACTGGCGACCTATTCTTAAGCATCGGTAGGGACCTTAAGCGGGCGATAGGATGTAAGGATTTAGTTGGAAATAAAGTTTTTAATATATTGTTAGGAAATACAACGAATAAAATAGAAGGTCGATTAAACCAACCAATTACATTACAATCAACGGATGGATTTCGTTTTGGAATAAATAATGAAACCGCCTTAGAGATGGTTAAGTCGACGGGTCAGTCTAAAATAAATGTGTATAAGCCCATCTTTATGCATGGCGCACACATTACAGGCCTACGCGATCCCAGCGGTGATGGAGATGCAGCGACTAAAAAATATGTCGATACGACTGCAGTCGGACCCGCGTTTAGCGTTTACACTTTGACTCAACAAGCCATACTCGCTGCAACTCACACAATAGTTTCTTTCGATAGTGTAAGATTCAATACCGATAGTAGTGATAACAGTACAGGACCGACTCGTTTCACTCCTGGTAAAGCCGGATACTATATCGTTACGACGTACATAGAATTTCGTAGCGCGAGTAATACCGCTTTTGCTAACGTCTTCCTGTATAAAAACGGGGTGTTACATATGCAAATTGCGGGTGGAGGGGGTATGGGAATTGCGCATAACAATTCAACCGGTAGTACTATAGTTTTTCTAACCGGTACCGATTACCTCGAGATATTCGTTTATTCGTCCATCGCCACACCCATAATAGCTAGAGACTTTTCAGCGGCATTCTTGCGACCTTAAACTAAGTCTGTAATTTTAACTGTAGAAACCTATCGCGTGTATACAAACGATAGGTTTCTAAAAATGTAGAAATCTTATCATTGAGAAGACTCTTCGCTTGGGTGTGCAACTGCATCGATAGTTTCATCGTATGCTCTCGAAGTCTCTTTATCGATCTCACAGATTCCGTCGTACACCGTAATTTCGTATCTGTTTTTGTTTACTTTTCCGTTATAATACAATATTAAACGGGCGTTTTCTCTATGAGCTTTAGCCGCTTTGTGCATCGATGAATACTCGATGGTCTCACCCGTTTCCAAGTCAAAAATAACGACTCGTTTCGGGTTGTTTCTGATACCTTTCAATCTATCGTATCTACCATCGTCATTATATTCTTTTCGACGATATTTCCAATATTCTTTTTGATATTCTTTTAGATATTCTTTTCTCGTTAATTTCGGTTTACCTAACAGGGAGTTGTCCGCGGGAATCAATCCTTTCTCGATCAGCAGCTCTACCAATTCCGGTTTGTTGAGATGAGTGGCGCTTTTAATCTTATTCTCTTTCGCTAACTTGTGTAATTCTGGCAGCTTCATTTTATATATTACAAGAGTGTCTTTAAACATGAAATACATTTTTCATACAGACGATTAGTACACTACGCTCATTTTCTGTCCATCTGACTGGAAGTTTAGCAACTTATCCGAAATTATAACCGCGTAACCTTGCGTATCGGCGGGGACTGCGGCGCTAAAAGTAGCTTTGATTTGGATATCGACGACCGACGATTTCAGTCTTTCCGATTGTTTACTAACATCGAAAACTATGAGCGGATATAGCTCTTTGTAATCGGCTGGAGTGATGTTGCTTTGCGTAATCAACGGATCCATTCCGTATAACTTTTCGCTGAACGACGCCGCGTCTCTATAAGCTCTCGAAAATTTCTGGTTGGGAAACGATAGATCGTAGTCGACCGCGGGATATCTCTCTTGATTCATCATCACGTACATGTTTTTGAGGTTGCAATGATCGAAAATCGACGGGTTATGTTCTTGGTTGCCGTCGCTTCGAGCGGTTTGAAATCCGACGACTATCCATCTAGGTTTTTCAGGAGCCGTCTTAACGCTAAGACGCCAGCTAAAAGTAGTCGATTGAGGAACTGATATAGTGTCGCATTGTCGCGCTCGATATGCGACGGGTACCGATGCTTTCGATTCGATAGTTTTGTACAATTGCATCTTCTCCATATCCGCCGGAGTAACGTGCGGCATAAACCACGAGATTTTCACGACGTCGACTTTTCCTGCATCCGCAGTAGCGTGTCTAAAGATAGCGTCGTCGTCCGATTTGCGAACCATCTTTAGCGTGTGCTTAAAACCGTACACTATTTTATCGTAATCCTCACAGAATCCGAAAATATGTTTAAGGGGCACGACGAAACTAAACGTTCCCCTAGTCGTTGGTTTTCGAATAAGATACGCCTGTCTGATCGCGAAACCCGCATTATCCGCTATAACCGCGGTTGCATCGGTATCTTTGCACCATAATTGGTTAAGACCTTGCGCTTTGGCGAAGTCGTCCGGATATTTAAGCAAACCAAGCATCGTCGTTGCTTGTCCTGGGTGAAATACCGTTTCGATATCTTGATTCGATAGGGAATACGCGATTTGACTGAAAAGATGCAATAGTCCGTTATTAGCGAGGGCCGCGGCGTCACCATTAGCGTACGCCGTATTCATTCCATCTCCTTTAACCAACCTACCTTCGAAAAGCAGGTAAGATTCGGCGGGATGGCAAAATAGATCTTGAGTTTCGATATTTATACGAATCTCACCGGGCGTGTTAAAACTCGTTCTCGCTGCCGGTTCGTATTCGTGCCATTCGTATTTTTCGATTCCTTCGTCGACCTCTGTGGGTGCCGTAAAGTTTAGAATATTCGATTGCATTTTAATTACTAAAGATTATTTATTTAAACTCACGCGAGTTTGAATCCCGCTCCGTTTTTGTTGTTGTTGAGACTACGCACGAGATCTCGAATGGACACGGCATTCGAAGAAGGTCTGTTAAGTCCGTGACCGGCTAGTATCTTATTAATATCAGGTCCTGCCGCGTCGTTATCGATTAGCCGTGCTAAGATAGCCGCATTCGATTGCGTAAGCGCTGGTATCGTTTCGACTGCGTGCGGCTTCGGAACCGACGATGTTAAGAGTTTAGCAGCAGCTTTATCCATCAAGCGTTTACCAACTTCTACGGTGGTATTCTTTCCAACTTCTAGCGCCTTTTTAGCCAACTCTCTCGCGGCGTCTTTACCAGCGCTAAGGGCGGACGATGCGACTCGTTTACCAACATCCGAAGTGAAGAGCTTCTTGAAAACTCCCGTAATAGTATCCATTATTCCCGCTCCTCCTATAACGTGTTTTCTCTTAATTCTTCTATTAGCGATGACGAGCATGTTTTATAATCGCAATATTAAGTTTTTATATCCAGTTCGCTGTTAGAATTACGAATGTTTATTTATATTCTCCTGTTACTATAAAAACAACACGAGAATATAAAATGGATTCCTACGAAGAATATGTTGAAAAATCGACCGGCTCATTTTTAAATCTGGCTTCTAATAACGCAAAGATTATATCCCTTTTTATTTCCGAAGTGAAAGACGCTTGTAGTGAATTCGTAACCGACGTTTTCGACCTAGTCGGAGACGCTTCAGAATGTAGTGAGTGTAGCGATAGCGAGTGTAGCGATAGCGAGTGTAGCGACAGCGAGTATAGCGACAGCGAGTGTAGCTATAGTGAGTGTAGTGATTGCCACTACATTAAAGTAGTCTCTAACGCGTTAGAGAATAATACTGAAGAGATCTCGGATGAGCTTACCAAAAAGATCGTTGCTAATGAATTCGAGTCGATCATTCACGACCTTAAGAACAAGCTAAATAGCTTGGAAAAGAGGTATCTCACGGCGAAGCTTGCGTTCCATAACCGTATGAATGATGAAATGGAGATCTTTACGACAACGACATATGTGTAAACGATATTCTGTAACTAAAGCGAGTTACAGAATCACACGACCCTAACTCTTCAAAGTTTTTTATAATCGCAACATTAAGTTTTTATACTGTTCTTTACCGATCTCTTTTTGTCGTAATAGTTCATCGCATATACCAACGATCTCATTTCTTACTCCCGTATTACCCGCGTCGTAGCTAGCGAAACGCAGACTCAACATTTCTACTAAAGCATTCGGATCTTGTGGAATTACGACGACTCCTTTACCCGTCTTCGGCGTCTGTTTTCCAGTCTTCATTTCCCATATCGGTTTAATGATATTTTTGTACTTTTCACTTCTAGACGATTTAGGTTTACTCAGATTGTTAGGTTGCCTCATAGCATTCGTCGCGTCTAGAATCTCGACGTAATCGGACATATCGTTGTCGTCGTAAATCGAACTGTTCGGTTTAGCCATAGTCACTAGCTCCCAAAGTCCTGGAGTACCTGTATAAGTCTTCTCTCCGACTATTATATCGTCGTTCTGGAACGATACGCGTGTGTCTCCGATATAAAATTTCCCGTCTTTTTTAGAATTTAGACCGAACGTCGTATCGGTAGACTTTTTATTAGAAGCGTATTGGGACAAGTATTTCGTTGCCACGTCTCCTAATTCTAACATTCTAACGTCTTCTATGGGATCCTCGTAAGCCTCTATCGAGGGATACTGTGGAAGCTGTATGGCTTTTAACGACGACGATATCGACGCGGGAAGCGCTTTTAGAGCGTTAGTCGTGGCTGCTGAGTTTTCCTTAATAGTAGATAACAAAGCGTTTTGTTCTTTCGATAAGGTCGATTGCGAGTCCACGATCGGCTTGTACAACTTTACCAAATCTCGCTGCAGTCCTATATCGCCTAGTTTCTCGGATAAATAATCTCGTTGAATGTTTTTCTTCGTCTTCAGAAACTCTTCGACGATAAAGTCTCTTTTGGTGGGATCGTTAATCTTTAGAAATGACATTGTTTTTTTAAATAGGTGGTATAATGTTTTAACACGTTTTTGGAACACGCGTTAAAACATTGATATGAAACGCGATAACGAACGTGAGTTTTCACACGTTTTACGTTTTACGTTTATGTTTTACGTTTCACGTTCTACGTTTTCCTTTGATTTCACAAACGCGTCCTTCAACGACTCGGCTATAGTTTCTCCGCTATTTCTCGATTTTCTGATTTCTTCTTTCATTTCGTTAAATTTCGCGCGTTCGTTTAGAATTAACGAGTATTCCTCGTCTGAAATATTACCGTCTTCCAAAGATTTCGAGATGTAGTGACTGATGGCGTTGAGTCTCGCTTCGGCCAACGTTTTAATATTTTCGTGCTTCTCCGCCTTTGGTGTGAGCTTTCTGTTGATCACACGCCCGATCACGCTGAAAACACCCGCTCCAACCGCCAGTACTTGTAGACCCATCGCGATAGGTGCCGCGACTATCGTAGACAGAACCGTGATTGCCGAAGCGGTTGAGCCCAACGCGACTAGAGTCGATATACCGTCTACTACGTTGATAATCCTAACACCTTTACGATACTTTTTACCTAGAGTCTCTCTTTTTTTGAGTTCCCGCTCGATCTCTTTTTGAATTTCAGTGATTTTCGAAAGTCGGAAAGCATGGGCGCTTCCATCGATTTTCAGTGGGATCTCCATTCTTTTTATAATAACGCGATATAATTTTTTAAACTGCGATATATTTTTGGTAATTAACGAAACATAACGAATCGCCTTCGATTATACTAACTACGGAATCGGAGTCGTTTTGAATAGTAATTTCGATGTCTTCTACTTGTCCGATAACGACTCCATCTCGTAGACTGCAGCCGCTCGCTTCGATTTCCTGTCTAAGCGAAACTAAACACGATCCTTTCGTCATTCGAACACCTAGTCCTAGCGCCACCGTAGCTGTTTCTCTAGGTTGAATCGTTATCAGTTGTTGCGCAAAAATCTCCCATCTTAGTCCACCCAGTTGTCTGCAGGGTGTATGCGTCACTTTTTTCAACGTCCAACGCACCTCTTTCGGTTGGGTTCTAACTTCAACCCGTCGAGTGGGTCTCGTTATAAATTTATGAATAGGCCTGTTGAATCCCAACATTTTATTTATACGAGGATTATTTTTAAAGCAACATACCGAGAATCGGAATATTTTGGAAAGGTGAATTAGGACCTAGTAAAAGCCCGGAACCTGTTTTCATATACAACCCGCTACCCGTTTTCATATACAAGCCACTACCCGTTTTCATATACAATCCCATTCCCATCGTACTACCTTTCGACCATGGAGACAGATACAACCCATTTCCATCCGGTCTTACTTTACAAGCCAGGCCGTCTCTATTAACGTACACTACTCCCGATCCGCTTATTTTATCGATAATTTTCGAAGTAGCTGCTGAACCTAATCCGCTTAAAGCTCCAGTTGCAAGACTTGGCAGAACGCTAGAAAGAAGAAATTTTCCAGCTGTAGCTAGAAATGGTAATATAGCTCCGATAAAACCGCCTTCGACTTTAGCGTTATATATTAATTGCGTTTTACTCATTTTGATCGTCGCGCCCTTTCCGTTCTGACAAGCTTTCTTCATTTTGTTAATTTGCGCTTTCGTAAAAGCTAAGACGTGGTCTCCATCCATATCATCGTGAGATAGTCTAATACTAACGCCATCGATTCCCGCTTCAAGCGCTCGTTTAATCTTGTCTTTTTGTCCTTCCGAAATATTAACACAGAAGTTTGTGTACTGAGTCATTTTATATATAACTAAGATAAAGTTTTAAGTCTTCACACTTCTCTAATATGAAACTTGATCGACATCGCTTCCCCTCTAATGTTAATTAGTTTTCCATTTTGGTCGGTAAGTCTCGTTTCCATCGATGAAATCGTATTCATCGTAACGGGGAGATAAATTAAATTAGCTGGGATTTGGATGATTTTATAACCCGGTCCAACGGTTGGGAAAAACGAATATATCACATTCGTCGTTGATCCATTCGAGTACGAACCCCCGATTATATCGCTAGTTACTCTAAAGCTGTCTATGTTCATTATATTCACAATGTTCTCCGATTCGTTATACCCAGCTATGTATAGACGACTTTCGAAACCTAGAACGGTTCTAATCGAGTTCGCGGTTCTAAAATCGACCTCGTAATTCGTAGCGATAGTCAACACCGCCTTCAACGTATTAGTGTTCGGTTCTAACGTAATGCTATGATCTTCGTTTCCGACATCGTAATGGCCGTTCTCTTTCATGATTTTCTTCACATAGTCGTTTATATCCGTGAGTTCGTAGGACCCTTCTGGAATATCTACGTCAAACCACGTCACGCCATGATCCGGCGAATACCGGAAGTTGTTGTTGCTCGCGTCTATGTTAGGAAACACGTAGTAAGTATACAAATCGACTAGAGCCATTTCATACTTTTTGGTTTTATCTAGTTCGATTACAGGATTGTTCCTCGTTATTATTCGTGCGGTTCTGTCCTTTTCGTTACCCACTAAAATGTAAAACGACGATTTAGGATTCGTGTTAGTCGCAGTCTGTGCTGTGTTCACCTGTATCTTCACGAGGAGTTCTTCCATTTTTACTAGTATATTTTATTTTAATTCAGGGATGTAAAATTCATCTAATCCACAACGGTATTTACCGCTGCTCCTTTCACTCGTTAAGTCGATAACTACGAATTGATGCGGTTGTTTCCACGTATCCTTGCATAGTTTTACGAATTCCTCCTTAGGCATGTCCGTACTTACGAGATCGGTATAGATATGATCAACATTCTTCCCGTCTTGTGGAAATAAGCAAATAAAGTTTGCATTCCCTCTGATAGTCCGTCTAGGCAGTTCGAAATAACTTTGTGAGAGGTAAAAGCAGTCCACGTTACTATGCCTGCCTCTAACATAATACTTTTCGCATTTGTTCTGCTTCTCCAAAGTAAATCATCAAAAATCATCAAGTTATTTTTTGCGCTGCTTAAGTCACTAGGATCCAGCACATCTTCCGCGGATTCGTAAAAGCTACATTCTATATCCGACTTGTCTCTTAACATTCTCGCTGTCTCTTCAACAACGCATGCTGGAGAAATATTTAGTCTCATCATCTCGTCTTGAATACCGAATAGCCTCACGATCGTTTCTTTAGGTAGTTTTTCTTCGAATGCCTTTTTAAGAATTTTGTACTCCGGTTGAAATAGAGATTTGCTAAATACTTGCAAATTATTATAGTCGAGCCATCCGGGTCTCAAAAGTAAGTTTAACAGCAACGTCGTCTTACCACAACCCGACTTTCCTACTATCAACCCTCTTATACTTCTAGGTAATAGCGGGTTGTTAAATCTTTTCGATATGAAATCATTCCACGATAAGTCTTTCACTTCCATTTTAAATATAAATCATTCTGTATTAAAATAGAAATGTATTGCGTCAAGTGTAAAGGAAAGACCGAAACAAGAGATCTTCAGAACGCCGTCAGTAAAAATAATAGACCCATGCTTCGAGGTGTATGCGTCGTATGCGGAACGACTAAAACTCAATTCGTTAAAGGAGCCACTGCGAAAGGTGGAGATGTAGTCGGTTCGTTGAATTCTGTTACTAGAAACGTAAAGTTACCTTGGGCTAAGTATCCTGGTGAGATGCATTTACCAGGTCACTCGTTTACAGGACCCGGGACTAGATTGGATTTGAGACTGAATCCCGATGGCACTCCTAAAGATTGGAGTAAACCCGTTGATAGAGTAGATAACGCGGCATATTATCATGACTTGGCTTACGATCGACACACTGATACGGCTTCTAGGAATGTTGCCGATAGAACGATGATTAATGATTTGAATAATATTCCTAATCCTACTATCCGAGAGCGTATAGAGAGAGCGGTAGTTAAACCTATATTGTCTGTTAAATCGAGTCTCGGATTAGGTTTAAAAAAGCCCCGAGCTGAAATGGACTGATCAATTAGCGGATGAATTACATAAACCGGTAGTAAAACATTTTAGAAAGAGAAAAGTGTACGTTAGTGGGATAGATGAGATATGGGCTGCTGATTTAGTCGATATGCAAGCCTTCGCTAAAGAAAACGATGGTGTGAAATACCTGTTAACCGTTATAGATGTGTTTTCAAAGTACGGATGGATCGTGCCATTGAATGATAAGAGTGGGAAATCTACAGCTAGCGGCTTCGTGAAGATACTCGAGAGCGGACGAAAGCCTGTTAAATTATGGGTTGATAAGGGGAAAGAGTTTTATAACAAAGACGTAAAGAATTTGCTTGAGTTATATTCTACTAAGAATGAAGAAAAATCTTGCGTAGTCGAGAGGTGGAACAGGACGATGAAAGATAAAATGTTTAAGTACTTTACAGCTAATTCGACGAGAAGATATATCGACGTTTTAGACGGAATGGTTAGTAATTACAACAATACAAGACATTCTTCCATCAAAATGACTCCCGCTAAGGCTAGTATGAAAACGAATGAAAAGACTGTGTTTATGAATTTATACGGCGAAGAGGTCTCACAGCCTGTTTCCCCTAGATTCTCGGTTGGAGATAAAGTCAGAATAACGAAGAAGAAAAACATATTTGAAAAAGGATATACACCTAGATGGACTGAGGAAATGTTCACAATTGCGCAAGTTCAGTATACAAATCCAGCAACTTATAAGATTACTGATTCTAACGGTGAGGAGATACAAGGCTCATTCTATGAACAGGAGCTACAGAAGACGACTCAAGAAATATTTAGGATCGAAAAAGTGATTAGAAAACGTGGGAAGAAATCACTCGTTAAATGGTTAGGATATTCAGACTCGTTCAATTCTTGGGTCGATAACGATAACTTGATTAATCTATAATCAGAAACTGCAAGAAATTATTCCCAGCCCGCGTAATCATCCCACGACTCATCAGAGCGCACAATCTGATCGAAACTGCGGGAATTTCCAATAGTTTCGATGACTCATACGATGGTCGTGACGTCACATGGTTATTGCGTGGTTATTGGGTGGTTCTTGCATTATGAACCTAGTTATTGGGTGGTTGTGCTGGGTGCCGCAATTTACAACTACTGCCGTTTCCACAACGCTTAGCAAGTCATGAACTCGTCTCCATGCTGTGTAGCCCGAAGTTCAGTGGGTCCGCCTCTACAGTCCGGGTTCATTTGTGTCACTGTCATGGCCGTCCGAATGGTCTCTTCCAGTTCCATGGGCCGGACATCAAGACTCGGAGCGCCCTAGCATGGTCCTGCCTGCTCTCGCTCCGTGCTAGCAATCAGGTCCATTCAACAGAGCTCCGGCGCGATTGAAGTTATAAATTACGACTACAGTTACTGAGCACGACTTATTGGAGATGTCAATGACATCTAGGCCTATTGCAATGATAATCGCAATATAATCTTTGTGGAAAGTCATGAAAATCCTGAAATGCAACGACCAATCCCGTCCTTCCATACATAATATGTATCGCAATATGTATCATTTTATATGAAAATAAACATTTTATTATGTGAATTAAGTCTGTTTTGATAACTTCCGGATTACAGAAAATTGTCAATTTTTTCTATGTAAATAAAATAATATTATTGTTTGTCTTAATTTATTAATTAAGTATTCAAAAGCAAATGTAATCTGTTAGATCAATTTTAGTCAGCAACTAATATAGTTTCTCAATTAATGGACTGAGAGGGATGAAGTTTATTTTAAAATCGTCATTGTAGATTGATCCTAACCTTTAAGAAGTGACGTCCAAAGAAGAAATAACATATGCCAATGCGTAAACATGACAAATGATAAATCCGATTTGCTTTCTAAATTTTAGACTAAAACCAGTCGCAGTTTTGGCTATGATTATAAAATAGAATATTTTGTTTAATGTAGCTTGCAATAAGAGGAATTTGCAAATAGGCTGGCATAATTAGGCCTAACGCACAATTGAAAAACAGAAAGTAATTTTATCCAATCATTTTGTGCGAGCAGCATGATAAACTTCTGATCACATGATATAAAATGTTGCTTGCTCACATTGTATGCTTTCATTGAGATGGGTGAAAAGAAAAACGACGAACAATGAGCGTAATTGCCTATGATAACAGTAACCGGTGCTTTAACTTTGCAAAGCATTCCCATTAGTGTGTTGGTCAAGTTGCAGATGGCCTATAATGTAGGTTTCACATGTAATTACTAATAGAATATTAACACAAAATATTGCATAGACTTTGGCTATGAACACTATACGAAACGTCTATATATTATGGAGTTCCTCCTGCCTGCGTACATGGAACCTGACAGTTACGCGTTCCCTCATAGCGACTCCTGCACATTATGTTTCCTTGAGAAGTGGATCGTTTTTCTAGCAAAGTCTCTACTAAAACCCCGAACTTTACAGCTCAAGATATACTTTCAACTGACGTTCAGACATGCCTTTATATATTCATCAGAAAGCTATACTAAGAGAGGTTTCTGAACGGCGCTATATAAATGTCAAGACTTGTAAATATCCTGGATATACACTGGCCAACAGATTTTGGCAACTCGTTACCAACTCAAGCCAGTCATACGCATTCTCACATAAAGACTTAACAATAAGCTTTCGTAACGATACTGAAGTATACAGAAGTTTATATTGTTGAAGCATGTTCTCTATAATCATTACGTGAAGACAATTTATTTCACGAAACTTATCGCAGCAGTATGAAACTAATCACAGTAGACGTAGGACTGCTCCCTGGGCTCTACTATTATATTTTGATAACTTTATCATTTATCAGCTGAACTGAAATTTGACCTAGACGTTAAGCGATTGGCAACGTTTGTGACAGAACAATCACGAAAAGCATCAATGCATTTTCGAAATGAGATTTGGTCTAGTCAGGTAATTTGTCCAGACTTTTGCTTCTTTGAGAATACTAGAGCCTACACAATGCAGTTCCAAATGACGTGGAGGTTTCCACGCCATGAAAAAGCTAAGAAAAGGGTAGGCTATACGTTAATAACCGCGATCACAAAACCACGATCGTCAAAATAGCGATCACAAAATAGCGATTTAAAATACCGCGAGTGCTCAAAATAGCGACAACCCAAACAGCGATTTAATAGATTTATTTCCAATGTAGGGGCCTACTCGTAGACTCTGATTTAAGTTAAAACCTCACAAAATAGCGTTTAATCGTCTTTTAACGAAGCTTATACGTAGTAAACAAGATTCTAATCTAATTTAACGTTACAAGTTTAATGTGAAACCTGTCTTTAAAATGTCTAACGAAGTATACTGATTAATTTAATGTTAAACCTGGAGACGCAAATTAAGTCCGGTTCCATGTAGGCTAGATAGTCCAACATCGGGCGATTAGTGTTTATCGACGACAATTATTTTTATTCTTTCTGCAGCTTCCTTGTATATTCTTCGAGATGGATATGGTAGTTGTCCTGCGATATATTGTTCGTGTGTTGATTGGCAACTCCAAATAGTTCAAACGGTTAATCACAATAATTTGAAATCTTATATTCTTTGGAAGTGATTGATGTTTAGGCCCTATGTTTATGTACGGTAATTGTACGTTAATTGGTCCTGATTCGTGTGTTCAGTCGTGTGTTGATTGAATTCCTAAAAGTTCAAACAGTTTATTAAAATAATCTGTTTATGTTTATTGGTCATCGTAATTGGCAAAATCGCTGTTTTGAGCCTCGCTGTTTTGCCGCAGTCGCGCTTGTGTGCATCGCTATTTTGTGACCGCTATTTTGAGGATCGCGGTTTTGTGATCGCGGTTATTAACGTAAATCAAGAAAAGATGCTAACAGTTAAAATGGTAAATACAATGAAAAAGACTACACCAATGAAATTAATGAACAATGCTATCAACAGATCAATAGCGTCACCGACTGCAACAACTCTAAACTACATTTTTAGCCGCTGGCAACTGCCAAAATATCTAACGAAAAGTTTATGTCTGTGTAGCGATGTCCTAGACCACAAGTCCTCCTATCAATATATAGGTGTTGTTTTAGTGTTCATTAATGTTGTGATATGGATAGAGAGATGCTAGTTAAGTGGCGGTAATTTAAACTGTTAGGTTTAATTAATGAACCAGCATCTGAACCAGCAGTAAGACAATAAAATTTTAGCTTAGATTTTGGGATATGTTCGTTGTGCGAGACTATGGATATTGAGATACAGAACTCTGATTGCATGGATTAATTCCTAACGGACTGCTGAAATGTCGTCTGGTGAGTCTGCTCAATGAGGCCCGACGTGTGCAAAGATGCGCAAGTTGAGCTCGGAGATTGGAAGGAATCCGACGTTTTGCTAGCGTCAATTTGTAGGCTCACTTTTGATCTTTCGACTAAGGATAAATTAGTTGAATAGAACGATCAGTAAATCGAGTAAGGGGGTATAGTTATTTGCCATCAATTACGAAAATCGAGTGAACTTTAAGGCCGTGAGAAAACATCGAACACATCGGTTGCGGTGTCACTGGCTTGTCTTAAGCAGTGCAGACATGGATGTTATTGTATCAAAGTTGCGAAGTTAGCTTGCGAATCGGACTAACTTGTTGGAGTGATCATGCAAGAAATGTCGACTGAACATAGTTACTGCGAAAGACATGTTGTTAGCGAACTCATCAAGAAGTTTTATCAAAGAAACAGACGAGAAATGGTCACTACACAAGATCCGTTGCAGAGCAAGATGGAGGCGTACGCGAAACGACAGTGATTAGGGGCGAGTGTCAAACGATTGGAACAATCTTCAACAAAGTTCATGCTTATGGGAGGTTAGCTAGGCAAAGACAGTATGAAACGTATAAAGATATATATATATATACATATATATATATATATATATTATATATAGTGAGATTTTACTGATCTATGTTATATCTTAAACATGGCCTACGACAAACTAACCTCTGGGCAGATTGATTTACAAGTGATTGTGGTGAAGAATGACCAGCGCTTCGTCAATCCTTTTTACCATAGATGTTAAAACCGTTTTTTTCGTTTATTAGTTTTTTCCAAAAAACGTCGTCTTTTTCGTTTTTTATTTTTCTTATCGTTTTTTTTCGTTTTTTTATGTAACTTTATTTATTTATATATTTACTGTCTGTTAATGTTTTTCAGTTTCTGTTTAATTTTTTGTCTGATGTCCCTTACGTTGTCTCCATACTTTCAAGGATTCAGCTAATTTACCTCACTATTTACGTCATCATTTGAGAAATAAATACTTTATTAAATAGCACAGTACAAGAAATAAAATTTTATAAAGTTATTTCTAAGTTATCTAAAACGCCAAAAGAAAAGGTTGCGCAATGGATTCACGTTACTTTCTTCTTCTTCTTCTTCTTTTCCTTCAGGCTCGAATTAATCCCTCTTTGGAGAGGGGTCAGCCACTCGGATCCTTCTCTTCCACTTGTTTCTTTCTTGAGCATCTTCTTTCTTCAGTTTTAGGAGTTTTAGGTCTTGTTGTATCGTGTCTTCCCATCTCTTCCTCTGTCGTCCCCGGCTGCGGCGTCCGTATACCTCTGCATTCATGATTCTTTTCACACAACTATCATCCTCTTTTCTCATTACATGTCCATACCACCTCAGCCTGGTCTCTCGTACTTTGTCAGTTATACATGCCACCCCGAGCTTCTTTCTGATGTCCACATTTCTTTTCCTGTCCTTCAGTGAGATCCCTCAGATGGATTCACGTTACTTTGATAAACGAGAAAGACAAAAACTCAGCATTGGCTAAATTGAAATGCATTTACTGTGAGAAAGTTTACACTATAATAGTCTATACTTCCAAAGTTTAGTTTTTAAGTGTGTTAGTTTAGTCAGCATGGACTTAAGTGGACTTATGTTTACAATTTAAATTTGAAAAGATTTCAATATTTTTAATTTCTCAATTTCTTATTAAACCAAACTTATAAGAAATAATTAAATAATTGTTGTAGATTGATGTTACTTACAGTGATGGGCACTAAACTATTTTTTTTAGTTAAACTAAAACTATTTTCCAGCTAAAAAAATTTAGTTTAACTAAAGTTGGCAACTGATTTTAGAAATTAGTTAACTAAACTAAAAAAAAAGTAGTTAAACTTTTTCCAACTTTTTTCCAACTTTTTACGACAAACATTTTCACAATAACAGAAGTTAAGTGAACTGTAATAATGCAAAGCATCAAGACAATTTCACCTTCAAACTATGCAATGTGTACTTTTCTAGCATATAGTTACAGGCATACTGTAAGTAGTGTATGAATTTGAGAACACAGGTTGTTACTGCTAAAACCATGCAGTGTTAAAATGTTTTTGTTGCTGACAGTGTTCAATGTTCATTGTGGAAAAATAGTTGCATATTTCTGATTTTTTTAGTTAAACTTTTTAGTTAGCAACTAAAATTTTTTAGTTAAACTATTGTTTTAACTAAACTATTTTATTTTAGTTAAACTTCATCCTTAACTAAATTTTTTTAGTTAAACTAAAAGTTAGCAACTTTTTAGTTAACTATTGCCCATCACTGGTTACTTAGTGTTTACTAATAAAGTTGTGTCATTTGCTGATTAAATTCTTTAAACAAGGTTTTTAATTTTAAATTACAGTAAGGCCTATAAGATGTGAGAAAGTCAAATTATTTTGTTTTTCGTTTTTTCCCGTTTTTTCCCGTTTTTTATTTTTTTGAAAAAAACGGCATTTTTTCCGTTTTTTATTTAGTTTCTATCGTTTTTAACAACTATGCTTTTTACCACAGACTCGTCGCTATGGACCATTTTGCCGGTTTTCCATGCAATTCGTAACAGTTGTAGATCAGTCGTGTTCTTGAAGTCAAGTTATTAAATAACGTGCACTAAATCGCCTATTTCCTTAGTAGTAGTGAAGTAGGCCTGTAGTGGAAGGTAGTGGACTAAGCAGGACTTTTCGGTGACGCCGTTTGGGCGCATAGAAAGTTTGGCGCCTGACAGAAATATTAGGGCGCCACATCAATATAAATAGCGCTTCTAAGTAGTAGGCCCTATTAGAAGCCACATTTTCCCGGAATGTGTTCATTTATTTTGGAAGAATTTTGCATGTATAAGCTTAGTTTACATTTAAGTAACCCTGATGAAGACGACAGAAACGACACGTGGAAAAGAAAAACTGCGTGTTGTGAGGGATAGATAAATTTTAATTATACGTTCGATAAGAGGGGTAAGGAAAGCGAACAAAAGTTTTGGAGATGTGCGAGGAAAAATGATGAATGCCTTGATAGATCCCACACAAAATCGAAATATGTTTTATTATAGTTGAACTTTTGAAGTTCTGTGGCGTTATTGTTTATTTTCAGTAATTATTATTTTAAAAAAAATCGATGTAGTTCTTTTCCCACTAAAACAACAAATAGGGCCTATAGGCCTAATCAATCAATTATTGCTGTTAGAATCGCATGAATTTTATTTCTTCTTTATTGAAATAATTATATTAAGAAATTTTACTGGTTACTTTAAATTGTTATTTCCATCTTTGGTAATTGTTCTCAAATACAAGATAAAGTGGGCTGAAACATGTATAACACTATGATCACTAGAAATCCCTACAGCCATGCCTCATAGGGACTGAAATATTCGCCACTAGCCTCTACGTGTATTTTGCTTAGCCTTGACATAATGAAGGCGGATGGCCAGCCCTTTGTCTGTGTCTCTCGCTTTGTGTCTGTCTGTCTCTCACATCCTTATCTTATCACTGACAGTGCAATGTCAATGTACTCATCATATGCTTGTTAGCTAGACTCTTAATGTCAAACCGAAATGTCGAAAAATGTATGTCTTAGCGGGTATTCGATCTCTCAACTTTCCATGGGACGTATCTTTTATAGGATACATCAAGTAACACGAAACTTCGTAATGGTAGTAGTTGTTACACAAGCATTAGAAATAGGAACAATAATATTATTGTATTGTTTTCTCCCTATCTTTGTCAAACGATACTGTAGTATTCTTAGAGAAAAAATATATGAAAATTAATTTGTGTACTTTAGGCTTTATTCGCTAGTTCTGTAAATGCTTAAATATACAGTTCTATTTCACTCTGCCTATTTATCAGAGTCTTGTGGAGAAAATTTTTATCCTGTGTCAGAACAAGGAATGCAATTATCTTTAACGTAATAGGCAATTGAAAATTAAGGATTAACTAGTGAATCGGTGTACTATGAATATGAAGATCGAGTTAAGTTTTGGTAAATTACTTATGTGAAACTACCAGAGATGTTTCAAGTACTTAGGTTGTAAGTACAAGTACGAGTACAAGTACTCAGGTTATAATTCAAATGCACATGATTCCTGCAAGAATAAGGAGATATCTCTAACAAAGCAATGGTGTCTTGCCACATGCACTCGTTTAGAATTGGTTTTAAGAAATATTAGCGATGTGAGCATCTTGTGACTCGTATTCAATATATACGGTCTTAATATTAAACCGCCATAACTAATCACACGCTCAACTGAAGCGCTAGATTCAGCACACTCAATGCTCTAAGCACTGGTTCATACAGTTTGTCAAGAACAGTTTTGTCGCATTTCCAGAAGTCCAAACCTTCAACAAAGTCACCATGGCTGCTGATATTCAAATATGTTGTTGTGGCGTTCTGCGCCCGCCCGGACGCCTGCACTCTCGTTGCGCCGGGCGGGTTTCCTGTGGTGGTGGCGACTCCAGCCCACTGCCCGTCTGGAGCCACCCGAGTCACTGCCTTGTGTACTTTCACCGTAAAATGGCTGTTCTCTATCTCTGCCTATAGTGAACATTCCTATCAGAGGAGTTTCAGGAGGGCCGCTTAAGAAAGGCAACACTATACAGTTCTGTCTCTGGGTCTGACTCTGCTCTTTTCCGCGGTCGCCGGATGGGCAACGTCCTGCAGGATGGCCGTCCTTCAGAACAGGGTTCGTTCTCTTACCAGCAGGAGTCTTCCTCTTTTGTGTGCCTTCTTAGCTACGGGCTTCCTCCAACTCTCCACCTGATCTTAACTTTTACGTACCATTCTACATCTCGTGACTCGAACTATCGCCATTTATAAAGAACACCAAACGTTTTCTAAATATCGGGAACAAGGAATACATGTGACAAGTCTTTTCCATCACATCGTCCTAGACACCGGTCTATTGGGCAACTGTCAATTGTAACTCTCCGTCGTGTCGTCTAGGCACCTGTCCATACGTCTTCCCACCGTACGTATCTCTCGCTCCATGTCCGTGCAGGGCATACCGGCCTCACACGTATATTATCATGCACCACATTTACGGAGTAAGTTTCCTTACCCGTCTTCTGTGTTGGCAATTGTCGACCAACACAGTGATAAATTCTGCTTCGAAAGATAACGGTAAGGGGGTCTATGGCACTCTGATAGTGAAGGTCCTCTCTCTACCCTTCGCTATCTACACACAGAACTTCGTTCCGACCTACGCACGAGGGGGCCCATCCTCGCACTTCAGTCAGTTCTCAGAGCTGTGTGTTGCGACAAGCAAATATGTTTCTACCTGGGTATCCGACAACCCGGACTTTCACGTATCACTCTCTTGGTCTGCTTTATTATTTCCCTTCAAACACGGGATTATCGTACTCCTCACCTCGGCACTCTGATTAGCCGAATCTCGCTGGGAAACGCGGTCGTGCCTCTTTAGGACCTGGGTACCCGACTACCCGATCCAAGCTTTGAGGTTAATCTCTTGGTCTGCGTTAATGCCCCTTTTACCTGTGGACGCTCGTACACTTCACCTTGGGACTCTGACTAGCTGAACTTCAGCTAGGAAAACCCGGACATCTCTCTTCCAAACATGGGTTCCCGACTACCCGAAAGTTCACGTATCGTTGACTCTTGGTCTGATTCAATGTCCCTTTTACCTGGGACTCCCGTACGCTTCACCCTGGGATCTGACCCGCTGTATCCTCTCGTTGCGGCGTATCCCTACCCGTTTACACAACCTTTTATCTTCCCACTATTCAGAATTAGTCTGTCACGAGACCTGAGCAGTAGAGTGGGCCCTTACTCCACAAGCCGTATCTCTTGAACCTGACTCTCTGAATCCATTAGAGAACGTAACAGTTGTGTCTTTTCCGGGAGCGCACAGACTCGTACTCACACTCGATTCTGCTAACGGTATCTGTGGGTAAATATCAGTAAATTTACCCCGTTATTGCACACAGACCTGTGTATCTTTTCACCGTGGGAACTTTCCCGAACACCGGAACAGACAACGGTCGGATCGTCCGGATGGCCTCCCGGACGGATATTTGCTGGTAAACCGCGGGAGTAACTATGACGTGTAAAACAGCCAAACCCGGATACCGCGTATTTAGATTCAGCGGTTGTTCCCCGATGTTATCGAACAGTTTCAACAAGATCGTTCTGGTACTTCACCGGACGTCACCAGCGGAATGTTTCTCCGCACTTTACCGATACAGACCTGTGTTTTCTATATCTCTCACGATCGGTCTCTCCCCGAGGTTTACTCAGCCTGTTAAACTTCCACAATCGGGATTCAGACCGGCTCGCGATCTAACGGCAGGGTGGGCCCCAAACCTGTCGAATCGGCGGTCAATCCAATACCCAAGAGTGATTAGTTTTTGCTGTAACTCGGGATCGCACTGCTCAGCTTGTATGGACGATACTTTAACTGAGTTATCACCACCGGGTCTTTGCCCGTGTATCTCTGACGGCTACCACCGGTCTTTGACCGTGTATCTCTGACTGTCAACAGCGGGACTATGCCCGTGTATCTCTGACGGTCCACCACCGGTCTTTGACCGTATATCTCAAACGGTCAACAGCGCGGTCTTTCCGCGTGTATCTCAAACGGCCACTACCGGGTCCTTACCCGTGAATATCAAATGGTCAACTGCGGAGCCTTGCCCGTGTATCTCTGACGGTCCACCACCGGTCTTTGACCGTGTATCTCAAACGGTCAACAGCGCGGTCTTTCCGCGTGTATATATCGGACGGTTACCAGCGCGGTCTTTCCGCGTGTGTATCGAAATGTCACCTCAAGGGATCTTTTCCTGTCTTTATCGAACGGAACCGCCGGGGTCGCCTTCCCCGGACTTTCGAACGAAAGTCACCAGCGAACCAGACACCGACGGGACCTTTCCCGTCTATCTATCGAACGGACACCGACTGGGGCTGCTTCCAGTCTTTATCGAACGGAACCGCCGGGGTCTTCCCCGGACTATCGAACGAAAGTCACCAGCGAACCAGACACCGACGGGACCTTTCCCGTCTATCTATCGATTAAGACCTGTGAGCCTTTATCTCTCACGATCGGTCTTTCCCCGATTCAGCCTTCCATGATCAGACTCGGTACTGCTCGCGATCTACAACAGAGTGGGCCCTTACTCTGTTGGATCGACGCTTTGCCAGCACTGGTCAGACCGCGTTTGGAGCGGCTGTCACTCGGGAGCGCACTGATTAGCCTTGTACCGGACGCCGTGTCCGTTAAATCATTCGTAACCGAACCGGGACTCGATCGAAACACTCGCCGAACAACGGCACTAAAGCACCGTGTCGTGTACATGTAGAGCGCAACGCCGCCGCTCTACAATATAGGCAAAACACCGTGAGGCAGCCTGTACTTATCCCTCACCACACTATACCGTGGCTTGTTCCTTTTATACTAGCCTACGCACACCTTCTCAAATACAGGTGTCTAAGGTATCGAAATCAACATTTGATAATAAGCGCCGCCCTAGCTTTAGGCCTTATTTATTGGACCTGAAAGCGTGTAATATTATACGAATTAATAATTCGAATCGCTTGAATGGCAAAAATAAGCCAAAACTTAAATATTGGCCATTTTATTTCACGTAAGCGCTACCATTTACGCATCGGCCGCTGATGCATTACGTCGCCAGATACCGCGTCAACAACACAGCTATTATTGATTAAACCTACAATCAAGACCTGTGGCCAGTCCGCCACATTGTTACTTGTGATGTTGAGGTAGCCTACTCGGCTTCACCAAAAATCCTGTACTGCAGTGACCGAAATAGCTTAGACTTTTTTGTTGCCGGAGGACTACACGACGTTGCAGTTTCAGTTGCTGTAGCCGTACGTATCTGCGATTATTGTGCCAGACTGAGACGTTTGTGCACCTGGGTTCCACCACTGACAAAAAGCCTGATGGGGTCCCGAACAAATCGTGTGTCTCGCTAACATAGGACAGAATCATCCCTACAGAAATTCTGTTTTAGATGCGGTCCATCTAAACACCGGTGTCCACAAAAGAACTGCCAAAATATCCAGACCGTAAGTGTTAATGACTACAAGGTAAAGCTAACTGGTATCTACAGCGGCGTAGCTATATTTTGCGCCCGGGGACGAACTATGAAATTGGCGCCCCTCTCCCCCGTTTTACTATTTCACATTCTCCAGATAATCGAATGGTAATTTTAATGAAATAAAAAGTAATGAGGATATGACTGGATATATTTGGGACCCAAAATTAAATCTAATAAATTTATTGGGATAAATTAGTTAAAACTGCATCAAAACTAAGAGTAAAATTATTCATCTTAACCTTCATTTTGGCGCACCCTTCCCTTGGCGCCGGAGTAGCGATTTCAGATTACCCCCATTTCAAATTACCCTCCGGTAACTTGAAATCGCGTTCAGGTTACCGGGGGTAATCTGAAATTTCAAGTTACCCCGGGGTAACCTGAAATCGATTTCAGATTACCCCCTACGATTTCAGATTACCCCCTCAAATTAATGGGACCCGTTCTTCGACTATCTCAAAGTAATAATGATAATTGTTAGCATTTATCATTAAACTCTCATAACCCCTCTGGTACATGATGTACAACAAGCTATCTTTCTTTGTCGATCACAATTACATCAATTAGGTTGAATCTTTGTATATCTTATGTTTGTATGTAATATGTCGGGCACTTTGAACTAGTGTATGAGTGGTTTTAATATAATTCACATTTCTATTACATTATTTATTGTTTTCAATTATTGAAACTAGCTTTCAATCTTGTATATTTTATGTGTTTAATGCAATAAACATATCATGACTTGTAAGCATTAGAATTTATCATTTTACCTAAATCAGATAGGGGGTAATGTGAACAGCGCATGGGTAACTTGAAGTCGCGTTCAGGCTACCCCAAGGAGTAATGTGAAATCGATTTCAGATTACCGGGGGGTAACTTGAAATGGGGGTAGCCTGAAGTCATTACACCGGGGGACATATGTACCCCATGCATCCCTTAGCTACGCCTCTGGATACCTATCCAGCTGCCTGTAAAAACTGTCATTTGTTTCATAGTACTTAGGTCTCCAGTACGAGTACATGTATTTTTGTCTCAAGTACGAGTACAAGTACTTTGGTCTCAAATGCGGGTACAAGTGCTTAAAAACTGAACTCGAGTCGTAGTCGAGTAGAAGTACAAGTACCAAGTACACACTGGAAACTACTGCATTCAAACTCTAAAAGTACTTTCCTTGCTAACTATGCATGTAATTGTGTATTATATTAAATTTTAGTGAAACTGTGGAAGGGACAAACTGAGGAGCTCGAGTCGCTGCTCTCGAGAAAGGCGATTCCCGCTGGTGAGACCAACGTAGGCAAAGCTTCTGGATTGAGCTGCAGCAGTACGCATGCGAGGGGCAATCATGACTCCATGGGCAGACGACCGAAGGGTGCTACGACCCTGGACCTAGAACACCGAAATGCAGAAGTCCCCAAGAAGTCCCCAAGGTATGATGAAGAAAGGGTGCTACGACCCTGGACCGAGGACACCGAAATGCAGAAGTCTCCAAGAAGTCCCCAAGGTATGATGAAGCAAAGCCACTAAGACACGTTGATAAAACACCGGAAGCAACACCAAATATATTAATGACATTTAAAACATGTTTTCTGTCATTCCAAGACTTCAGACATTTAAAAGTATTCAATACATATCATTAATGCTTAGGACAAAAGAGAGATCGTCATCTTTAGAGCTAATCATTGTTGCAGTTTCCCAGATACTGCCAGATATCTCTAGTTTAGACTTGTCTCCAGGCTGTGTTAAAGTGTGTATAGTCCGATAAGAGATGCTTTCTTAAAATTAAAATTTAGTTCACGCTAATGAAAATTCTTGAGTAATTATTAGTGTCATGCACAAGCAAACGCATAGCGAACCATACTCGGTTAAAGCCTTCAGTTCTTAACATTTAGGCGTCCTGAGTAGTTCTGTACGAAACCCGACAATGTCTCATTCAACACAATATTATAATTCGTTTGTAACTGACATATTATACAGATTGACTCTCGACATAAACCAGTGCATGAGGACAATTCAATTGTTGTACACATTTTCGGATTGAATTTTCCACAGATCATGCCACTGTCCTTCCCTCCAGTTTCATGAAATACGAATATGTGACCTTCGGCTAACCCTGGATCGTTGGTTAAGGCACGTTTCAGCTACTAAACAATAGTTTGTTTGTTCATAATGATATCTGACATCAATTGTGCAAGTGCTCAGTTATCTTCATCATGTCATTATGGGTAGTGAAAGTAGAACCAAAAAGAAACAATAGCAGTAACTATGCACGCGACCAGTTAGATAGGCCTACGACGTAATGCAAGTGAAATCTGCCAGACAATAAATGCCATAAATAATGCTTTTAGATGAACTGCAAATCACATCAACAGAAAACAGTTAGCCTATATATCATGGCTACAGTGAAAGAGCTATTCCGTTCAATTTAAAGCAAATTATGTCTTCGGAATAGCAAAGCTTAGGCCTACACAGGGATCGTGTAATTATTAATCAAGCACTTATTATAAAACAAATATTTGTGTATTTTTTCGTTTTTCGTTTTTCAAATCTTCGTGTTTCTGCATTGAACGAAATAAAGTATATAAGATATTATTAATTTTAATTTTTTCGTGAAATATTTCGTGGTAACGGAATAGGTGGTTGATTTGAAGTGGTGTGACGGTGTATGCCCATCGATGGTGTTTGCGGCGCAGAAGATTGTGGTCGAGTTATTGGCAGTGGACAATCTGACTGGAGTGTGTGGTCGATAGACGCATATACCGACGAGGTGAACATAGATGAAGCTGGTGTCCTGATAGACGTTGATCTATCTGATGGCATCTCATTCATTATCATGTACTCAGTTCCGTCAGGAGCGACGAACTAAGTAAAAAAAACATCAAAGTAGAATCATCAACATTTCACGTAATTCAGTACCTCTTATGCAATGAAGTCACGCCATACAACGTCATTTAATGCGTTTAAATGCAGAAACAGTTCGAGCTATTTAAAAACGGGGTTCCAGCGATCCGCTTAGGGAGAGTGGGGCAAGACGGCCATGCTAACGAATATATAAATTTTCATGCATGAAAAATTGAATGAAACCGGAAAAAACTGGTGTGGTATATATTCTATGACACCCAATTATAATCACCAAACGACAGTACAATAGCTCTTCATTAATGAGTATTTAATCGGAAAAAATGCATGCCAGGAAAGTGAGCATCTTGCCCCATACCTGGGGCAAAATGCCCCGGCTATGGGCATCTTGCCCCAATGACAAAAACCGCATATCAGCAAGTTTCACCTCAGTTTTATTGTTACTTAAACAAATAATCAGTTTCTACTATGCTTTACATTTAGACTCTTTTCATGCTATGCACAGCAGTTCGACTGTTTTGCCAACACATTACATATCGGTCTATTCCACACAGTCACCACACAGGAAAAAATCATCGTCAAATACTCCTTGTGCTTCCGCACAGACCTCGTGAAACCAAGTTTAACACTTATAACAAGCGATCCAACAGAGTTCAGTGTAACGTCTGCGGCACTCTTCTCAACAATCCCGCAACCTGGGCACTGGGAACAAAGTTCTGGCTTGCTTTGATTATCAACATTCTTTTTTAAACGAAGGGAGTCCATCTGTAGTCCCCTTCTTGTCATTGGTCTAGGTCCGCCTGCTTCAGCGCACACCTTTTTAGGTATCTGCTTTCTGTCTTCATGGCATGTTCTCTTCTTAGGTCCACTTGTAGACTTTAACTACTTTGATCTATCTACTTCTTTAGACTTTTTCAGTGCAACATGTTTTTCAAGTTTCTGTTTTTTCCCTTCATCTCTCTGCCAAACTAAGTTCTTATATATGGTGATGAAGTAAGAACGACCGCTGTTTCTGCTTTGCGTTTTCTGACACGAGACCTTTCAGCTTTTGGCAAAGGAGACAGTTGACGAATAAGGTCAATAGCTGTCTACATTTGTGGGATAGCAACTTGAGTCTGTGGTTGAGAAATGTCTGCTGACTGTGCCTGTATGTGACTGTCACCATCCGATTCCAGGGCATCGATCGACTTGAAGGTGAAGTTGAGAAATGTCTTCCAAGTTGCCCTGGCTTTGCAACAAGCTTACATAAATGTCTAGTAAGTGTTTTCCTTGGGATGCCATACAGTAACTCAGCCTTCCGCTTGCTTAGTTCTCCTTTTCTAACTTTTTCCAATGCTAGAGTTAACTGTTCCAAGCCATATTTTCCTCTATCAGTTTTTCTCTTGTAGCATCTGACCATTTCTGACAGAAAACAACCACAATAAGCTAATTATACACTACATTAATAATTATACACTACATACACTACAGGCTGACAATGATTAGCCTACACAGATCTTCTAAATTCTACAAAAAAGCTACACAATGCTATGGCGGGGCAACATGCCCAGGGTGTACAAGATGGCACTGAGCATTTTGCCCCGAAACGGGTGATAGCAGTACAACGCGATTCTAAATTATCGTCTACATGCAAATCGAAAATTAATCCCATCATAAAGTCCGTAAGCAATAACTAAACACACCAAATTTATAACGTTATTGAACTACCATGTAACTAACCTGTAAAATCTGTTGAACTGTTAAGTGTTCGATAATGCACAACAGCCAAAAACTTAATTTTAATTATACTGATCGCCCGCCAACATTAAAATCGCAATAAATGATATGCATATGCATGAGGCTGTGTCAGGAAATAATCTACATGTTTAAAACTGGATTGGAATGCGAAACCGCTAAGATAAAAGGGATGGGCGTCTGACCCCGCATGGGCGTCCTGCCCCACTCCCCCCTAAGTAAATAAAAGCATAATGTTACGATATGCCTAACTTCCAGAAAAGCCGATCGTAATAGTAATTGCAGCGAACCAAGTTGTGTCGGGCATTATCAAAGCCTGGGGCTTGTAACTTGATATAGGCCTAAAACTGTTTTGACATTGTGAGCCTATATATATCGACCGTAATACAACAGGAAAGAAGATGCAGGACAATTAGTTGGGCGCCGCATCGTTGAAATGGCTACGTTCGTCTTAGTTCGCCACTACACAGGCAGATAGGCAGACAAACAAACAGGCAAACAGACAAGGACATGCACATATATATAATATATATATATATATATATATATATATTATATATATAATAATAATAATAATAATAATAATAATAATAATAATAATAATAATAATGATAATAAATAATAATATAATAATAATATTTATTCTTTAATTAAGCGCCTGCAAACGCACTGCGCTGTACATGTACATGTTATGCGATAAATCTTAACTACTAACAGAACAGACAGCCTGCAATACACGGCGCAAATTGCAGCCTACAAAGCATGTCCGCCTATGGGACTCGATCTCTGTACCTCTCGCACTCTACGCCAGATGTTATCCAATGCGCTATCGGGCCCCCCAAAAGATCTGCGGGTACACAGAATAGATATGGATTTACCTGTTAAAGCCCGAAAACTCCTGTATCGCCGGATCCAGTCAGATTTTGCCGTATTCTTGGGTTAATAAGCAATTATAGTGGAGATAACTTTAGTTATGAACTATGCTTAAAAAACTGTATATAACAATTTCTCGAGACTTTCTAGAATTGGCAAGATATGCGCTTATCTTTGATTTCGCAGTTCTGCCATATTTACAAGTAAAAAGTTGACTTATTAAGCATATTATAAAAATCAATCATTTAACTAATGTGTGTAGCCTATTTTATGCGGCCGTGACTCGCCTCAATGAACTCCTGTAGATTGCTTTGAAAATGCTTTGAATAATCGCATATGTTTATTTCAAAGTTGACGCCACAATTCCAAAATTTAATCAGCATGTGGAATGTGCTGATGGATCAGCATGTGGAAATGCCATGATAGGATGACGCTCAAAATTAACGTGGCAAGATACCTGTGTTTTACGCCTTGCAAATATCTTTGACACTGAATCGTTCAGGATTATTTCATCTGTGCATAAGAAGTTATTTCGTACTCTTAAACTACATACATATCCCTGACATGTATGTGGTTTGGCCAATAGCTGGTCACCAGTTGCCACCGGTGGGACGATGTGGGTCTGCTGCCCGCTGTGGGTCCAATGAACTTGTCTGTATGGGTTCTGTAGGTCTAACTGTAAAGAGGACTTTCATTATCGCCTATTACCTTTTATCAGATCCGTAAATTAGAACGCGTGCAGTCTGTTTGCCTTGAACTTATACTTAGCTATAGGTCAGGGGTGGGCAAACTTTTGGCACATGGGGCCACATTAAACTCCAAAAA
>OY744605.1:51936401-52266401 GCA_963556255.1 Allolobophora icterica
TACTTCTTTTCTTCTTCGATTTCAATTTTCTCTTTTTAAAAACTGAAACAATAATTATTGGCTCTACTAGTCATTATGCAACAGTGCATGGCTGGCTTCATAATGACGGACAAATTTACTGTAATGTGGAGTATCTAATAATAATAATAATAATAATTAGGGCCTACCTTTATTTATTCAAACTGACAAACGCAGTAAGATTACATTGAAACATGACCGTACAATCAAATCTTAACTAAACACACATGCAAGGCGCCGCCCTAGAGGGGGGTTACGGGAATCGATCCGCGAACCTAATGCTCTCCTGGCCATGAGTGTTACCATTACTCTATCCCCTCCCCAAAAAAGTCATGGCACGGTTTTACTTATATGGGTCTATATTATCAAATATAGTTCTTGCTCTTCCTCTTATGCACTTCATGATTAGTTATCGACTCTAATTTAGTTTCTCCTTTTACCCATAGATTTAATTTCCTATGAAAATTGATTAAACTATTTTATAATGACTGTGTTTTAAAATAAAATTCATTAGGGTTCTTCATGATTGATGTGGGATCCCACATCAATCATGAAGACGCAGACGCAGTGAGGTAGCATATATTCAATGTTTTGGCTCTACATTTCTTGTGGCATAAATTTAGTCGTTTTAGCAGTAAAATAATATTTTCCGATCTTCAAAGTTTTATTTTCTTAAATATGTAGCGACAGTGTCTTACATATTATTCATGGGTGAAATATATTTATTTTGTTACGATCACAATTTTATTTTGTTCTTTTGCAGGACGGTACAGAGGGGGAAAAGAAAGTCATGAAGTTTGCTATACCAAGAATTTGGCGAGAACCCACTGACCATTTCAGCAATTGCTACTTCTGCGTGGCGGATCGTTCCAATCGTCGGACTGGCAGGAATGCACATGCTATCACGTTTCCGGATCTTCCTTCATCCATCGCCTAGGTACCACACCGTCCTGAGCTTCCTGTACCTACTCATCCGGAGAGAAAACAGTCTTCTTCAGAAGAGAGCAGTAACTCAGAGAGTGAGGAAGACGTTGGAGATCCAGATTACAAATTTCGAGCTGTGGAGAGAAGCCCATACTATACCCCAACCAAAGGACCTCAACGACTTTATCAGAAATCTTGGTCTCACCATGTCCAATCCAGAGCTTTTGAGACTCTGGTGAAGAACTACGGCAAAGTTCATATCCTTGATGCTCCTCTTGATAACTTCAGAAGAACATGGGAGCGTACTCGGAGGAGCAAGGCGAGCGCTTCCGCTAGGATATACTGGACTTAGAACGTCGCTACCAAAGACAGTCTAAAGAGAACATGATGGGAGACTACATCTGGGGCCTGATTCGTGAAAGTGATTTACAGTATTTTTGTAAATCTCGTAAAACTACTCATTTTTCAATATTTTGTGGTCATTTTTGTATGACTGTAGTGTAAATCCATGTTAATTTTGATTCATATGTTGTTTTTTCTGACTTTATGTGAACGTAAAGACGCAAATTTGCCCGTTTTTCATTGTAAATAGGTAAATTTCAAAATATGGTTCTCCTGGACACAAAACCAAAGCCTGAAGGGAATAACAGCCATTGTCTACACTTTTGAGGCATAAGCAAGTAGGACATAAGACTCACTACCCAGGAAGAAAAACTGTGTTACGTAGTGAATTGTGGCTGCTTTATTATGTTGCTTGCTGTTCAATTGCCGATTATTTGTGTTTCTGTCTTTTGCCGAATCTGGCGAAGACAGGTCTGTTACTAAATTTACAGATGTATTACTACGGTCTTGGCACAAGACCATTAATTTTACCTAGTAACTAGTGCTGCATTTTCAATTCAGTGGTATGCAGCAAGTCAGAAGTCAATGAACGTCAGAAGTCAAGTCAGAAGTCAATTAAGTCAGAAATCTATTCAGAGGTCAAGTCAGAAGTCATGTCAGAATCTAGAAATCAGAATTATTAATAATGAAACGAGAATTCAAGTAAGAAATAAAGTCAGATATGTCAAGCCAGATGTCAAGTTTGAAGACAAATAATAGTAATTTAAGTTAGAATTAAATAAGTCAGAATTAAGTCAAGTCAGAAATCAAGTCAGAAGTCAAGTATTAGTCATTTAAGTTAGAATTAAGTAAGTCAGAAATAAGCAAATCAGAATTATTTAAATCAGAATTAAGTCGAGTCAGAAATTAAGTCAGATGTCAAATAATAGTCATTTAAGTTAGAAGTAATTAAGTCAGAAATAAGTCAATCAGAATTAATTAAATATGAATTAAGTCAAGTGAGAAGTCAAGTCAGAATAGAAAAGTCAGAATAATGAAGTCATGATTCATAATTAAGTAACAATTAAGTCAGAAGTCAAGTCAGAATAGACAAGTCAGAGTATTCAAGTCAGAAACCAGTTAAGTCAGGATAAAGTCAAAGCAGATTAAGTCAGAAGAAAACGGATCGATCGATATCCTTGAACAAAGTTAGGCTGTACAGTATATACCTATGGACATACACGTACGTAGGCCTACGTGTCGCTACCACACAATTATGCGTAACATTGTATCGGCATTTTGAGGGCAGAGGCATATCCACAGAAGCCCAGGTGATAACTACTATGCCCATTTATAGGGAACGACTGGGGCCAATTTCCAGGGCGGACTGGGTATGTTCTGACGCTATATATGATACCAGTAACTTTATTTTTGTACTAAGTTGAATGTTATTCGTGTAGAACATTTCAAAATTCCCTTCAACGTCCCGTCATTGGCTGTCTATGCATTTGCTTCTGTTACTGCTTTTGGCCTGTGACATTGAAATAAATTTTCTTTGTAAGCATTCCGTGCATCGCTTGCTCTGAATGAGACCTTGCCTCAACCTAGAGGTACACCGGCGTTCATTTCTGACCTTGCTCCCCACCCATTTTTTTCTGATGAATAAGCCTCGTTGCAATCGTAGAGGTGGAGCATTTGCTCTTCATTTAGGTCATATCTACAACTGTATAGGTAACCTTTGCCTATTTCTTCGCCTAAGTCATTATCATTTCAGGTCCTGTATGCTACTCTCTCATCTGGCAACAAAAAGTTATTACTTGTGAACGTTTATCGCAAACCATCCTTCTCTTTGAGTATTTGACTGACTTTATGAGTGAGTTTATGACCTAAGAAGTTAATTTTAATATTCACACTGATATAGCTAGTGGCGTACCGAAGGGGGCGGAGGGGGCGAGTCGCCGCGGGCGGCACTTTTGCAGGGGCGACAAAATAGGGTAAAAGAAAAAGAAAAAAGTGTGAATGTTGGATAAAAAATGAAAAAGTAGGAGAGAAAGAAAGAAAAAAAGGAAAGGAAGAAACCGTCACTTCGGTCAAATGGCTTGGCTTCTGTTGATCGTTAGGGGCGGCATCACACTCAGAGGTCTACGTTAAACACTAAACAGAATTGCAGAAAGGGAACAGAATCGCATTTATATAGTAAACTGTAAACAGAATTACAGACTAAATAGGGCCTACATCATAGTCTACTTTAAAGCATATCCTTGTTATGCCGCCCTTTGTAATCATAGCCTACTATAATAATTATGCATTATTGGCCTTTGCCCATTTACAGATAGGGGCCTGGGACTTATCTAAACGAATGAGTGATTTAGAATAAAATTTAATCACAAACTATCAATATCACCACCACTTAGTTTAGACCTGTTTTTAAAATAAATGTTAAACTTTGTCTAGTTTTGACAGAAATTGAATGCATGATTTTGTCATTTGAAATTACCACTTATCGTTTCAACAGAGTTTAGTAATAGTATTCATGTTTTCGAATCTCGGTTACTCACTTACTCGCTATTAATTTTTCCCTTAGCGTGTTTGCAATAATGCTGCAGACTGAAGTTGTTTTTGCAATGTTTACTAAATATGAGCATTGAGCATATTATATTATTATCCAGTAAAAAATATATGGTTTAATTTGATTGTTATTAAAACTTAAACTGTTACTGCGCACAGTAGGCCTAAGCCGTGTTTACACAGTTACTATAATAGCGGAATAACGGTTATTAATAATCTTTTTATAATGCACGAAATTATGATAATATGGTAATTATAACATAATACAATATGTATGTGTGTATGTAGGCCTACTGTACTGTACACATCATAGCCAGTCAGCGACAGTCGCAAGCCATGCAATAAAATGTTTTATTACCAAATCAAATAGATTTAAGTAAGTTGAAAATGCATAGCTAAAACGGATAATTACAAAATACAGTGAAAAGTGAAAAATCCAGAAAGGCTATAAACTGTATAAAATAAAATTTGTATATGTAGGCTAATACGATCGTCATGAAATATCTTAGAGAAGATAGCATATCGCAAAGTAAGTGGCCAAGGGCGGCATTTTGGGCCCTCGTCCCGGGCAGCATTTCAGCTCCGTACGCCGCTGGATATTGCTAAGGATGTAATTGCTCTTCAGTATTTCTTGATTATGTCGGTAGGGTTCGACACAATAAAAGCCACACTCTGGATGTCTTGAAAACTAGTTCTAGTTCAGAATCACAATCACTTCCTTCTGTTACTTCTGTTAGGTCATATATGGCGAACGAATTGACCTCGATCGAGTTGCTTTGATTAACCTACTGGAACTCGTTTTTCTTGGTGTCATAAAGTCAAGCGTGCCGAAACTTTAAAGGGTTCAGAACTTCTTGGCCAAAGCCATAACTAATAATTCAAAATACGAACATACAACCTCTTTTGTTACTGCCAATACCGCCTCTCGCACGAGCACTGCTATGAACACCGGCTAGATTGTAGCTACAGTTCATCATCATATCCAGAATGCTTTGTGTATGAGATACCGGCGGCCTAGAAGCTACTATTTAATATATGTTAATAATTACAATATTGGCTCATAAGAAGTAGCATTAAGGTGATTATTATGGTAGGTTATAGCGTTTATTTAATAAGAGACCTGCTCAGCCCATTAGGCCAACTTATCCTTTCATTCCTTCGGGTCACTTAATGAGTAGGGTCTACTAATGATAGTTGTAAGATTAAAATCGTATCCTGTTTTAGGATTGCTTTGGTCATGTTTACTTCTCAGCTTTCAGCAAAACGAACGTTATCATTGTTATGGCAGTCTATTAATCCATTTGAAAAACACAACATAACAATTTTGAAAGGATTAGTCGTTAAAGAAACGATCTTCGATATCATAGGCCTATTTGACACAAATGCAACATCGTATTTGTAGGGACATACCTCGTTTCTTCTCTAGAATGAGTCCAATAACAACAATGATGAGGATGAACAAAAACGAGCCAATAATTGCTGATAGCAGCGGGTAAGGAACTGAACGCTGGGCATCTGACACTGAAAAAGTGACAATTGTAAATTTAATATAGCACCTAACTAATTTTTGCAAATACTAGTGCTGACTAATTTTTAGAAGCATTATTGTTGCATCAAAATATAATGTTGGTTATATGATAATAGCATATTGTTTTTCATATGAAAACTAAAACATAAAAAAATTTCTAACAGTTTAGACGGTGAAGTAGCTAAACGTTTTACCTGAATACTAGACACTTTTAGAACATATTTCTTTTTCAGTTTCTTGACTAACTTTGCGGACCGGCAACTGAGGGCTCGCGGACCGGCACCGGTCCGCGGACAACATTTTGGGAAGCATTGATATATGATCGGATTAATTCATAGGTTGTCTGGGAGTCCCCGTATTTAGGCCCAAGTGTAATTCTTTTGCTCACGTCGTTATCACGTGCCATAATGAGCTCACAAACTGATTTAGTCGCAAATAATAAACCCCGTTGCGCATTTCAGGTGTCAATTCTGTATAACATGTTTGCTTTGCTAAGGTAAGCAGTTTTTCAGCTATGCAAATATTTGTTATGCGCAATGTGTGATCATTAACTTGTAGACTTGGTCCACAACTCCACAAACACCAAACATATTAAGCTCATCCAGTAGCTACGAAGAACGTCATTCTTTAGTTGACCTGTCTGACACTTGGAGATGCCATTGGTGTTGCCGTGAATTCATCTAAAACATCTTATTTCTTTTACTTTTGCTATCGATGCACCGTATAATTTGTTATAACTGAAAGCTAGTTTGCGAGTGGCTTTCGTATAATTTAACTAAACATTAAATTTGTGGTGAAGTTCTATAAAGGCGCTATATAGGCCCTAAGCGATCATATAAATATATGTGTTCGTTCCATTGTATCAGATGCGTCGGTCTCATTCATCTTCTTTAAGATGAATACTTTGATGTAAGGCTTAAATAAATTCGAACAATAATATTCAAGGATACTGAGCAAGATATTACCTGCATCTGGGCCTAAGCTAAACTGAAAGCGTGCACATCACATCCTAGAGGTCGGCGTTTATTTAGCGACTTAGCAAGTGTTTGCCCAACGTTAAGCGCTACTTAATGTGATCCAATAAATATGTAGAGGCGGAGGTGGATGGATGGTCGTCGGACATAGATATAGGCCTATGCGACATATATATATAATATATATATTATACATATTATATATAACATTATATATATATATATATATAACACGTTGTCATTGTTGACGTTCAGCGCTCGTGAATACGCTGGTGCCCTGCGCTTAACTTGCAAGTAGCGCTTTAGACATATCGAGTTTACGATCACTATTATGGCGTTTATTCAGTTACATGATGAAAACGATACACACTAGGACTACGTGTCTCCGTTGGCGACTACACATGAGTCCAACCCAGTGGCGTCACTAGGGCTGGTGTCACCCGGTGCGGTAAGTCATGGTGTCACCCCAAAAAAAATGTGATGACATTTTTTTAGGAATTCGTCTCCCAAAAAAGTGATGACCTTTTTTTAGGAATTCGTCTCCCAAAAATGTGATGACCTTTTTTAGGAATTCGTCACCTTGCAAAAATTTCATAATTTTCTCATGTTGGTGTCACCCCCCTCTGAGGGTGTCACCCGGTGCGGTCCGCACCCCCCGCACTCCCCTCGTGACGCCACTGGTCCAACCATAGACTGGTAGCCCTGTGGCCAATGTGCTGGATCTACCTCTGCGCCTTCAAATGTGGCAAGACATCCCTATCGCGGATCATCCTACGCTGCAATTCCATACTACGTGGCATTAGTCGGTTTGTTTACGTGTGTCACCTTCCTCATGCTTTCCTCAGATTATACATTCATCTGGTAATTAACCACCCACTGCCAAGGTCATTATAATGACCAGTCAAAATCGGGATGGGAATGCAGCTTATTGGTCTGTCCCAGTAATCCTACAAATAAGTGGCTTTTTTAAACTAGTAAAGGACTAAGCTTATAGGTTGCATAAACGTCCACTTTATTGATCAGATCCAATAGACAATTTTCAATTCGATCTACTGTAGACGTCATAAGACACAGATTGATTCAAAACTGACTAACTTCCAGTATGTGACTATGCCAACCTGAAGGAGGCAGTTTAAATATACAATAATTCACCATAAGCAAGTTTAATAAAATGTTGACAATTTAACTTAAAATATTGTACCATTGGTAGTGAAAACTATGAGCGACGCTTCTTTTTGCATTTAATAACATAAAAGTCAGAAAATATATAAGGATAAACTGTTTGTATGACAAAATCGGAACCCCGTATGCATTGCTCATGTTCTGCTTCCTCTCTCTGATCTCTCTGACAACCGGACTCGGACCTCCAATGGAAATCGATCTCTGATGCGACGCTGCGTTCGTGAATAAGCTGATGCCCTGCACTTAGCTTTAGAAATGTGAAGTTTACGGTTACGAATACGATTTATCAAAGTAGAACTACACGAAGCCTTGAAATTATAACCAGCGGCTGCCACTCCCTATAATATTTTTACGTCGCGTATAGTCGTACTTTGAACAAGGCCCATGCAAACTATCAGTTGGGTGCAAGTCCCTATTCCTTGGTTAAATATATAGGAAATCATTGAAAATATAACAAAACTGAGATTTAACCGATTTGTTTATCAAGCCAGCTCTACTGTCTCTTGGCTCTTTAAATTCCTATGCCTGAGTTATACTCTGTATATACCCTCGTTGTGGTCATGAATATGCGCCGTAACCATTCTATTATTACGAGTTCCCTTTTAAGACAGGTCTTTGCTCAAAGCAATAAATACTAAAAAGATGGACTCATAAGCGAGGGCGTTAATAAGCCAAAAAGAAATCAAACAACTTTAACCATTCATAATTTATATGATTCAGCTACACTTACCATCTGATGCTGGACTTGTAATTGGCATTCCACTAGACGATTTACAGTAATCAGATGAATCACATCGGTCTGTGTAAGTAGGTATGTTAGTGCTCAGGTTCTCAAAACGAGTTGGGATGTCTCTGAAATAAAGCCGGCAAGTGAGCGTCGAGTTGATGGAGTTACTCACAAGAGTCAGATGTTGGGTTCCATTTCCATCGGAATCGTTTATAAGGGTCGAATTGATTGCGGTTGATTCATTTGATCCATCTGTTGTCCATTCAATCACGGGACCGAAATTGCCCTTGTATTTGATTTCGCAAGTCAGCCGAGACGCTTCAGTGTTGCATATTTTAAGTATAGATTCTGCAAGAAACAGGCGTTTAGATCATCACTAATTATGATAAACTTGGGCAGCACAAAGCATATCGCCTAGGCGTATGGCGTATTAAGTCATTAAGAAGATAAAGGCTTATTAGACAAAGGAAATAATAGACGAACATTCGTCGAAAACTGTCTAAAGTATGAAATATCAAATGGTACAAGTTATCGTAAAACATGAACATTAAAAATAACAGAAATAAATGATAAAAAGATTAGGTGGAAAGAAAGTGTTAGGGCCTAATTTATCACATGGGAAGCGACAGTGACAAGTGAATGGTGTCTTTTGAAGCATTTAAGTAAGTGCATTAATTGTTATGAAACGGACGATGATTTCCTGGAATATAACTCACCAATGACAATGACTTGAGCCTTTTCACTTATTACAGTCGAGTTGTGTATTGTCTTACAACCGTAAATTCCGGCGTCATCCAGCTGAATGTTTGGAATGGTTAGTACCAGAGACGAGTTTTCCACTTGAGCCCTTGTAACATATTCACCATTCATGCCCTTATCGTCGTATATAATTTTTTCGATATTGGTCCCAACGGAGATAAAATACCAGCTATTAAACTGCGTTGCAGAATGCATATTGCATCTGTTTGTCAAGGTCTGACCCTGCAGCAGGGCCACGTTTTGTAGTAGGGCTGCGGCTGGAGCTGAAATTCGAAAGAAGTTAACTTTGTCATTGTTTCACCTATGGTTCGGCCATATGAATTAATCTAAAGAGTGTAGAATTGCTCAGTGTAATGAATCAACAGATATAAAAGAAATAGCTCTTTGTTAGGAAAGTAAGCATATGAACGGATATAGTGAAAAGGGTTGCTGAATTCTCAAATTAATTAAATTACTCATTTTGCAGCGCCTTAGAAAGTAAAAGAACAGCATAATCAATATTGCATTTTGTTAGGTTTAAAGTAACTTACCAAGTAATAAGTAAAGTATAGATATAAATGAGAACCACATGTTCTTTTAGTTGACTTAAAGGTTGTTCCGGCTTACAAATAGCCACCTGTGCTATTTCCATTCGCAAAGGGAATCTCTCCCTACTGTCTGATTCGTGCTGTACAACTACAGTTATATCGCTCCACTAGGTAGTATCCACTTTTCAGGAAAAGCGCTTTTGAAACTACATGAAGACAAAATGGGCACACTAGCCTACATCAGATCCGGGGGATTTAAGCCAAATGAAACGGTTATAACACAAGGCACACTATCCTGATAGTTGCAAAGCATTACCCGTAGGTCACATTAATCACTCACTGCAGTTACAGGAAAAGCCATGGTGATGTTATAAGCTCACGATTCTGCCTTAGTCCTTTCAGACTGCTCAGTAACAACTGTTTCGTTTTAGCCTAAATTAGGTCTATATTTCCCATAATTGCATTCAGTCTGATAATTGGCCTAATGACACTGGCACACAATATAAAACATATTTCATAATTAGTTTGTTTTTAGAGAAGAAACCAGCAAACTCAAAAGCAAATAAAATGTGCCTATACCAACAAAACTTATCGTTTAACATTTAGGATCATCTAATATTTTCCTCATCAGCCTTACACTTAGGTCTAAAGTACATTTAAAGTCCATACCTCTCTGACCTTATGCGGCAACCTCTCTCTGCAACTTCTGCTCGTCCTTTGCGCTCTACTGGCCGTCTTGATCTCTTTGTCCCTCGTACTAGGACCACTCTGGCCCAACGTCGAGCTTTTGCTGTAACAGGTCCCTCTGCCTGGAATGGTCTTCCATCTCGACTTCGAACTAAACTCATGATGGGAATCTCCCCTGCATCTACTCGCTTGCTCAAGACGTTTCTGTTTCCACGGGGCTCATGCACTGAGGGCGCCTATGAATAGTTTATACTGCGAGAGGCGCCTTTGAAATTACTAGATACGATACGATACGATTTAGTCGGGGTCGATCAAATATGATGCTACTAGCGTAGCCTAACATCAATTATGTCTCAACCTTGCTGACCGTAGATTACCACCTGCAGTTATCTCAAAACATTTTTCTTAAATTAACATAGTCTGATCGTAACTTACCTTGCCTTAACAGTCAACTTAGCTTACTCTACCCTTGTTTTGTCTTCTCTCATATCATATTTCTATATCTATCATGACCTTGCCTTGCCCAATTTTGTACCCAGAAATGTGAGGAGGGCGCAGACAGGGAACGACTACACAAGACGGCGGAGACTCCGACCTAGTTCCAGTGCTCGAAATGGACCGGAACGCACCGGAACGCCGTTCCGGTTCGTCAAATGAATTAGCGTTCCGTTCCGGTTCGTCAAATGAATTATTGTGGAAAATACTATGAAATTAACGTGAATGCTCCCATATCTTTGACTAGCGTTCCGTTTCGTAAAATTTTCCATTTCGAGCACTGCCTAGTTCTATACCAAGTATGACCCATGGAAGGTTCAAGATTGACAGCTTCCTTAAAAGAGGTAACACGCTATAACTCTATAATTCTGTCTGTCTGTCTGTCTATCTGCGGTCGTTAGATAAGCAATGTCCCGAGTATGGCCTTCTCTGAGAACGGTTTTCGATTTTAACCGTCCAGTCCTGCACCCGAATGCACTGAATATAACTTACGAAACGATATCATTTGCCTTATTTCATATACTGAGTTATGGCACCGCCTACTCATGTCTATACTGTATATATCAGCGCAGAGTGCGACAGGTTTTATTCAGCTGCTTTCGGTCTGTGTACATCTGAAAGTTTTAGGTTGGCCGACGCTGCTTATTTGCCTTAACACTTTCTCTTCGGGCGAAACCGCTATTATAAGAAGCTTTTGTACCTTCTCCCTCTTTCGTAGGGAGACTATTGATTTATTTATTAACTTCGAGATGTTATAACAGCGCCTTAAACTTAGGTTGTTGGCCTAAAGCTAGTGCAGGCCCCTCTTTGATCTAGCGACGTCCTAGGCCCTAGTTAATTGCCCTACGACCTAAAACAATTAACTACTGGGCGGCTGAGAGATCACAACAAATACTGACCTATTTATTCAGTTGAATTAAAACAATGGATAGTATAAATGTTAGAAACAAACTAAGACGAATAGAACAATTTAAATATCTATCTGTCACATAATTCTTATAATACTTAACTGAAATTTATTTATAAATCAGATTTAGGCCTATAGACAAACCGTGTGGCCTGTCCACCGCACATATGGACGTCACTCTTTCAAACACCAATTCGGCCCAACATCCTTTCCACTGTTTCTGGAAGTCCTCTGCGAATTATCTTCCCTTCGACACACTCACTGCTTCATAGGTCCTTGCAACACATTGACCGCCACCACGGTTTGCATCCCTACCCCATCAAAATAAAAAAAAACGGGAAAATATTTTTTTCAGTTTTCTAGTATATATAGTTTTTTTTACTATTTTCAACATGTATACATCAGAAATTACATGCTTGCAGTCTTGTCTGATGTTCCTCTTATATTTTAGCTTTGGTGTGGTAGACTTCAAAACATGGAACCCCACAAAGTGCCTTCGACAAGCGCGTTTAGCATGTTCAGTAACATTATTCCCTCTGAATGCCTTCCTTGTTGCATAGGACACACTTGTTGGTTGGAGCTGACTTACTCTCTCTCAGTTGGTGGCAACACGTCCAGGAAGTATTGTTCACTCAGTCAGACATGTCCGATGCTCTGTGTGAACAAATGCAGGAGGGTGCTCAGCTGCCACAACAGGGCGAATAACATCTTTCAAGAGACTGCGGATGACTTGCAGTCTAAACCATTCATAACTTTTTATACCGCCACATTTCTTATATAGTAAATACGAGTTTGGCAGTGCTAGATCAAGGAAGTGCAGAACGATCTTCCGATACCACTTCAGTGTCTTGCGAAGAGGAGAGCAGTAAGAAGTCAGGTGGTCGCTTCGGTCAACTCCGCACATGTTGATGTTGTAGGTGAGGATGGAATCTGGTTTCCATAGAGGCTCTCTATGTAGGTTCAGTTTTGCTGAAGCCGCCAATTTCCCAGTATGGTGTGTGCTCAGTATCATACCATCTCGTTTGTCCTTCCATTTTGTGACAACGATCTGCCCGTTTCGATGAGAAACAAAGTAACCTTTTCTCAACTTTGATGTCACTACCTTCTGAGGCAAATGTTTGCGGTTGCTTCTCTATAGATAAAAGATAATAATCAAGCAGTCGCATTTATTCCAGGTGCACCAGTGACTGGAATATCTGTTGGTAGAACGTGTCTCTCACCTACCATCCACGCATCAGTCTGTAGGTTGGTAAGTGGTTCGTTACTGCTGTGATTTTGATGGTCACTATCCATATCAGTCTGAGCCGACTGAGTTACAACGGCTTGTGGTCTTGTTCGTTTTCATCAGCTTCAGAAATACTGGGACTGTAGTCAAAATCTCTATGAGAGATTCGGATGTCATTAAATCTGCGTCAAATCATCATCTGACATGTCAAAAATTTCTAAATAACTTCTGCTGCAGTTTTACATTTTCCGCTGGAAGCCGACATTTTGACCAAAAAATAACGATACAAAAAAATTCGAAAAAAAAATATTTTTTACTTTGTTCAAATTAAAAAATAAATCATTTCCTAGTGTTAATAGTGTATTGTGATATTATTCCCACGCCAATAGATATATTACCGAGACGCCAGATATTATACAGCTATAGGTCTCTGAAGGACGAGTTAACTCGTCCTCGGCGCCTGCATAAACTTCTGTAGGACGAGTTATTTTTGAAAGGTACGTACGTATTTTAACGTATTCTATTTTAGGGTACGTGTACCCTCGAGCTTTGCTTCGAACCTATCACAAAGTCTCATCTCTTTAGATCAGCTAGACAGACATACGTGCAGCGCTTTTTGAGGTTCATAGAAGGAGTCATAAAATATCTTCATCCAACTTTCTATCCATAAATCCATCCATCCATCAATCAATCCACACATCTATGCATACATACATGCATACACATATGCACACATGCATAAATACATACCATACATACAAACATACATACATACCATACATACACACATATACATACAAAAATACATACATAGAAAAATACATACATTCATGTATACTTATGATCTTACTTACCTCTCAAAGTTTGAAAGGATCGTGGTTCATCAATTCATGCGCTAATTAGAAGCGTGCGCTTTCGTACCAAAGTTCCAATCTGGATTAAGAAAGGGCCACTCAACACAGACAGTTCTACTGAGACTGATCTCTGAGAGTTGTAATGCCACTGATTTCGAACATGTCACGCTGCTTTTATGTTTCGGATGTTATCGTAATTGTAAACTCCAAATTTCTAATCATCTCGTATAGGATCAGTGGTTCAGTTTTAGATTTGCTTAGCTTGTTTCTGTGCAGATTACGACATAAGTGACCATGGGTTCTGACCACTCGGCTTTGCGTCAGTTCCATTTGGCGTCCCACAAGGCTCGGTCCTTGTGCCCCTCCTTATATATACTCTACACGACTTATCTGACCAAGCTCATTACTGCGACTGGAACGTGATGTTACCTTTATGGTGAGGATGCTCAGTTTCCTTCAGCCTGCCATCTATCTGATAATATGCACAATTGCACATGCCTCTTTTTGAATACTCAAGGCATTCTCAAATACAAGCACCGATGTCGTCAAATGGGCTTCTTCTTAAACAGTCCAATACGCAGTCCACATGGCTGGGAACACCCCAGGCACGATCTAAGATCGACGAAGAAGAACTAGCGTCGGGATTCCTTGACTGGAGCACAGAACTCGTTGTCGAACATTGTTTGACCACGTGATTTCACTTTGCAGTACCGGGTACCTGCTTTTAGCAGTTTTGTCAGATATTGGTCATACGGCATAGCCCTTAGTTCAATACTGCCGTAGCCTCATTTAATAAATTCGTATTGACGCGAATTAACTACTGTAACTCCATACTTGGCAGGGCTGCCAAAGTTCAGAACACGCCATCTCCAGTCTGTCCTTAGCTATGCAGCCCGAATACTGGTCAATCATCACATATACTTTTGAAGTCTAGGCCTATATCTGAATATATACGAGGAACGATGTGCAGGCTTCCTGTGGAGGAACGGATTCGATTCAAGATCCTTGTATCTGTTTGGACAATCCAAATTTTGTAATCGTAAAAATAAATGCGTCCCCGATGTTTAGAACGCATCTTCGCCACCGATTACCAGGCACTCAATTCCTATTCTAGATTTACCTCATATTATATTATAATGCCTACAGTCATAATTTCCTAACTACTTATGAACTATTATTTATGATAATTAGTTGTACTTTGTTACAAGCTGCGATTTCGTCAACTTGCTTTTGAGAATAAACGAAATTGATTGATTGATTTCAATTCAATTCAATTTATTGATCCGAATTTCAAGTACAATGTACAATGTGCACAAATTGGAATGTTGAAACTTTTCTGAATATAATTAATAGGCAAAAACAAAAAGGGACATAAGTTCCGTTTAACTACGGTCGCCTATTTTGTACCAGAACAGTAAGGTGACACCAAAAAGAGGGAGAACAAAATCAAGCACTGAAGATAATATCCTTAGACTGCAATACAGATGGAAAGTAAATTACTATATAAAAAGACTGTTAGAAAATAAAAAAAGAAAAGAATTCTTATTAGATGTCAAGCATGGTTCAGCCGGGCACCAACTATCACAAATAACGTTACAGAAAAGCTTAGTAATATGAAAAAAATAGGCATAGGCTACTTAATGAAATAAGCAAACGTAAGCATACTTAACCAATAATTGAGTCCTTGTCAGCAATCGCGAGCATACTTAACTAATTGAGTTCATGTGCACCAAATTATTGCCGCTTGTACAAAGCGCAGTCATTTTAAGCATAGGAACTGTCACAACAGTTTTTTAAAACTAAGGTTAAACATTGCACCGAGCGTATGTCCAGAGGAAGTGAGTTCCATATTGTTTGTTCAGGCAAGCTTAATTGCATTTGATCTCGTATTCGTCCGAGCAAAGATGCTGTAGAAACCTGCTTCGGATCTAGTAAAAAGAGTATGGAGACCGGTATACTTCTTAAAGTAGTTATCGAAAAGTGATGGTAACAGGTTTCGTTCGTATCTAAACATGAAAATAGACATTAGAAATTTGTATATAGAGTCAAGATATTTATATTCAAGCTAGAAGAGCAGATTTCAGCATCTCTACCAGTAAAGTTCTTAGCAACGACTCGGATTGCATGCCCTTGCAAGACAAACAAACATTTCAAACGTGAGTAATAATTACAGGCCAGACAAGGTTACAATAGGTCAACTGAGACTTTATTATAGAACACCCACCAGCGATGGTTGGCATTGCGCCACCGGCGTACATCAAATAATATTGTGTTGTTCTACAGACAACTAACCCGAAAATTTACAGGTTCCTCGTTTTCACATAAGTATTTTGTTGCATTCGGCCCCTATAGCTACCGAACAGATTTAAACTTCAGAAATTTCTGAAAATGTTTCCTTAGCTGTATGCTATAATGCAGTAGCCTATCATACCATTATTAAAATGCATAGCATAAACAAAAGCGCCTACAAGCCTACAAATGGTTGTTCTCATTGCCAGCATAAACATTAACACAGTCATCTAAAATGAGGAATTGATTTCTAATGCACGAACAGTTGACACGTTTAAATAGGAGATATTTGCCAGGCTTGTAGAAGAACAATCGCGTTCATTTGTTTTTCTTATTCAACGCTTTGTCTACTGGAAACACTGGATACGTCTTCTTTGGAGATATTGACATATTGATGAATCCGATTCTTCTTTACCAACACGTTCACGTATTGTGCTGGTCTGCTGGTTCTGAGTTCCAGTTCAGACTCATCATCCAGCTCATAAACTGTAACAAAAGGAGACTTTATATTCTGCATTGACATCTGGACAAGTTCATCGCTTTCTGCCTCATCTGTTGTTAGGTCGGTATAGACGGTTAGGTATTGTGGTTCAAATGGTTGGACATCTTCATAGACGAGTGTGTCTTGAAAATCTGGTGACCCCGAAGCTTTGGTTTCATTCATGTCTTGAACTTTATAGGTGACTCCAGGTTGTTTACTGGGCTCTGCATTGTCCAGTCTTGTTTGGCACACTGTAATTTGAAATCACAAAAATTAAATTCACATTGTGCCATTAGATTTTGAAGATTCCGATTCCTAAATTCCTGCGGTCTGGCTTAATGGACTTTAGGCCAGACCGCAGGAATTTAGAAATGCTGAAGATCAATGATCAGCTATATCAGTTTGAATAATAAAATCACCTGTAATAAATATTTTAGAAAAAGAGGAAATTAACTACCTAGGACATGATTGAGGCTCACTCATTAAGTAAGTAAAATAGTTTGGAAGGATAGTGGGCGATAATGTTCACAGGCAATAATTATTTGTTGCATTTCTTCATATTATTGCAACTTGCAACTGCTCATTATCGTTGCTACACATAATAAGGCCACGCCAGGTTTGGATGTCTTGATAATTCGATCTGATTCACAATCACTTCATTCTGTTACTTCTTTAAGATATATTTGGCGAACGCCTTTGCCTCGAGTTGCCTTGATTACTGTAACTCGCTTTCTCTTGGTACCAGAAAATCAAACGTGCTGAAACTTCAAAGGGCTCAAAACTCCTTGGCTAATGCCATAACCTTGTATCGGTTGAAATATGAACCAATACAATCAATACCACTGGCGTAAACTTGTCCAAAATTTTTGGGCGGGGATTTGGTCATTTTTTATACACTTATTGCATTAAATGTACAGGCCATCTCAATTATTGGGGGGGGGACGTGCCCCGGCTCCCCCCAGTCTACGCCTATGATCAGTACTATCCCTCGCGCGAGCACTGCTCTTGAAACTCGCTAGATTGTCGCTACAGATTATCATCCAGAATGTTTTGTTTATTAGACACCGATACAATACAAGTTACTATTTAATAGTCATTAACAATTTTTATATAACTTTTGCCATTTAAACATGTTCATATCGCTTATGAGAAGTACTGTTAACTTAGTGTTAAGGTTGATGCTTGCACATCCCTAGCGAATGCAGCAGAGTTAAAGAAAGCGAATTGGGTTATTAGCAGGATGCGTAAGCATAAAACGGGCCAATTAGGTCAACTTAACCATTCATACCTTCGGAGTGATTCTTCGATCTCGGGGCCACACTTCTGAGCATTTTCTATGGTAGACCATGCATGCTATCTTTACTTCTAATTTGTGCATCACATGCTTCTGATTACGGAAGTACATTTATTCATTCAAGAAACACAACATAACCATTTCGATAGTCGATATATAATTGGCACAAATTCAATATCGTATTTGTAGGACATACCTCGTTTCTTCTTTAGAATGAGTCCAATAACAACAGTGATAAGGATGAACAAAAACGAGCCAATAATTGCTGAAAGCAGCGTGTAAGGAACTGAAACCTGGGTATCTGAAACTGAAAATGTTAAAATTATTTTGGCACTTAGCTAGTTTTGGCAGAAATTAATGTTGACTAACGTTAGCAATCATTAGAATCTTCAAAATATGATGTAGGCTATATGATAACAGAAATATTGCTCTTCAGATTAAAATTAAAACATTGTAAAAATAATTTCTAAAAGTTTGAACTCTATAGTAAGTAAGTCTAGAACTGGATAGCATATCCTCACAGTAAGAATAAAAGTTACCTGTTCTTGAGAGTTTTTCGTCATATGCACAATGCACAATGAGCCCATGCATGCCAAATTTCTCTCAATAGGCTACTTGGCTGTATGAAATGTTTTCTCAATGTTTACACTAAGCTGTATTTAATAATTATGAACATTAGATAGTGGTTTGTTCTGCAATGCGTTTTGTCTGAATACTGGACTCTTTTTAATCTATTAACCATGGTTATCATTATTATTATTATTATTATTATTATTATTATTATTATTATTATTATTATTATTATTATTATTATTATTATTATTATTATTATTATTATTATTATTATTATTATTATTATTATATTATTATTATTATTATTATTATTATTATTATTATTATTATTATTATTATTATTATTATTATTATTATTATTATTATTATTATTATTATTATTATTATTATTATTATTATTATTATTATTATTATTATTATTATTATTATTATTACAGAGGTCTTATATAGCGCCCCTTCAAGGTTGCCTACACAGGAGCGTTCATAGTCCAACCCGGTCAAACAAGAGAGTTTTAAGGCTAGAGTGGAACAGAGAAGAGCAATCAATCGGGGTCAGGCGCAACGCTACTGGGAGCCCATTCCAGTTCGGTGGGCCAGAGACAGGGAAGGCACGGTGTTGCCGGATAGCAATCCGTGCGCGGGGGACAAGGAGCTCAGCCTGCGCTGCAGAGCGTAGTGAACCACGACGCTGGACAGCCACAGTAGAGCAGAAAAGTTCCCGGAGTGAAGAGGGAGCCAAGCCCTCAAGGCACCGCCGAATCATTGCTGATGTTCAGTGCTCATGAATTAGCTGGTGTCAGCGCTTAACTTGCAAGTGGCGGTTTAGAAATTTGGAGTTTACGATTATAGCGTTTATTCAAAGATAACTATGATGATGACTATGCACCCTAGGACTCCGTGTCTCCGTTGACAACGAGCAGTGTTTAATCTAGTCCCCCTCTTCTGGGAGGGGCAACAAGGTTTCTGGGGGAAACGACAATTTCTTGGCATTTCATCCAGACTTTTTCAACTTTCATCTAGACTTTTTCAACTTTCATCTTGAAAAAAGTTGATGACCTTTTTTAGTCATTCGTCCAACTTTTAAACTTTTTCTATAGGAATTACTCTCTCAGAAAAGGTTGATGACCTTTTTTTAGGAATTCGTCTTTCAGCAAGTTTATTAATCACCTCTCGGGGGGGGGGAACCATGTATCCTGGGGAATTTGTCTCCCCAAAATGGTCTCTACATTAAAATATTGCTGGCCTCTCGGGGATCAATCCTGGGGGGAATTCCCCCCCAAAGACGTCTAGATTAAACACTGGACAACGAGACATGAGTCCGACCTAAGTTGGTAGCCCTATGTACAATGTGCTTAACCTCCACCAATCTGGCTTCACTAAACACCACTCCACATAAACTTTACTTGCGTTTCTGTACGATAAACTGGTCTCTGTTGTCAGTCCCCAACAAGTCTCCTGCCTCTGTCTTCTCGACATCTCCGCCGCATTAGACACGATCGATCACAGCCTCCTTCTTCAACTACTATCTTCTTGGTTTGGCGACTCTGGCACTGCTCTACTCTGGTTCCAGCCTTACATGTCTTCCCGATCCTTCTCTATTAAAGCCTCCAGCCACTGCTCGCAACCCCTAATCTCTCATGTGGCGTCCTTCACGACCCTGTCCTGGGTCCACTCCTCTTCATCCTATTTACCACATCTTTAAGCCGTCTAATAAAATATTCTTCTGTTGACCACCATCTCTACGCAGACGACATCCAACTCTACATACCTCTCCCCAAGCTCTTTCCCCACCTCCATCACACAGTTACTCAACGTGGTTAACCTAATTTCACAGTGGATGTCATCTAACCCCTCTACCTTAACCATTCCAAAACAGAATTCATCATCCTAGGCCTTCCTGATCAAATCAAAAAATCACTGACCCTTCCATACACCTATTGACTAGTTGTCGGAAATCTTGGTATTACTCTTAATCAACACCTTTCCTTCTCTAACCACATCTCCAACCATTCGTGCTCCTGCTTCATGGGCCATGCTCGACTTTAAAACTGCCTCCACCATGGCTACCTCCGTTGTTCATCCAAAGCTTGATTACTGCAATTCCCTCTTCCTCAACCTTGAATCCACCCAAATCGAGCGTCTTCAACTAATCCAAAACTCACTAGCCAGAGCTGTCACTAGAAAGCTAAAACATCATCATATCACTCCCATCCTCAAATCACTCCATTGGCTAAAAATGCCACAGCGAATCCACTTCAAAGTCCTATCATTAACGTACAATGTTGAATGTTCCCAGCCCAAGTATCTTCGCTTTCTCTTCACCATCCAGGCAACCCGTTTCACCCGATCCTTCACCTAGTTCAGTCTTTCCCGACTCCCAGTCACTACTCATCTCAAGTTCACCAACCAAGGGCGCCGTAACAAAACGGCGCAGGACAAAACGGCGCAGACATAACGGCGCAGACAAAACGGCGCAGACAGAACGGCGCAATTCAAAGTACCCCGACAAAACGGCGCAGACAATACGGCGCAGTACAAGGATTATGATACCCGTCTAGTGATTGTTTGATTATTAGCGAACAAAAAGTGCCGTTCATCCCGCTTCTAGTTTAATTTACATTTTAATCGTTCTTCCCGCTCCTCATTTTAGATATATTTTAATCGTTGATCCCGCTACTAATTTTAGCTATATTTTAATCGTTCATCCCGCTTCTAGTTTAATTTACATTTTAATCGTTCATCCCGCTGCTAGTTTAATTTACATTTTAATCGTTCATCCCGCTGCTAGTTTAATTTACATTTTAATCGTTCATCCCTCTTCTAGTTTAATTTACATTTTAATCGTTCATCCCGCTTCTAGTTTAATTTACGTTTTAATCGTTCATCCCGCTTTTAGTTTAGTTTACATTTTAATCGTTCATCCCTCTTCTAGTTTAATTTACATTTTAATCGTTTATCCCGCTGCTAGTTTAATTTACATTTTAATCGATATTCCCGCTTCTCATTTAAGATATATTTTAATCGTTGATCCCGCTACTAATTTTAGCTATATTTTAGCTATATTGGGAAGATACTTATATCGGCAGGCAAAGAAGGGGTAGACGCGCAAATATTATGACAACGTATGAACTATGAACTAAAAGACTTGATGAAGTTACACAGTTATTTCTAGTATATATTTTAGTATATATTAAACTAGTATAAACTATTGCTCTTTAGTTCAGTTTTGCGCCGTTTTGTCTGCGCCGTTTTGTACTGCGCCGTTTTGTTGCCGCGCCGTTTTGTCTGCGCCGTTATGTCTGCGCCGTTTTGTCCTGCGCCGTTTTGTCGGCGCACCCCAACCAAGCCATATCCAACACGCTTCTGGAACGATCTCCCCTGAATTCATCAGTTCCTCCATCATCATTGCAACCCCTCCTCCATCCTCCTCTTCGTGTTCCTCTATTTATCACACCGGACTTTCCACACAAAACTGAAGTCTCATCTTTTCAAGTACTCCTTCCCTGACTCGTCTGATCCGCCGCCTTCCAATTCTTCTCGCCTTAAACGACACCTGTCTCAACAGCTGCTCTGCCTCTTCTCTCGATCAGCCCTCTGGAAATTTGCCTTGGATTTCTTTTGGACTACTCTCTGGAAACCCCATCTGATTTGATATATCGCTCGTTGATAGGCTGGTGCAATGCGCTTGGTCTTCGAGTGGCGCTTTATAAGTTTGGAGATTACGATTACGATTTGCTCATGCTATGCCTCATCTCTATGGTCTCTCTTGGACCTCCACTGGACATTGATCTCTGGACTGTCCCTCTAATGCGACGCTGCGTTTGTGAATAAGATGATGCCCTGGGTTAGCTTTAGATTAGAGTTTTAGATATTTGGAGTTTACGATAACGATTGCTCAAAGTAGAACTACATGAAGCCTTGAAATTATAACTAGCTGGCGCTCCTATAATAGTTTTTTTTCGTTGCGCAGTTGTACTTTTGAACAAGCAAGGTTCGTGCAAACTATCAGTTGGGTTCAAATCCCCAATCCTTGGTTAAATATAACATGAACTCATGGAAAATATAACAAAGCCGATTTTTAACCGAGTTGTTTATCAGGCCAGCTCTACTGGCTCTTTAAACTCTTGTGCCTTAGTTGTACTTAATGTAGGCCCTATCTAAATTCGCTGGGGTCATAAATAGGCCTTTGCGTCGCAAGACTATTTGATTATTAGGCTACGTGTTTCCTTATCAGACAGGCTTTTGGTCGAAGCAACGAACAATATAATGATGGATGCTTAGACGAGGGTGTTAGTAAGGTAAAAAAGAAATTAAACAACTTTAACTATTCATGATTCATATGATTCAGCTACACTTACCATCTGATGCTGGCGTTCCAATAGAAGGATCACAGCAAGCAGATGAATTACATCGGTCTGTGTAAGTGGGTATGTTAGTAGCCATTTTCCCAAGGTGAGTTGGGAAATCTCTGAAGTACAGTTGGCAAGTAAGCGTCGAGTTGACGAAGTTAGTCATAAGAGTCAGATGTTGGGTTCCATTTCCATCGAAATCGTTTCTAAGGGTGGAATTGATTTCGGTTGATTCATTTGATTCAACTGTTTTCCATTCAATCACAGGACCGAAATTGCCCTTGTACTTGACTTCGCAGGTCAGCTGAGACACTCCGGTGTTACATGTTTTAAGTTTGGATTCTGCAAGTGGCAGACTTTTAAATCATCACTTTATTATGATAAACAACGGCAACAATATGTATGTCGCCTAGAAGTATGGTATATTAAGTTATTAAGAACACTAAGGCTTTTTAGACAAAGGAAAAAATAGAAGACCATTCGTCGAAAACGGTCTAAAGTATTAAATATCAAACGGTAAAACAAGAAAATGTAAACCAACCGAAAGTAAATGATAGAAAATTAGGTAGAAATAGAGTGCTAATCTATCATATTCGAAGCTTCGAACATTTAACGGAAGGGCATTGCCAACAGGGAGAAAACAGAAGAAAGAAAATTGACATCTCAGGAACACAATTGAAGTACACGCGAACACTAATAAGATCTGGAATTGCTACATTGATACGTGAATGGCTGTCTACAGCGTCTTTTAAAAATTTAAGTAAGTGCATTAATTGTTATGAGACGGACGATGATTTCCTGGAATATAACTCACCAATGACAATGACTTGAGCCTTTTCACTTATTACAATCGAGTTGTGTATTGTCTTACAACCGTAAATTCCGGCGTCATGTAGCTGAATATTTGGAATGGTTAGTACCAGAGACGAATTGTCCACTTGGGCTCTTGTAGCGTATTCGCCATTTAAGCCCTTCTCGTCGTATATAATTTTTTCGATATTGGTCCCAACGGGGATAAAATTCAAGCTGTGAAACTGTGTCGCAAAATGCATATTGCATCTGTTTGTCAAGGTTCGACCCTTCAGCAGGGCTACGTTTTGTAGCAAGGCTTTGGCTGGAGCTGAAATTCGAAAGAAGCTCATTTTTGTCATTGTTTCACCTATGGTTTAGCGCTTATGAATTAATCTAAAGAGCGTAGAATTTTTCAGTGGTAGGCCCTAATGAATCAACAGATATAAAACAGATGTATCGCTGCTTGTTAGGAAGTAAGCATATGTATGAACAGATATATTATAGTGAAAAGACTTGCTGAATTCTCAAATTACTTAAATTAATTATTTTACAATGCCTTAGAAAGTAAAAGCACAGCATAATGAAAAATGATTTGTTATTTTGCTAGGTTTAAAACAGAATGAAAGTAAAATTTGAATCAACTTACCCAGTAATAAGCAAGGGATAGTTATAAATGAGAACCACTTGTTTTTAAGTTGACTTAAGGGTTGTTTCCGGCTTACAAATAGCCACCCGTTCTGTTTCTATTCGCCAAGGGAAAACTTTCCCAACTCTCTGATTCGTGCTGTTCGACTACAGTTATAGCGCTCCAGTCGCTACTATCCACTTTTCAGGAAAGCGCTTTTGAAGCTACATGAAGACTACATGAAGACTACATGGGCACACTAGCCTACATCAGATCCGGGGTATTTGTAGCAGTAATAATAGAAGGCAGGCTATCCTGATATTTGCAAGGCATTATCCGCAGATTAAATTAGTCACTCACTACAGTCACCCGATGGTGATGTTATTAGCTCAAATCTGCCAGCGTCCTTTCAGACTGCTCAACGACAACTGTGTCGTTTTAGCCTATATGAGGTCTATAATTATTTCCCTTAATTACATTCAGTCTGATAATAATGACACTCTCACACAATATAAAACAATTTCATCGTTTGTTTTTTAGAGATAAGACCAGCAAACTCAAACCAAATAAAATTGGCCCGCCAACAAAAGTTATCGTTTAACATTTCAGAACATCTAGTAAATTTTCCTCATCAGCGAAACACTTAAGCAGTGGCGTAACTAGGGTTGGTGTCACCCATTGCGATAAGTCATGGTGTCACCCCCATTAGAAGGTCCAATACAGTAAATTAGCATAGAGTTTCAGCTTTAAGTAAATTGATACTGATACAGTACATATAAGCTGGGCTTACGAAAAATGTTTTTGTTTTTATCTGTTATTGTCAATTTTAAAATAATAAATTTTCTTCACAAAACTTTTTTAGACAATCATTTTGTCATTTTGGGTCACCTCTTCTGAAGGTGTCACCCGATGCGGCCCGCACCCCCCCCCCCGCACCTCGCCCTCAGTGACGCCACTGCACTTGAACAAGTTCGCTGTAGTCGCGTACGATGAAATAGGATGCTGGTAGAAGCCTAACATGAATGCTCTCTCAACCTTGCTGACCGTAGATCACCACCTATAATTATCTAAAAACATTTTTCGTAAATAATTTGACGAAGCTTGATCGTAACTTACCTTACCTTAACTAACCTTACTTCATCTTAGCTACAATTCTATCGTTCTGTCTGTCTGTCTATCTGTCTCTAGATCTGACTCTGCCTTTTCCGCGGTCGTTAGATTAGCAATGTCCCGAGAATAACCTTCTCTCGAAACAGGTTTCGATTTTTGACCGTCCTGCATCCAAATGCACTGTGTATATCGCTAAGAAAAAGTAATCATTTCTTTTATTTGCGGTTGATATTCAGCTCGGGCGGGCCACTTAAAATCAGCTCGCGGGCCGCAGTGTTGGACAGCACGGCCCTATTATAATAAGCTTTGTAGGTCTCGCTGTTACGTAGGCAGACCATTGATTAATTTACTAACTTCGAGATTTTATAAGCGCGCCCTAAACTTATGTTATTGGCTTAAAGATAGTGCCGGTGTAGGAAGCTGAATAGACTCCTGGACAAAAAGACTCCGAAAGTGTTTTTTTTATCCTAGTATAATAATGATTGGAGAGTTAATTGTTACTAGGACAAAAACACTCCACTCTGCGAGTAAACACTCCTGGAGTGTTTTCGTTTGAAATCGGACCAAATGACTGGGGGAGTTGATTCTTCGTAAGACAAATTGAACAATAAACTCCCACATTCAATTTGTCCTGGGAAGAATCAACTCCATAAGTCATTTGGTCCTTGGACCACCAGTAGTAAAGACAATAAACTCCCCCATTCAATTTGTCATCGGAAGAATGAACTCGACCACTCAGTTGGTCCTAGGAAGAATCAACTCCAGCAGTCGTAAAGACAACAAACTTTCCCGTTCAATATGTCCTTAAAAAGAATGAGCTCCACAAAACATTTTCTCCCAGGAAGAATCAACTCCACGGGAATTTCTAATCACCAGTTCTAGTTAGTTCTAGTAACAGTGCACTCCACCGGTCAGTTAGTTCTAGTCAATATAGCCTAGCATAAATATACTCCTGGAGTGTTTACAGCAAAGTCCATTCAGCTCATTACACCGGCTTCGCTTTGATCAAGCGGCGTTCTAGGGCAATTAACTGCTAGACGGCCAAGAGGTCAAAACAACTACGGACTTACTTTTGTCTAGAATTAAAATAATAGTTCGTATAACTGTTAGAAACAAACGAAGACGAATGGAACAATTTAAATATTTATCTGTCACATAATTCTTGTAATACTTAACTGAAATTGTCATTATTTATAAATCCTATTTACAGACAAACCGTGTGCACTGTCCACTGCACATGTAAACGTCACTCTTTCAAACACCAATTCAGCCCAACATGCTTTTTCACTATTTCTGGAAGTCCTCTTTGAACTTTCCTCCCTTCCACACACTCATTGTTGCTATACATTTTGTTGCGTTATATACAGACATGTGACAGAAGCACGTGTTCTGCAATATTTATGCTGGTTACACCAATGGTGATGTTCCCTAACATAGGCGTAGACTCAGGGGTGGGGGGCAGCCGGGGCACGTGCCCCCCAATGATTGAGATGGACTGTACATTTAATGCAACAAGTGTAGAATAAATGATCAAATGCCCCCCTATATTTTGGACAAGTTTACGCCAGTGTTCCATAATATCTAAGAGTGCTTTTTAAATTATAAGACATAAATAACGCTGTTACAGGGAAATGGCAATTAGAAAATAGTGGTAGGGTGTTAATTTGGTAAAGATCGTTAATATGGTGAAATAATTTTTGGCCAAATTAATCAATAAGTTAAAGAATTTTCAAATGCCATGAAGAACAAAATCATCAAAACTTCTGACGACGTATAGTTGGCAAAGTCGTCATCAAAATTCCAGTAAATTAAAAACTTGATGCGTCCCCAATGTTTAAAACGGATCTAGGCTACGCCATCGATTACCAGGCACGTAACTGAGGCTTTATTATAGAACTTCCAATAGGCTTGGCCTGTCACGTGGTTTCTATGCATTTTATCTGCTCAAAACTATTCATGTCACACAAAATATAGCCTCGACATGAATACAAAGCGTCTTTAAGTGTTGTGTAAGTTTGGGCTTGTATTATATAGGCCTAGCGAGTATACTTAGAAACCAGGCGAGTGAAATTTAATAGTTCCAAAGTCAACATGCTTGGCTAGACTTGACTAGGCCTACAGGATCGCAATCTGTGCAATAGCGAAAGTTCAACTTTGATGTTTAATATTGTTAGTTGTTAAACGCTACCATATGTGCGTAGGACCATCAATACTTATAGAATCGATATTCCTGTATGATTAGTTTAATCAAAAGTTCTTAAATTATTATGATGTATCGAAACAAATATTATTGGATCGTGGGTGTCTCGCTGGTCGTGTGTTGCTGTTATGGTGAGTTCAGAGAACCTGAAGCTTTTCTTCCGTTCTATATAGTCAAGATTTTAGCACTCATTTCTGTCCCTACAATAATCAGTTGCCACAGGCCTAACCAAAACCAGTTCAGCCCTGCTATTGGCCCTGTTATTAGAAAAGGAAACTATTGTTGGCTATTAAGAACGTTTTGATTTGACTTGAAACCAGAAAAATCAAGCCAGGCGAAACCGAAAACGAGGAAGTGTTGATTCGAATGTTGCTATTTGAAGCACAAATCTTCATATGCACATATGTAAGTTTTATGCATGCATGCAAGTAAGTACGTATGCTATGTCCGTATGCACGTAGGCTACACATGTAACATGAATATATGTTGTTGATATGTATGTAGGCCTATGTAGTATGTATATATGTATGTACGCATGTATGTATGCATGTATGTACTCATATATGTACGCATGTATGTATGTCTGAATGTATGTATGTATGCGCGCATGCATACATATGATATGGGCGCAGGTAGGTAGGTAGACAGGCAGGTAGGTACTGGCAGGTAGATAGGTATGGACGTAGGTGAGAAAGTACTATATAGGTAAGTAGGTACTACGTGGGTACGTAGGTATGCATTCACGTTTGTATACATATGGCAGAATGACAGCTTAATTGGCATTATCTTTAAAACTAGGTACTAGGCTGTGCATACTCAACTATCAAGAGCTTCCAAAAAATGTCTAACCGACATGGCACCCCCTTGATCTGATAGATTGTATTAGACATGTTAATTCAATTCATGCGAGGCTCGTTTAGTGAAGATAACATTAGATCAGGAAGACTGAGGTGAGATCACTGAGATAAGACGTGATAAAGTACAGTTAGGTAAACAAGGTAGACTAGGTTAGGTAAGAATAGGAGGATCAGATAGGATAAGGTAAGATAAGTTGAAGTAAGGTAATATGAGTTATGTTTGAGTTAAGTTTGATTAGACGCATGTTTATGGGCGGCGATCATGGGGGGGGGGAGCGAGGGGGACAAGTCCCCCCACCTTTAAGAGTGGGGGGACACACCATGCATTTGTCCCCCCACTTTTTGAAGAAACCCCCCAAAAAGGCGAACAAATGTAATTGCGCGTGAGGGTTTTCACTGCCTTTTTTGACCAGATGAGGTAGAAACTCTATTTTTGAGCAGAAGTGTCCCCCCAACAAATTCTCAGAAATAAGAAGAAATTGCCAAAAAAAGTGTTAACATGTTTGGGGGATAAATTTAAAAAGGTAATAAATTTTGTAGACGAACTCCGAAAAAAGGCAATGACATTAAGAAAGTAGTGAAAAAGGTGAATGACTAAAAAAAGGTCATAAGCTGTTTTGGGAGATGAATTCGTAGAAAAGTCACCATAATTTTGTGGAGATGAATTCCCAAAAAGTTATAAAAAATTTTTCGGACATGAATTCAGAAAAAAAGTCATCCACCAGACCATGGCCGACTTTGTCCCCCCCCCACCTCTCAGACAAAATCGCCGCCACTGCGCATGTTGGTTATATATAGTTGAACTGTGTTTACATAAATTGTGGCCCACGACGAAATATACTTTATGTCGGCACTCATGACTTCGGTGCAGCCGGTATTTTCCATCACTCATTCAATCCAGCTGTTGGATATTAAAAATGAAATGATGTCACTTTCAAAGTAATGGGGTAGGGTTAATCCACTTGTGACATTAGAACCTATTAAAGACTCATTGCATCGAACTGGCTTTGTAAATATAAAAGTGAGCTTATTGTTTTTAGCAACCGCCACTCTAGTGGTCAAGCCTCGCGATACATCTGCTTCAGAGGGACAAAGAGTTCAGTTGAACTGTTCCACGTCTGACCTGACGACTCCCATCAGCTGGCAATATATTTCTGTTGCTCAGAGTGATGTGCCAAAAGATGTCTTTCTCAGCGGAATACTTGTAAATGGTTACAATTTACGATTTCAAATGCAAGGCAACAGCACCGCGGGCGTTTACAACTTGGTCATTCCTTCGGTTCTGCTGAGTGATGCCGGAACTTACAGATGTCGGGATCAGGATGGACGACGAGAACACGTAGATGTCATTCTCAGCGTTACAGGTAAGGTCGACCTGACATTTTCTGTCGGGGAAAAGAAAACACTTCCTCTGGCTTTTTGGCTCTATTCTGTTCATTTCCACATACACTTCGAGTTTTCTCTAGGTATTTTCTTCCAATAATTTCCGCTACATGTCACAACCTGGAAATGATTAGCAAATAAGTAACGTATGTATTCTTTTGCTGCATCTGATAATTGCGGATTCATTACATTGTTTAGAACGCTTATACATTTATACATCTACGACACGAGCAAATAATATAAACGTACATGCAGAACTAAATAGATCTAAAGATACATCGTTTCACAAAACTGTTTTAAACAGTCTGTATTAACAGTAGGCAACATGGAAGGTGTCCTTTCTTATCCTCCCCAAGTAGTGCAAGAAGCTGATGATTAAGCATGAAACTTCCTAGAAACTTCGATTTCTGGAAGAGCTTTCTGTATCCTCAGGCAATCAGATCTATTGCAGGATAGCTTTCTGACAGTTTTGCAATCTGCGAGCCTTTTATGAGCTGCATTAATGCACATGACATCATGTGATTAAGTTATACAGTTGTTATAGTTAAGCATTACATTCAACCACTAACCTCTCCTTAAATGCCTTCGAGCATCCTCCTATCTTCGGTTACGAGACTGGTCCACGATGCAAAATTTAAAAGGCTCTCTTGTATTCTATGCTGCTGCGCCAAGGAATGGAACCGTCTATCAATGCTTCGCCAAAGTTTAAATATTTTCCTCCTTCAGGAAGTCCTTAAAACCTTAAAACTGATTATTTCCACTTGCTTTGGAACATCTAAAACTACATTTCATATGGTGTCTGAATACCCGCGCATCATGTTCGCATTTTAAAACTTCTTTCGCGCAATAAAAAATTTCCCCATCTGAATGTTTTTTTTAAATCATCCCATTTCTCACGGTATTGATTACGCTAAGCGAAATCGTCCAAGCAATTGCTCTTCACTTAACGTAGGCTAAACCTAGATTAATTCAGAAAATCTCTGAACACATTCTGCTTCCAGCTTCTTCTAAGCTCTTCTACATCCTATAATTTACGTAGCGCCCTTCATAACTCTGCCATATGGCTAAGATTTGCAAAGAGGGTTTTCTGGTTGACTGTTAGGTTTCATCCAAACATTTATAGTTCTAAACGCTTTTCAAAATTAAAAACACTTGACTGAGGTTGTGAACTGTTTTTTTTTCTTAACAAATTACATTTTCAGCGTTACAAGAACAAACAGACCGTCTTGAAACAGAACAGACCTGGGCAGTTCTGTCTAGAAAGTCCAAACTATCAAATTTTTACATACATCAACCTATCAACGTTTCCTTAAACTCGCCAGGCTTGAAATTATTTGTGATTTGAAATGAGAACGCTAAATAGAACTGTTCTCTGTGAATGTTTTAAACAATTATTTTTTTAAACAAGTTTTCTGTCATTAAAATTATTCACTTGTTTCCGCTGCAATATGTAGGAATCCATAGGGAAGCAACCAGAAAAACAACTTACGCCCTGAAGAGAGTCAGAGATTAGAAGAAACGTTAAGTTTCTCAGTATAAATCTGTATCTAATGTATAATATTTGATTCCTTTTTCAGGTAGCAGAAATATGCAATCTTGGTGTTATTTTTGATCCACACCTCTCCTTCTCTAACCACATCTCCAACCTCTCGCGCTCCTGTTTCATGCACATTCGTGACCTCCGACGCATACGACCCATGCTCGACCTTAAAACTGCCTCCACCATTGCTACCTCCATTGTTCATTCGAAGCTTGATTACTGCAATTCTCTTTTCCTCAACCTTGAATCCACTCAAATCAAGCGTCTACAGCTTATCCAAAACTCACTAGCCAGAGCTGTCACTAGAACGCCCAAACATCATCATATCATTCCCATCCTCAAATTACTCCGTTGGTTAAAAATCCCAGAGCGAATCCACTACAAAGTCCTATCACTAACCTACAACTCCCTACAATATTCCCAGCCCAAGTACCTTCGTGATCTCTTCGCCATTCAGACAACCTGCTCCACCCGATCATGGTCCTATCTCAGTCTTTCTCGACCCCCAGTCACTACTCACCTCAAGTTCTCCAACCGAGCCATTTCCTTCACAGCACCACGCCTCTGGAATGATCTCCCCACTGAATTTCGCAGTTTCTCAATGCCTCCATCATCGTTGCAACCCGTCCTTCATCCTCATCCTCATGTTCCTCTATCTATGATCCCCCGGGCTTTCCACTCAAAACTGAAGTCTCACCTTTTCAAATACTCCTACCCTGACTCATCTGATTACTCCGCCTTCCAATAATTCTCGCCGTAAACGACACCCGCCTTGACAGCTGCTCTGCCTCTTATGATCTGGTACCCTGGAAATCGGACTTGGACCTCTTTTGGACTACTCTCTGGAAACCCCATTTGATTTGGTTTGGCCTTCTGGAAATCGGACTTGGACCTCTTTTGGACCATTCTCTGGAAACCCTCTGATCTGGTACCCTGGAAATCGGACTTGGACCTCTTTTGGACTACTCTCTGGAAACCCCCTTTGATTTGGTTTGGCCTCCTGGAAATCGGACTTGGACCTCTTTTGGACTACTCTCTGGAAACCCCCTCTGATCTGACGTAGCGCTCGTGAATAGGCTGGTGTCCTGCGCTTGGCCTTCGAGTGGCGCTTTAGAAGTTTGGAGATTACGAATACGAATACGAATACGAATACTTCCGTGTTCTGTGTTTGTATGAGTAGAAAACACTGCGCTGCACATTGCACCAGAACATGCTGAAGCTCAGGTTGGCGTAAAAGTCCAGCTGAATTGCACAACGTTCTACAAGACAGAACCTGTCAAATGGCAGCACATTCCAATTGGGAAGATTCTACCAGTTGATGTGTACATGAATGGAAAGTTCTTCGATCCTTACACGTCAGGGTACGACGTGCAGATGAATAACAAGACGGGAACATACAATTTGATCATCACTGCACTAAAGTTAGAAGATGGTGGCTTATACAGGTGTGTCGAAAAAGAGGGACGCGGAGACCATAAAGATGCTGAACTTACAGTTATCGGTATTTAATTTAACTCTGCAATGACTTATTATTAACAATAACAGTTAGTGCCAGATTAATTACAACCACGCAAACTCCTCAATTAAATGTAGATTATCAACACTGATTTAATCTGTACGCCATGAAGCGGACCTCCGCTTCTTGTTGCCTTGCGGCTAGGATTTAGTAAGTCATTGTCTGATAACTGTTCAGATTGAAATGCCAGATTAAAATGTTGTACAAGACAATTCCAAGAAAGCTTCCATGTATATTTGAGACACTCTGTTTATGTAACAGAGTGCCAAATGTTTACAATTGAGTCATGTGGAACATCGCCAGAAAACGTGACACTGGAGTGCAACATGACATTTTCTGGGAAATTTCCTCCTGTCATTCAGTGGGTGACTGCAAAAGGCGATATCATCGACCAGGGAGTGGCAACAACACACCATTCTAACAGAGTAACATCGACACTAGTGAAAGAGATTGACAATCCGAGTCTTCCTTTAGATTACACGTGTCAAGCTACCATATCAAAAGCATCTTGCAAGCCTAAAAATTCAGTCCAATGTGAGTTGCAAAATATTTGAAATTATAACCTTATATCAGATAAACAGATCAACAGACTCGAAACTGTGTTAGTATCTATTGCACTTCTTTTCTAGAAAATAAAGTCATAGCAACGGACCAAAACGCCTATGAACAGGAGTTGCTCTAACGTATATTTAGGATTATTATGTCGCTTATAATCTTCAGCACGCGTTAAATTAGCTCTTAGTTTTTGTTTCGTTCTTTCTGGAGAATTTCCAGTCGCCTCGTTTAAATAGGGCCTACCACACCGATGTAAAGGTTGGATACAATTACGAATGCAGACATGCACGTACAGCAACTAAAGTAGGATCCTATTGTCAGACAACGATGATTTGTCCAGCTCAGGCAAATTTCTGCGATACGACTAAGATACATACGTTTGCACTTCGTACACATAGCCTCTTTCAGGCTGATGATTAACTACATGTTTTAGGAAGGCCATATATATAAATGCTAAGATACACAGATAGATACATTCACAGATACATTCATTACTTTAGCTTACCTGATCTTATCTTAGCCTAGTTACCTGTATTCAAGGCCTGCCGCACTGACCCAGGAGAAACCTACAGTACATTCCCTTCCCTTATTTCAACTCTTTTACCTACTTAACCTAGTCTTAACACAACCAAGCCTCACCTCGCCTTTTTCTTACCTCGCGACGCGTAAAGCCTTACATAAATTCATATCGCCACGCACAGGCTCAACTAACCTTAGCTCACCATTGCATTTGCTCATCCAGGATTTTGGCTTAGTACTGACTATCCACTGAAGCGTTGGACATCGTTACAGTGAATTACAGAAATCCCGAGATAACCATTATCATCTTTCCCATCTTCGCCTAAATTACTTGGCCTAACCTTTACTTTACAAAGTCTAAGACGCTTAGTTATCTAACTTCATCGTGCTTTCCGTAAGCTAGCCTGTACTTAGCTAGTTCGTCTTGCATCGCAACAACTTGTATATGACCAATATAAAAAGATGCATTCTATGTTCAACTTTTTAATTTTATAGGTCAGACTGAAGTATATGACTCAAGCACCAATTCAAATGGCCCGAAAGATGTACCGAGTACTACTAGGAACAACCTGCGTTTCCTCGGTTTTCTGTCAGTATTTTTGATCATTCCACTCGTATTTGCCATTGTCGTCTTGATTCGTTGCATAAGAAGTGAGTCAACTGAATTTCCATTAAATGTTTTCGTTTCCTATTAGTGACCGAGTCCTTCAGTTCCACTTTCAAAATTGTGCAATATTATTTATTTTAAATTTAAACTTGTTTAACAACGTTTGCCTATAAAAGTTTATCTAAATATCATTTATGTTAACTTAAGCCAACTCATCCGTAGGCTAAATAGGAGCAGTGACTAAACTGACCTAACTGGAAATTATCATGGTGTGTGTTCATTTCTTTAAATGAACAACCTTTAAACATAAATAATATTCTTCCTGCAAAATGGAAGAAACAATACTAGGTCTAATTCAGAAAACGGAAATTTTACAGCTTATAAGAAACCACTGTTTTATGTAAACATATGAGAAAATCTTGAAAATTTTGGCGATATGGCAATTTTATATAACGTGGACAATGAAGCTTCTGTGTAGGCTAACTGTAAATCCACTACATACACTTACAATGTCTTACATGTATGTATACCATATGAATATTATGGCGTGTCTTTAATGAAGCCGAGGATTCATCGGCTAGCGCTGTTTAAACCAGATGGTTACTATAAATATATACAGTAAAAGGGTTTTCTAATTCTCTGTAATGCTCTTCCTCTTCCAATTTGCTAGTCACAAACGTTGTCGATCTTTCTTTGGACAGTGAAGACTGATGGGTGGTGACGAGTTCATCTGAAGAACAGTCTTCTATAGTTGACTGGCTTTTACAGAGCAGACCGCTGAATAGGCCAACAATGCTTTAGAACTTGTCGTAATCACAATTACAAAAAATTACAATGACAAACATTTACAATTACAACTCCCTGCTATCTTTAATGACGCAATCATCTCTGTTTACGACAACATCCAGATAACATTGCAACAGTCCATGCGCTGGCTCTCAGAGATGCTGAGCAGAGTCCAACTGCTGGATGAGCACCTTGATTCGTACTCGGTCCTCATGATAATATTCAGTTTGTCAGTGACGACCTGTTGTGTTGCAAGTTAAGATTACGTTTAGACAATAAACGGACTCTCTGAAGATCAAGGAGGTGTGGAGCCAGGGCGGTAGAAGATGAGCAGCATCAGTAGACCATAATAATTTTGTGCAGTTGCAGGCAATGGGCTTTAAAATTGTAATTAGAATGTAATTAGAAATCTATATAGCATAACTTCTTGTATGACCTGCTTAGTGATGCTCTCTCCGTTTACCCAAGCAGGAAGTTTATAAGTTAGCAATCATGCTCAGATAAAAAGACCATCGAAGGTCTTCTTGCCTTCGAAGGTCTTTGGTCAGTTAAATAAAGAAATTAGCTTGACCCTTAAGGAGGCGTATTTTCAGAGAAAAAGCTTCCTATTATGGGTCGCTATTCAGTTGCGAGGGTAAGCATCTCTTCATTCAATTGTAGCCATTATAAGTAAGTAAGTAAGTAACTAGCCTTCATTGCATCTGACAAGCGCACGTGCATTACTTTATGCAAATGCAATGATTACATAGGCTCCTCAGCGTCCGTGCTTCTGCTCCATAAATTAATACCGGTCTTATCATTGCCATGTATATCTTCCCCTTAAGACGAACCGAGATCTTGCAGTCACACAACACACCAGAAGAATCCCTCCACTTCTGCCAGGCTGCTCCCTACATTTGAAAATAAACTATAACAGGAGCTGATTACAAAGTCACACATGTGCAACTAAACATAATTAAGGATAGGCCTACACCGGTTAACAAAAGCTGCTTTAAAACAATTTAGATTTAACAAGAGATTTATATGTTAACAATGGTAGAAAAATGGAAGACTGACAATCAGACAGAACGAAGGAATAGACCAGAGCAAGTACGCCTAAATGATCTCCAAGGAGGAGAAAAGAACGAAGACGAGTCAAAGACATGAGACAATTGGTATGTATAATTATGCAAATAATCATAGCACTTGTGGTTTTGTCACTGTAAACTATGTTTATTTATGTTTGACAAATTAATTCGATTCATGCCCAAGGAAACAGAGATGCTTGATTACGAAACTGAAAAGTTCCAAGTCGAGGTGAATAAGATAACCTGCCCCGCTTGTCTAAATTGTCGAGTGATCCTTTGACCCTTAGAATGTGCTTCTGAGGAGTTTCTTTAACAGAGTGTAAAGAAATGTGTTACCTTTACCGTTTTATAACTGCAATGGTAATTGTAAATACTTATTTAGAATCGTCAATTCATTTATTCATTCATAACGGACATTTGCATAGCGCCTCTTCAAGGAAAACTATTCAGAGGTGGTCTCGACTCCAGCACGGCTGAATAGTGCGGTCTTAAGTGAGAAAAAAATGTGGAAGGAAAGGTTCTGGGAAGCAAGCGGAGCGATAAGGGAAGGCTATTCAAGGATAGAGGGCCCACCACCGAGAAAGCACGATGCTGCCTGGTAGAGGTACGGGCAAAAGGAACAGAGAGCAGGCCCTGCTCAGACGAGCGAAGGGATCGAGAGCCCCGCGTGCTGAGTACGGGGCAGCAGAGCTCGGGGAGATAGAGCGGAGCAAGGTTAAGCAAGCAGCGCCAGACTAGGGCAGCCAACCTATAAGTAATACGCTGCTCAAGAGGGAGCCAGTGGAGAATATCAAGCATGTAGCTCGAGACATGACCAAATTTGGGTATGCGCCCGATGAGGCGGGCTGCGGAGCGTAGGACCCGATCCAAGCACCTCAGACGGCTAGCAGGGAGACCAGCATAAACTAAACAACAATAGTCAAGTCTAGATGTGACAAAGGAGTGGATAAATGTGGATGTAGCAGAGGGAGTAATCGAACGAGCGACAGTACGCAGCTGGTGTAGTTGGTAGAAGCAGTCACGGCTGAGGTGATTGATGTGGGGAGCAAAGGTGAGCTCTTGATCTAGGGTGACACCGAGGTCACGAACAGCAGTGGAGAAGGGGAAGAGAGAAAGAAGCAGTAAGGGCAGTCATGTCCAACTTAGCCAGTTGCTGGCGGGCACCCAGCCAGATGAATTGGGTTTTGGAAGGGTTGGGCCGCAGCCGATTAGACGACATCCAGGCTTCCAGGGCTCCCATGATCAGGCTCATGTTCTGAGAAGCCATAACAGCATCTGAGGCAGAGCAGTGCAAGTATGCCTGGACATCGTCGGCATACAGCTGGGCCAAGGCGGCATATGAGACAAGGAGGGAGCAAGGTCGGAAGTGTAAATAAGATAGAGAAGGGGACCCAGGATGGAGCCCTGGGGTAGACTCGAAGGGGCAGATACCCAATACCAAGCTATTTCTAAGATGTTTTACATTGTTGACTGTTAGCGCAAATGTTAAGTTAGGATGGGATCCAGAACTTTAAGGACATCTTATGACAGCAAATGAAGTTGACGTCGACAGAAATTATTTTAGCATAATACAGCTCCCATGCAAAGTTACATAGCAAGTACATTTTAAACTGTTTTAAAAAAATAGGAGGATTGTGCTCTCCTGAATAGGTGCAGAAAGACTGTTCCAGGCACGCGGACCAGCTACCCGATCGCCCATTTTAGTCTTAGTTGCTGGCACAAATACATCGGCGGACTTCGATGATTGCACTGAAAGCCTATTTTAAAAGATTACTTAATTACTTACTTATTAGGGTCGTCCTGTATTGGCCTGATAATGTCTGCGAGGTAACGTGGTCGCAGTTGCTGAGATTTCTTCATTTGATTTGTTTGAAACCAGTTTTATATAATTATTCCCTCACAAATAATCGATTACCAGTATTTTCTTAAGCCATACTGGTAAATCCAGAATGTCTAATCATATTGACAGCATGAAAATTAGTCCTACCGTTAAAGTAATGTAAAGCAGAATTTATGCTACAGTAAACATTCCAGTGGTTACACAGATATTTTTCAAATTTTATTTTTTTACCTCGGCGATCTAATGATGTAATCAATATAAGCTGACTCCCTAAATCTCTTTGTGTTGGTTAGCCTAATTCCTTGATATCATGTATGCCATTTACATATGATATGTAATCGCCATAATTTTGTTAATCAACATTCGTGACCATAGGCGTAGACTCTGGGGGGAAGCCGGGACACGTGCCCCCAATAATTGAGATCGACTGTACATTCAATGCAACAAGTGTAGAATAAATAACCAAATGCCCGCCCCCCCCCCAATATGTTGAACAAGTTTACGCCAGTGTTCGTGACATTCATATTGTTGAATATTGCGCGCCCGTATCTGTACAAAATATGAACAGTTACTGGTTTCAGGTGAGCGACTATTCTCATTCCCTTCTTAATGGCGTGTATCCAGACACTTAGGCCCTCATACACTAGCCTCAGTGAGGCCTAAATTAACTCAGACTATTAATTTCATATGTAAGAAAGCAATGATCCACAAAAGGCATATTTGTCAGAGTTGTTCCGGTTCATATATCCTTGGGAATTAAAGGTTTTAGTTAGCTGGACATGTTTCTGCGTTGGACTCTTTGTTGTGCTTCAAAATCTGTTTTCCTTAGCGCGATAGTCACATTAGTCATGTGAACAAGCTTGTTCACTGTCGGCTTGCGCCTGCATGTCTGCGAACGCTCGCATGCGAACGCCTTTCCAGGTTCGGCTAATTCCATTTGACTAGAAAAAATTAGAAAGTCGTGACGCAGTAGGCTGAAAATTACGAAGCTTTACTTAAAAGCAAATCGAAATAGACAATGCATGGTACACGCATCATGCATGACAATACATTTACATGGACAAAAATGTGCACTAAAGCGAACCATTTATTTGCTGTAACTTGCCTTTTTGTATTGTCTATTTCAGCGGATGATTTATATTCCTATGTTTTCTCATTGAAACCTACAGAAACACCGACAAAAGGGTCTATGTCTCATTGTTTTTAACCTTTTATGCTCTATTTCTTGTTAATGGGAGTGATTGGTTAAGGGGATGGGCTATGTTAACATGTACTTCACACTACTGCTGCATCTGTAGTTTTTTTGTGTGTTTCGCACACTCCATTATCCTTAGCGCCATCATTGCATAAGTCATAAGAACAAGCTTTCTCATTGCCGGCTGTCTGTTTCAGCGGATGATTTCTATTCATATGTTTATAAAGCATTGGCAGTTGGCACGCTAGTTTTCGAGGACATGCAGTCTGCGATCGCTCTCATGCCAATTGCCAATGCCTTTCGAGATTCTGCAAACTCCATTAACTAGAAATAAATCAGACAGCCATTATGCAGTTGGCTGAAATCTACGAAGCGTTACTTTAAAGCAGTTCGAAATAGACATTGCTCATGCGTCATACATAACACCACGTTTAAATGAATCAAAGAGCACCAAATGACCCTCTTATTCGCTGTAACTTGCATCTTGTTTTGTGTATTTCAGCGGATGATATGTGATGCGGGATCCCAAAACCAGGCGGTTCGTAAAAATTTACAAAAACTAGGTTTTAAAATATATTTGTAGATCTTTTCAAGATCTTTCCAAGGTGCTAAGGGTTTTTCTCATGGGTCTAACCGTTACGAAGATATGCGGTTTGGAAACCATGCCCTATATGAGAAATTATTTAGAGAAAAATGCCAAAAACAAAAACGTATGTAATCTATTATAAAGTCCTTGATTACGATAGGTATTGCTTGAGCTTAAAAGCTGAAATTTTCACAGGTTATAAACACAAATGTCTGCCAATATTACAATATTAAATTATGTTATTATTTTTTGTTTTTATTTAATAATTAAGAAACTTTTGGTAACTGACTAAGCTTTCATTCAACTCCACGCAGATACAAAATAGCCCGAGATGCAGCGCGCGACCTTGTTTTGCCCAATCAGGACTCTAGCATTGCACTCACGCAGATACAAATAGCCCGAGATGCAGCGCGCGACCTTGTGTTGTCCAATCAGGACTCTAGCATTCGGCATTTAAATGAACACGTCATACCAACCAACGGGAAAGAAGATTTGGGGGACCGGAGTTTCTTTGCTATTTATGGCACAGGAATTAATTATTCAGCCACGAAAGTCGGCCAATCGGTTAAAGGGAATTCCAGGCTTTCAGAAGATGTATGACATCATGGGTATTTCTCAGTCGCTATTTATAACCGCTACGCGCAAAACAATGAAATTGACCGGAAAATGAAATCATATTCTTTTACAACTTTGCAATGTTATTCGAATTTGTATGAAAACAACCAATAAATAATCATAAAGACTGCATAATTATATTCTTCAAATATTTAACAATGCAATTATGATATAAAACGCTTTTCGCTAAAAATCAAGATGAAGCGCTATTTTGAGAGATTACTCGTAATACGTTTTGCCGACTTCCGCCTGGTTTTGGAAAATTACATCACATATATATTCATATATTTTCTCATTTATAATCCTACAGAAACACCGATTAACCTAGATTTCGTTGTAGTTTTAAGTTTTTTTAAAACCTTTTATGCTCTGTCGAGAGTGATGATCATAGCAAACTTATTTTAACGCAGGCGTCAAAATGAGCCTTTGAATACACGAGATTCTAGTTGTAAAACATCAAGACCACAAACGATTTGTGTTAGTTAAACGTATTGCTTTATTATTGCAATTTAATTATTCTACTTATTGATCTTTTTAACACCTGTTTATTAATAGGGCCTAGACACTGCTGTGAACCTGTGGATAAGCCGGGTCTCGACATTAGTTTTTTGGTGCTGATGAAACACAGATAACACGATAAACAATAAAGGAATGACTTTGTTATGTATCGGCCGTGTGATCTGCATTATGTTAGAATTGATTTCAAGCATTTGCTCAATCGATTAATGCTTATTATTTTTTACTGATTTTATCGAATTTATGCTTCGTTGCTGATGTGTTGACAGAATAATGGTTGCCTTACAATTTTTTGTGAAGACATGAATGATGCGTGAACGCCTGCAGATGTCTGTCTATCACATTCTGATATATATATATATATATTTATTTATTTGTAAATTGGTATTACTTATGCCTATGATTTATGAATTTAAACTCTCCTATCTATTTTTTATTCGAATTGTTAGTGTACTATAGCATCCTGTATATATTCAATAAACTCTGTGACGGACATCTGTGATGTAATTTCTACCTTGCAGGCTAATATGCTGTGAATGCTAAAGTCTGCGGATTTGTTTTATTTGTCTTTCAGATAAGATGCAGATTGTTCTGAGTTAAAAAAAACTTTTCTAGGTCTAATTTTATAATGTTATCCCCACCATGACACAGCTTCATGCTGTATGCCGAAAATGGTTTATTATGTTGCCACTCACAAGCATTCTTAAGCTCTGCAGTTTCTTAAGTACTGTCTGTTACATAGACGATGATAACATTACAGTGCTGTGTCCAATATTTAAGGCTGCTAAACACAAGAAAAAAACGAGCGATTACAAACTGCGACTATGAAGTTTTGTTATACTTAACATTGACCATAGATTGATGTCTTAATAATGTAATAAGATTTCGGGGCTATGATGTTGACGATAATGTATACAGTATTTATAGTTAGATATCTACACATTCGCTGGCGTAAACTTGTCCAAAATATTGGGGGATTTGGTTATTCATTCTACGCTTGTTGCATTTGGTGTACAGTCCATCTCAATTATTTGGGGCACGTGTCCCGGCTGCCCCACCCCCAGAGTCAACGCCTATGTACACGTTTATAGTAGAGATCAGCGGATGCAAATGTCAGGTTTGAACGGTAATGGCGCTTAATAATTGCTTGGTAACATACGTAATTTCAGTTGTATAGCCGTTAAATGTCATCCTGAAACTGTAAAAATTACATTAATGCTTCATTAATATGAATATTGAACATCGTAAAAATTGTGTTTATCTTTGATTTCTTGTACTTTCTTAATTTTAATGAGCTACATGTATGCTAAAATATGTTACTTTTGGCTTCAGTTCGCTTTTGAGTGTTTCTTTGATAATGCATTTTAATTTTAGAAAAGTCGCATACAACAAAATGGTTTGCTCTATCATGTGAATAATATAATATTATTGGCCATTTTCTCGTTCAATAATTTATAGAAATGAGAAAGTTCATGCTACTTTCTCTTTTTAAACAGCAGCGAATTCACATGAAGTCTGAACAATCAGTTTATATAAAGCTAGATATAAAGTAACCATTAAACTCATAATTCTTATCTTATCTCATATGTCATTATTGATCCAAAATCAAATAAAGAATGATACATAGGTCTATTATAAGTATAGTTCAATTATTCAGAATACAAAACACATAGTCCCACACAAACGGAACAGAACCCCGGCTTAATAAAGGTCACCTATATACTATAGGCCTAAGCAATGAGATGACAACTTGACATAGCTATAGAACGATTATAAAAGTGTAGTAGTTATAGCCTTGGAAACCTGCTATAGCACCCGGTCTTCTTTATGAGAAAATTAGGGTGGCGGTGAAAAAAGATATTAGGCCTAGTTACGATAATATCTGCTGACAAAGTTAAAATTACAATCAAAACAATAGTTTCCAAGTAGCTGTGGGCCCTACAGTGATAAACTATAGGGCACATAAAAATATTGGCGATGCTAGAAAGAATAGTCAGAAAGTTTTCGTACTGAGTTTATCGGTATATAATTGTACATTCATCGGTGTATTCAGGCTAATCTATGCGTCACTGGCGGCCTTAGTGTGTTTTGAAAATATACAGTTTTTCTATGAACATACTAACCACACAAAGTCCACATTTATGAGGCTTATAGTTTCTCAATAAAACAAAAACTTGCGCCAGAAATGAAATCCAAAATTACTAACGCTACAATTTGTGCAGGCATATGAAAGTTGTAACACTGTTGTTTAGTGAATTATTAAAATTGAATATAATTAAACTTTTTGCTATTTTCATGCATACTTAATTGACTGAGTGAAAAGCAAAATAACATATTCTTCACAGGACTAGTAAGAAGCAAACTTAAATTAAAACTGTATTTAAATAATGATAGATTATTTTTTCCACTGCAAAAACGAGTAGCCTATTCATTAATCCAACCCCGGAGACTAAGGCTCTTGGTAGCTACAAATATTCGATGTCTTGAGCCACTGTTTCTCTCTCTAGGGAGACATTGACGTAGTTTTGCCTCTTTCCAGCTACTCCTTCTAACACCAAACTGTGTTCAGCTTCAATTACCACGTTTAAGTATTGCTGTGACCTGTCGTTTCTAGATGTCAGTGTTTCAGAGCTCCTTTCTTCCAGTGTCACGTTAACGTACGGAAGTGGCCTTGATGTCGTGTCCACTGGATTTAGTCTAACATAGGAACCTTCTGACGGCGACTCGTGTTCCTGCATTTCTTCGTATCCAAGCCTTCGAGACCTCGGAGGTTCTCCGATTTGTGCCGAAGAATAAACAACCGCCCGCTGGATGTCATCCACACTGAATGTCGGAACTGCCTGTACTGTAAAGTTTTACACCAAGCGAATTAAGAACGTGAAAACAGTGCAGGTATAATTCCTCTGAACAGTTATTCTGCAGAATCAAGAAAGGCTTTCAATACAGTCGAACACAAAGGTGTATCTTTTTGAACGTTTCAGTTCTATACGTTAACAAAGAAGTAAATATTTTCACCACGACTGAGAAATAACTGGAAAAACGAAAATATGCGATAAATTCGAAACATCGGCTGGGTTGAAGCTACAGATTCTCATCATACCCAAAACATTTATTTTTTTAGTAGCTGAAAAAAGATGTCAGAACGCCGTTCCGGCTGAAAAAGAGCACTGGCTTTGGTCATGTTTACTTCTCAGTTGAATTAAAACTTATGCTTGTCATGGCAGTCTATTTATCCATTTGAAAAACACAACATAACAATTTCGAAATGATTAGTTATTTAAGAAACAATATTCTATATTACAATTAGCACAACATTGCAACATCGCATTTGTTGTGGCATACCTCGTTTCTTCTCTAGAATGAGTCCAATAACAACAACGACGAGGATAAACAAAAACGAGCCAATGATTGCTGATAGCAGCGGGTAAGGAACTGAATGCTGGGCATCTGAAACTGAAAAAGCGAAGATTGTAAATTTAATTGGTAATTCATGGCAGATTGTAATTTGGCACTTAACTAATTTTGGCAAATGCTAATAGGGGCCTACTGACTAATTTTAGAAGCGTAAATGTTACATTAAAATTAAATGTTGATTATACCAGGCATATTGTTTTTCACAGGAAAACCAAAACATAATAAAATAATTTCTAACTGTTCTGAAAGTAAAGCAACTAAACCTAGCAAATCTTCACATTAAGAATAAAAAAGAATTTTTATCTTTGTATTCATTTCCACGGAACTCATACCAAAGTTTTGTCGATACTATAGTCTCTATGTTTATGAAGTAGGTCCATATTTGTCAATGTCTACACGGAGTTGTGTTTATGAATTTGTCACATAAATATAATGTTTTGTTCTGCTGGCGTTTACCTGAATCGTAGACACTTTTAGAATCTGTTAACCATGGTAATTATGATCGGATTAAAACAAAGGTTGTCTGGGAGTTCTCGTATTTAGGCCCACGTGTAATCCTTTTGCTTACGTCGTGATCACGTGCCATTAATAGCCCACAAACTAAGTTAGTCGCATAAACCCGGTCGTTTATTTCAGGTTTCAATTCTGTATAACATGTTTGCTTTGTTGAAGTAAGCGGTATATCAGATAGGCAAAATATTTTGTATGGGCAGTGTTATCGCTAACTTGTAGACTTCAATAAGCATCCTGCATGAAATCATCAAATAGCTTCGAAGAACGTCATTCTTTAGTTGACCTGTCTGACACTTGGAGATGTCATAGGTGTTGTCGTGAATTCTTCTGAAGCACCTTACAACTTTTGCTTTAGCTATGATGCACCGTATAAATTTGTTATGACTAATAGCTTGCATTGTATTGTTTTGTATTGTATTGTATTGTATTGTATTGTATCTAGACATTTATACAGCGCCTCTCGCAGAATAACTGTTCAGAGGCGCTCTCAGCACAGAAGCCCCGGGGAAACAGAAATGACTTTAGGGAACGAGAGACCGATGAGGAAAAGCCAGTCATTAGTTTAGCCCTGAGCACAGGGGGAAGGTCATTCCAGCTCGTGGGACCCACTACAGCAAACGCCCGGTGCTGGCCCAAGGCAGTTTTAGCCCTGGGAACAGTGCGATTGCTCTAGTACAGAGGTGGCGAACCTTTTTTTATGGTGAGTGCCAATGGATCAATGGTTCAACTTTAGACTTTCTCATCTTGTTTCTGTTTTGCCTGTTTACTCTTTCCAGGGGATGATAAGCAGGATGTAACCACTGACACAATCACTCTGAAAATTCTGCTTTATTCGCCTGTAACAACGGACATTTATAAACGATGACAGTGACCATGGGCCCTGACCATTCGGCTTGGGCGCCAGTTCCATATGGCGTCCCACAGGGCTCGGTTCTTGGACCCCTTCTTATATACTCTACACCAGAGGTTTTCAAACTGTTTGGACCAGGGACCCCTATTTTTTCTAGGCATAGCTCGCGGACCCCAGTATTTACAAAGCAAAATTTAGGCCCCTATCCTTAAAATTTAATAAAAATAACAGGCAGATAGACAATTTCCACAATACACGCTTGCTTATTTATGACGCTGAGGACTATTAGGCCTATAATATAAAAAGTAACACTAAATAAATTGTTATTAACTCCCTGCAATAACTTTGGAACACAGTCATTTTTAAAAGAAATGAATAACATCGGTTTCACCAAAAGCCAGTAATGTCAGCGAGAGGGATGTGCTTGCTTTGCTTTGCAAAAACTGTCCGCAATTGGTGCTAGTGTGGATAGGCCTAAGCACTGTTTTCTTACGTTTCAGAAAGTTATCCATAATACAAACAGCAAAGTTATATAGTTAGCATATAACAGCAAACGTGAACGAAATAGGGATATGCTTTGCAAATCTCTATATTATCGTTCATCTAATGGCTAAAACCAGGCGAATTCCACAAATTTCTAATTCTACAAGTCATTTTTGACATTTTTTCAGCTAACTATGTCTTGTAATACTTAATGCTATAGACTATAGAGCAAGTGTGTTTTTTCAGAAAACCCAAGTCAGTCCAGAGTTACAACTAGAAGAAAATATAGCGTTTATGTAAAAACAACTAGCCTAGAGTCCTAGCTAGAGCTTCGGTGTTTCTTCCATGGAAAAAACAATCAGGCTCATATTCAGTGTTGATTTTCTAAATGAAACACTTGTAGACTTTCAAAGTTTGTTTTGTGAATATCTTAAACTTTTTAAAATGGAATCTAGTTGTAGGCCTACTTCTGATGAAGGCTTCAAATACATCGCGCTTACATTGGGTGCAGAAATGATTGGCAGTCGATTAGCAGAAATTATAGACCCTATATTAAATTTTATAAAAACACGTGTTATTAGGCTAGAAATGTAACGTGACCATAAGCCTACATCTTATTTACGTCACTGTAGGCCCTAGTACGCAAAGAATAACTATCAGTAGCGTCACAAAACTTGTGTGATCGAATACCCAATTGGATCCTTGTGGATCATACAGTTACAGGCACACTATAAGTAGCGTATGAATTTGAAAACACAGGCTGTTAATGATAAAACCATACAGTGTTAAGCATCACATTATTTTCAGAACGCTCTCGCGGACCCCCGCCATATCCTTCGCGGACCCCCAGGGGTCCGCGGACCACAGTTTGAAAAACTCTGATCTACACGACTAAACAGACCAAGCTCATTACTGCTCCCGGAGGGTATTGTCACCCTTATTCTTGGACCCCTTCTTATATACTCTACACGACTAAACAGACCAAGCTCATTACTGCTCCCGGAGGGTATTGTCACCCTTATTCTGACGATCTCTCAGCTTCATTCAGCCTGCCATCCATCTGCGATGCACATGCCTCTTTTTCGAATACTCGAGGCATTCTGAAATACAAGCACGGATGTTGTCGTCAAATCGGTTTCTCTTAAACAGACCAATACGCAGCACATATGGCTGGAAACACTCAAGGCACGATCTAAGATTGACGAAGAAACACTAGCTTCGGGATTCCTTGACTGGAGCACAGAACTCGTTGTCAAACATTGGATGACCACGTGATTTCGCTTCGTAATACCTGCTTTAAGCAGTTTTTGTCAGGTACATGTATGGGTCACACGGCACAACGTTTAGTGCAATACTGCCGTAGTCTTAATTAATTAATTCGTACTGACGCAAATTGACTACTGTAACTCCATCCTGGCAGGGCTGCCAAACTTCAGAACATGCCATCTCCAGTCTGTCCTCAACTATGCAGCCCGAATACTGGTCAATCATCCAAGATGATTGCATAGTCTATATCTGAATATATGCGAGTTACGATGTGCTGACTTCCTGTGGAGGAAAGTATTCGTTGCAAGAGCCTAATATCTGTTTGGATAATTCAAATTTCCTAAATTTAGATCCCCCCATGCCTAGAAGGCATCTACGCCACCGATTACCAGGCACCTGAGACTTTATTATAGAACATCCATCCGCGACGGTTGGCATTTCGTCGAAGGCATACATCAAATAATTTTGTGTTGTTCAAGTTATGAGTCAATTTGGTCTACTATTACTATGCTCTACAGACTACTGCCCCGAAGATTTACAGGTTCATAGTTTTCACATAACCATATGAGCTCTCCGTGCTTTCTCGTGCATTGGACCTTTCTCTTGGAACAACCTTCCTTTATTTACAGGATCCACGCACAGTTTCAGTTGATTTAGGGCTGACTTAACTGTGGGCGGTTTTGCCTGAAGGGCGCTATGCAAATGTTTTGTTACATCACATTTTCTTGCATTACATACATACATACATACATACATACATGCATACATATATACATACATACATAAAAAATAAATACATAAATACATACATACATACATACATACATACACACATACATACATACATGCATACATACAATGTATGCATGTATGTATACATACATAGATACATACATACATACATACATACATACATACATTCAAATACATTCATATATCGAGTTTTCATTACTTTTTGCCCCACCCTATTACATACATACATGCATGCATGCATAGTTCGAGAATTCGTGACTTTCGGTTTTAAAATTCGTAAAAATTCGCGAATTTTTGGTCTATTTTAAAATTCGTAAAAATTCGTAAAAATTCGTTGGGCCATTGATGGGTCTTTTTTACATTGGCAGTGGCGTTTTGCAATAACAGCGTAATAAACAACAACAAATATGATGACGTCATGATTTGTTGTGTTAAGCTTCTGCTTAGAATTTAACGTAAAATGCAATATAAAAGTTTATTACGTAACAAGTTTATTTAGTTAAAATCTAAGTTCTTAATGATGAAAGAACATGGACCGGAGTGGAAGTATGTAGTATGTTTGGAGGAGAAGGAAAGGGTAATCCAAAAATAAAGTGTTGTTTTTGTTACAAGGAATTTGTTGGTTGTTCTGCCCGAATTTGGGAGCACTTGCATGGCGAAAATGCAGAAACCAGAGTCGAGTGGGAGCAGTGGGCTGTTCCTGACTCAGAATCAGAGGGGTCCTCTGAGAGGACGATAAGTAGAAGACATAGCTCGGTGAACGTTGCCAACCCTTTTCCCTACTTTTTAACCATGTTTGGTTGCAAGCTGTGTCACACTAGAGGCACTGGTGGTTTTTAGTTCTGCTGACTGACACAGTCACACACCCAAACTATGATAGAAATCGTAGTTCAAGACTCCAAGTAGAACAGTAACTGCATAACAGTACTATTGTGTTGTTAGTCTGCTATCTTTTACGGGTGATTGATTGATTGCCTATGACATTGAAATTTACTTGCTTAAAAAGTTGAAAAGTAAACAAGTAATAAAATTCGTTGCCGTGGCAAAGAATTCTATTATTTTAATATTTCACGAATTTTAACGAATTTTAAAACTGCAGTTTTAAAATTCGTTAAAATTCGTGAATTTTAAAAATTCTTAAAATTCGTAAAATGCGAATTCTCAAACTATGCATGCATGCATACATACATACATACATACATACATACATACATACATACATACATACATACATACATACATACATACATACATACAATGCATACATACATACAATACATACATTGAAATACATTCATATATTAATAGCTCTGCGACATGAGCACGTGCTGTGCAATATTTAGGTTGGTTACACCCATGGTGATGTTCCCCAATATCTAACAATGTTGTTTTAATTATACAACAGCAATTACGCCGTTACAAGAAAAAAGTCAATTGCAAAATAGTACTATCTATTGGTGGAGCGTCAATTAGTGGGGTGTCTTGTAATAGACTTGGAACGGTCGTCAAATATATTGACAGAATTTTACAGACAGATTAATAAATAAGTTACAGAATTTTCTAATGCCATAATGAATAAAGTAATCAAACTTCTCATGACTATATAAGTTGGCAAAAATGACCATCAAAATTCCAGTTTAGAACGGATCTACGCCGCCGATTACCAGGCACGCAACTCAGACTTTAATAGAGAACCTTCAAAGGCTTGGCCCATTATCTGGTTTCTACGTATTTCACCTGTTCAAAGCTATTCCATTCGTCTACATGACTGCTGCTTCTTTCCGTCCTATTCGTTTCTCTGGCGGTTTGGACCTCCACGTTCCCTGTGTCAGGACTTCACTAAGTTTACTAGATGTTTTGTTTCCACTGGCCCTGCCCTTTCGAATGAGCATCCGTCTATTCGTTCTTCTATTCTCTCAGGTAACGTCTCTTCCTCTTCTACCTTTCTTGAAACTTGCTTTTTCTCACAAGGTCTCTCGCACTGGGAGCGCTTCTGAATGGCTCCCCAGGTAGAAGCGCTTCATAAATGTCCGAGTGCAATACAATAGGCCTAGCCTACAGTACATGTCACATAAAATATATGTAATATGAATATGAATACAAGGCGTGTCTAAAAGTCTCACTGAAAGTCTTTGTGCAAGTTTGGGCTTATTATAGCGGACATGGATGGATTAGAATGTATATTTATCGCTATAGAAGCGAGAGTTGACTGGGTACAGGGGTTTTGGAATGGGTTAACGAGTGCTTGAGGCCCTGTGCCTCAGTGAGGCCTCATGCCCCTGTGAGGCCTCGTGCCTGGGGTCTGATGCCCCTGTGGGTCCTGGTGCCCCTGTGAGGCCTCGTGCCCCTGTGAGGCCTCGTGCCCCTGTGAGGCCTCGTGCCCCTGTGAGGCCTTGTGCCTCTGTGAGGCCTCCTAACTAGTGTAAAAGGGGTCCCGTGCTTTCATGAAGGGAGATGCGTAAGAAAAACCTTGGAGCGGAGCTCTTGTTCTCCGGTGAGGCACCTGGAGAGAAAAGACCGGTTACGGACTGGAGGAGCGAAGCATTGTACATCGCTAAGGAATCTCTAGAGATAGTCGCAGAGTTTTTTTTTCTTTGGATTTACAATTGTATGGCAATGCTGAATAAATCGTGATTATCGTGGATATAAGAAAAGTCTTCAATCGTTATTCGGTCTTGTCATTTGTTGAGTCGATCGGTTGTAAGTAAACTCGTAAGTCCTTCGACGACATCGGAGGACTTATCTACGCGCATACGTCCCGGGCCTTCTTAACCACTCGGCTGGCCTTGGAAGTATACGGTATAGATATATAACCCGGCGAAGAGAGGGGCGTATTTCCGCAACATTATCTATATAGATAAGCCTACCGAGTGCACTTTGAACCAGGCCAGGTGAGTGACATAAATTTAGTCGATCCAAAGTCAACAACATGCATTGGTATACTTGAATACAGAATTGACTCGGCCGCACTCTATGCGATAACGAAATTTTTATGTTTAATATTATTAGTAGTGTTTAACTCTACTGTTGCTCAATGTGAGTAGGTAGGACTACTACTACTGAATCAATAATACCTGTATGATTAATTTGAACTAAAGTTCTTCAACTATCATGACATACCTAAACCAGTATTATTGGATTGTGGGTATCACGCTTGTCGTTTGTTGCTGTTATGGTGAGTTCAAGCGAATCTGAAGATTTTCCTCTGCTCTGTAGTTAAGATTTTAAACTTATTTCTATCGCATGTACAACAATTAGTTGCATTAACAAAACCAGTTCAGCCCTGCTTGCTTTGTTAGAAAAGGAAACTACTGTTGGCTACTAAAAGCGTTTTGATTTGGCTTCAAACCAGAAAAATGAAGCCAGGCGATACTGAAGACGAGGAAGTGTTCATTCGTATGTTGTTATTTATAGTGCAAATCTTCGTATGCACACATGCATGTTTTATGTATGTATGTAAGTAAGTACGTATGCTAGTATGCCCTATGCAATAATGAGTATGCATGTCCACATGTAAATATTATATGCTTGCATGAATCTATGCTGTAGATATGTATGTATGTATGTATGTATGTATGTATGTATATATGTATGTATGTATGTATGTATGTATGTATGTATGTATGTAGGTATGTATGTATGTATGTATGTATGTATGTATGTATGTATGTATGTATGTATGTATGTATGTATGTATGTATGTATGTATGTATGTATGTATGTATGTATGCATGTATGTATGTACGCATGTATGTAGTATTAATGTATGCCTTTGCATCTTTGGTCCTTCCTTAAGGAATGACCTGCCCCTTCTCTCCATAGCAAGATACTGTTTGGGATCTCACCCTCTTCTTTCCGCTGCCTAAAGACCTTTCTTTTCCCTTGGGGCTGTCATGCTGGGAGCGCCTGTGAATAGTCTACTCTATACTGTGAGCAGGGCTTTATAAATAATCATATAAGATAAGATAAGAAGTGGGTTTGCATGCATGCGTATGGGCGCAGGTAGGTAGGTAGGTAGACAGGCAGGTAGGTATTGGTAGGTAGATAATTATGGACGTAGGTGAGAAAGTACTTTATAGGTTATTATATAGGTACTACGTTGGTACGTAGGTATGCATTCACGTTCATATAGGCTACATATGGCAGAATGACAGCTTAAATGGCATTGTTATCTTTAAAACTAGTGACTAGGCTGTACATACTGTGGCGGAAAGCAGACTTTCGACCGGGGTGTATCTCGTACTCCAGAGGCCAGCCGAGTGGTCATGAAGGCTTAGGACGTGTACGCGTAGATAAGGCCTCCGAGGTCGTCGAAGGGCTTACGAGTTTACTTACAAACGATCGACTCAACAATTGACAGGACCGAAGACGTTTTCTTATCATAACGAAAGATCACGAATAACTCAATATTTCCATATGATTGTGAAACAGAACACATCTCGTGTCAGAAAGAATAATCCGTGTATTTTCACAGAATTTATCACTTACACAATTTACATTCGCAATAATCGATGACTAATTGCAAGAAATATCTCAACACTATCTCAACGACGGCTGATTACTCGCTACTATCTCTATTTTTTACTCCAAATATGCCCCACCGTTGGACAAGAGCTTCGCTGTTCTATCTTTTCGTTCGGTTCCTTCCTTTTGATGCCTCAACGGAGAGCAATAGCTCCGCTACTAGGGTTTCTAACGCATCTCTCTCGAAGACAGCAAGAGGCCCCTTTTATACTTTTACGACGGCCTCACGGAGGCACGATGCCTCATTGAGGCAAGAGGCCCCAGCGGGGCATCAGACCCCGGGCACTAAGCCTCACTGAGGCACACGTCCCCACTGGGGCATCACACCCCGACCCTGTGGAGGCACTAGGCCTCACGGAGGCACAAGTCCTCAAAGCACCCGTTAACCTCTTCATGGTCACTGTACTCAGTTACCCTTACTCCAACTGCTATAGCGCCTAATACATGTAGCCCTCTCCATCCATTCTCGCTGCAATACTCAACTATCAAGAGCTTCCAAAAAATGGCACTTCCTTGATCGGTTAGATTGTATTCTTCTTCTACTTCTTCTTTAAGTTCTCTGCCCTTTGGCAGGTTTCCACTTCCAATGACGCCATTCCTCTCTTTGCTGTGCTCTTATCTTCAGTCCGCTGTATCCTTCGGTCATCATCCATCACAGCATCATCTGTCGCGGTCTCCCTCTCCTTCTCCTTCCCTCCAATCTTCCCTCTATGATTTCTCTCAAGAGGGAGTCTCCTCTTAATATGTGTAAAATCCAGTTCTTTTGTCTTTCTCTTAATGTTGTCATCAGTGATCTTTTTTCTTCTACTCTTTGCAACACCTCTTCATTTGTCATTCGCTCCGTCCAGCTCACCTTTTCCATCCTTCTCCATATCCACATCTCAAAGGCCTCTAATCTCTTGATATCCTCTTTCCTGAGATTGTATTGGACATGTTAATTCAATTCATGCGAGGCTGGTTTAGTTAAATAACATAAGATCAGGAAGATTGAGGTGAGATGAGACATGATAAGGTACAGTTAGGTAAACAAGGTAGACTAGGTTAGGTAAGAATAGGAGGATCAGATAGGATAAGGTAATGAAAGATAAGTTGAAGTAAGGTAACATGAGTTATGTCTGAGTTAGGTTTGGTTAGACATATTTTGGTTATGTAGTTGAACTGTGTTTACATAAATTGTGGCCCACGATGAAATATACTTTATATTGGCACTCATGACTGCGTTGCAGCCGGTATTTTCTACCACTCATTCAATCCAGCTGTTGGATATTAGAAAAACAGTTATTTCACTTTCAAAGTTAAGAGTAGGGTTTATCCACTTCTGGCATTAGAACCAATAATAAGATTCATTGCATCGAACTGGCTTTGTAAATATAATATAGTAGTTCATTGTTTTTAGCAACCGCCAGTCTAGTGGACAAACCTCACAATGCATCCGCTTCAGAGGGAAACAGAGTTCAGTTGAACTGTTCAACGTCTGACCTGACTATTCCTATCAGCTGGCAATATATTTCTTCGGCTCACAGTAATGCGACAACAGATGTATTTCTCAGCGGAATACTTGTAAATGGTTACAATTTACGATTTGAAATGCAAGGCAACAGCACCGCGGGCGTTTACAATTTGGTCATTCCTTCGGTTCTGCTGAGTGATGCCGGAACTTACAGATGTCGGGATCAGGATGGACGAGGAGAACAAGTAGATGTCATTCTCAGCGTTACAGGTAAGGTCAACGTGACTTTTTCTGTTGGGGAAAGGAAAAAGTTTCTGACTTTATTTGGCTCTGTTCTGTTCAGAGTCATTTCCACATCCACTTCGATTTTGTAGGTATTTTCTTTCAATACATTCCGTCACATGTCACACCCTGGAAATGATTAGTAGGCCTAATTAAGTAAGTAACTTAAGTGTCCTTTTTCTGCATCTGACAAGCGTATATACATTACATTGTTTAGAACGCTTACATATTTATTTGACTATGGCAAGAGCAAATAATATAGATGTACATGTATATCTAAATAGATCTAAAGATACATCGTTTCACAAAACTTTTGTAAACAGGTTATATTAACAGTAGGTGATATGGAAGGTTGTCCTTTCTTATACTCACGAAGTATTGCAGGAAGCTGGTGATTAAGTGGCCTAGAAACTTCGATTTCTGGAAGAGCTTTCTGTCTGCTCGAGCAATCAGATCTTTTGCAGGATAGTTTTCTCACAGTTTTGCAATCTGCGAGCCTTTTATGAACTGCATTAATGCACATAACATCATGTGATTATACTGAATGACAGCGCATCTTGCTCGCATTTTCTTGTAGGTCAGACTGAAGGTTATGACCTAAGCACAGATTCGTATGTCACGATAGCAGAAGAGAGAACTGTGAACAATCCGGAACTTCTTTATCTACTGATACTTCTCGTCATCCCAATCGCAGCTGTCATTGCCTTTTTATATTATCTGAACAAAAGTAAGTCAGCTGAATTTTCCATGAAACGTTTTCGTTTTCAGTTTAATCGCCAATTCCGTTACATTCACTTTCATTATTGTACAACATAATTTTTTAATTAATATCGCTCTGTCGAATTAAAATAACCTAAACTAACGTTGGCCTATACAAGTTTATCTTAATAGCAAGTTAACTTAATCCGTAAATACAGTGACTAACTAACCTAAATGAAATTTTTCCTGATGTCCTGATGTCTATTTAGTTTTCTAGGCAACAGTCGACCTTTATCGATAAGTGGCAATTGTACATGATAATAAAAGAGTCCTTTGTAATTATATATAGACTATACACTAGGCCTACATACATACAATGTCATACATGTACACCTATATATACATATATAAAATACAATATATACACAGTGGCGCCTCTACTAATTGTAATTGTAATTAGTAGGCCTAACTTCTACTGTGCCGGTGTCTAATGCACAAGGCATCAACCGATCAACAAAAACCAAGCCGTAGGCCTAATCAAGTTCAGCCCGTAAGATGGAGAGGCAGCCTGTGGTGGATAAGCAATGGTAACCATGATACTTCAGCAACAGCTGCTTAATTTAAATTCGGTGGTTGCTGTAAATTTACACCGTTGCAGTCTTTTCTCATTCCTTGCAATGCTCTTCCTCTTCCAATTCGCTAGTCACAAATGTCATCGATCTTGGTTGCGCAGTGAAGACTCGTAGGTGGTGACGAGTGTATCTTCCATGGTTGACAGATCTTCACAGAGGAACAGGCTGTATTGGCCTTCCAACTTGACCACTCAGAGCAGTTGAGCGTGCAAAGAATGATGAACAGTAGGAAGTCATGATCTGAAAGCGATGGCAGCTTCCCTTTGATACCTTGGTTATAACAACACAAGACAATCTACCATCTCATGTGCTACCTCTGATAGATGCTGATCCGAGCCGAACTGCTAGATGATGTGGTTGATTCGCAGTGGGTCCTCAAGATGGATATTCAGTTCTTCAGTGATGACTAGTTGCAAATTGCTATTACCTCTAGAGTCTAGACATTAAGCTAACTCTCTGAAGATGCAGGAGGCTAGGATTGAAGGTGGCAAAAGACGAGCAACATCAGTAGACCATAATTGTACAGAGCGCACGATGCAAATTGAAATTGTAATTATAATAGTATTTGGAAAATTATATAGCATAGCTTCAAGGTAACCTGCTCAGTGACCCTCTACGCTAAACTAAACGGAACAGGAATTTATCAGTTAGAAAGCAATGCTCAGATGGCTAGAAAAGTCACCAGTGGCCCTTTGAACAGTATTTCGAATATATTTGGCCGCTCAGGTAAAGACATTACCATGTAACGCATTTTTAGGCAGTGTTCTGACCGTTTAGCCTCTGATTACGATGGGATACAGCTTCTCATTATGGTTCGCTATTCGGTAGTGACAGAAAACCGGTCGAGCAAACTCGACCGGCTTCATTCCAAGACACATCGCCTCTTTAGGTCTATCTTCTCGAACAAGGTGCATGTCCTTCGCCGCTTCGTTCCTCCCCAGTCCTCACGTGCGCCGGAGTTATGCCCTTGGCCCTTGTGATGATTATGTTCTTCCACCTAAAGATGTTAAGAGTGTTATTCTTCAACTTCTGTATCGGTCCATCCTAATTCCATCTTGATGTTTCAAATCTTGATGATTCCAATTTTTGTATATAACATTCGAAATATATACATTACCATTAATTTTCATTAATCATATGTTGTAAGCTGTGATGCGCTGTGTCATCCTTCGATGATTTATAATAATAAACTATATATAAATATATAGTTTAACTATAGTCTATATATAAACTATAGTTTAACTATATATAAACTATATATATATACATATATGTATATACTTATATATACAATCTCTTCATTCAACTGTAACCAATTTACGTCCATTTTATATGTCAACGTGTTAACAATGGTGAAAATATGAATGGCTGGCATTATTTTTCAGGAGACCAACATCAGCAGGAGCCAAAAGTTAAATACACCCCTGCAAAAACTGGAGAGTAGGAGTCAACGACATCCCCCACTTAGGTTACATTAGTATTAATAATTATTAAAATGTGCATATGATTGACGGTTATGTCAGTGTAAGTTTCACGTCGATGTGATCATATAAAAGAGGCAGTACATTAGAAAGGAATAGATAAGACAGACGCTTAGATATTCTGTTTTTCTTGAGTATGATGTTTGTTGATGTTTCACCCGCTTCGTGTTTTTCATTTTGAGAGTGCATTGCTATACCATACCATACCATACCATACCATACCATACCAAAGGCCTACCATACCATACCATACCATACCATACCATACCATACCATACCATACCATACCATACCATACCATACCATACCATACCATACCATACCGTAATGCCTAATCAATGTAATAAGTTCTGGGAATTTTATCTAAAGAAAATTGAAAGCGTCCATAAGCTAATTAGCCTATCTAACGTACTAGATTAATAGCTCTGCTTGCTCTCAGCCATCCTCGGTTCGAGGTTCGGCCGCATCATTCACAATGTTCCTCCAACGCCTCCTGTCCTCCGTCAGTCTTAATAATTCTCCCATTGCCAATCCCGTCCATTCTTTTATGTTGCCCAGCCAGTTTGTTCTCGGTCTTCCTCTTTTCCGGGCTCCCGGCAGTGTGCCCTGTATGATGTCTTTCTCCATGCATGCTCCTTCTCTTCTCATGACGTGTCCAAAATATATCATTTTTTTTAATAGACTAAATAAAATATTCTTAGTTGCATATCCTCATGTTTTGGTTATTAATCTAGTAAAAGTTCTGAGCGTTGCATAAAAAGACAGTTTTATGTGTTTGTAACTATATAGTCCAACACTTTAGATTAATGTGTATCAGATGTATACGTATGCACATAAGTTAAAGAGCTCATTAAACATTCTAGATTATTATGCAAAAGATGCATGATTATGTAAATGACAAATTAAACTTTCTAGACTGTTAAGTAAAATAGGAATTCTGTACATGTATAGTTAATACCGAATGTTCATGATTATTATGCTACAGATGTTATTAGAAATAAACTCTATATTGCATTATTAAGCGCGACTTCATTGGTCTGATATAGTTTGTGTAATTAGGCGACCCTGACAGCGGAACGGTTTCGTTCCTTTGGGTTTTCCTTTTGCCACTGATCGCAATGTAACTTAAGTTCGTGTTACCATGTAAATTGTGTAATTGTTCAAAGATTGGTGAACAATAAAAGAATTTTAATTTTGTTGATTGATTTTGATGTACATTTTATCTTTAACGTTAGAGTGATGACTTTGGGCAATATATATATACATGGCGTAGCAAGCATATTGTTCAATCCTGAATTTGGTTAATACTTAGATGGGTTACCTCCATCTTGATCAAGCCCCCGCCATCTATCTTATTACCGACATAAGTTGTGAGATTGAGAATGTGTCCTGTAGAATGACTTGGTCGTGTGTGTACCTTTGCTGGGTGATCCTTTCACCCAGAGACCACGCTTCTGACAAGTTTCTTTAGAAACGTGTAAATAAATGCATAGGCCTAATGCTCTGCCATTTTGATTCGTTTGAAACCACTTTTATCATATTTCGCTAAAAATAGTCGATTACCTGTATTTTCAAAGCTTATGTTGATAAATCATGAATGTTTAATGACATTCAGCCGTTGACATCATAAAATTTATTTCTGATAAATTAATGTTAAACATAATTCCTGCTATATTAAACATTTAAGTGATTACACCGATGTTTTGCAAAATTTTATTTTCTCTTTACCTTGGTGATTTAATGATGTCGTTGAATAAGCTGACTTCAACAAATCTCATCGTGATTTTTAGGCTAATTTCTTGACGTCATTACAACACATAACATTTATGATGATGCAATTGCCCTCTTCTAATTTCAATTTTCGTGATGTTCGTATTATTGAATATTGCACATCCATATCTGTACAAGTTCTGTTGCTAAATAAACTGGTTTTAGGTGATCGATTATTCTAATTCCCTTTTTACAGGCACGTATCTGGAAACGTAGGCCTAATATAGCACCTTTTAGGTACCTTACAGAGCGCAATGATCACTAGTCTCAGCGATGCTTATGGTAATTAAGAATAGCAAGTTCACCTGTAAGAAATAATAACCCACAAAGGCCTATTCGTGGGTTCAGATTTCCTTGGGAATACAGGTTTTTAGGCAGTTGGAAATTTACTTGCACTGGACTCCAGAGTCTTTTGTTAAGGAGAAAAATAGGTTATGGAGATGGGCTCTGTTAATGTGTACTTCGCACTACTGCAACTGTAGCTTTTTTTAAATTCTGTTTCGTTAACTATGTTTTAGCGCCAGCATAGCATAAGTCATGAGGACAAGCTTGTTCATTGTCGACTTGCGCCTGTATGTCTGCGAACGCTTGCATACCAGTGCCTTTCCAGATTCTGCAACACCATTCGATTAGAAAATAATCAGACAGGCGTGGTGCAGTAGGTTTAAATCTACAAAGCGTTTCTTTAAAGCAGTTCGATATAGATATTACTTTCGGCTTGTGCGCCAGTTCCATTTAGCGTTCCACAGGGATCGTGGGCCCCTTCTCATATACTCTACACGACTAATCAGACCAAGTTCATTACTGCTCCAGGAGGGTGATGTCACCCTTATAATGACGATGTTTCAGCTTCATTAAGCCTGCCATCCATTTATGATGTACATGCCTCTTTTTCGAATACTCGAGGCATTCTGAAACATAAGCACAGATGTCGTCAAATCGGCTTATTCTTAAAGAGGCTAATACGCAACCCATATGGCTGGGAATACCACATGCTCTATTAAGATCGACAAAGAAGCACTAGCATTCGGATTCCTCGACTGGAGCACAAGACTCGTTGTTCGTAACCTGGGTTACGAACACCGGCGAACACTGCACGGCGAATTTTCAATGGTTGACCACATGATTTGGCTTCCGAGTACTTGCTTTTAGCAGTATTGTCAGATATGAGTCATACGGCGTAACGTTTAGTTCAATACTCTCGTAGCCTTAATTCATTCATTCATACTGATTTAACTACTATAACTTCATCCTGGCAGGCCTGCCAAAGTTCAGAACACGCCATCTCCAGTCTGTCCTCAGCTATGCTGCTCGAATACTGGTCAATCATCCAAGATGCTCATGTAGTCTACATGCATATATGAATATATAATAGGCAAGTAAAGATGTACTGGCTTCCTGTTGAGGAACGGCTTGGATTCAACATCTTTATATCTGCTTGGACAATTCAAATTTCGTAATTGTAAAAATAGATGCGCCCCCGATGTTTAGAACGCATCTACGCCACCGATTACAAGACACTCAACCGAAACTTCATTATAGAACATCCATCCGCGATGGTTGCAGAGGCGCGTTTACCTGTAGGCGCACTAGGCGCGCGCCTAGGGCCCCCAAATCTCAGGGGGCCCCCAAACGGATGACAATAATTATTTTTTTATTATGAAAAATGATATTTTTGAATTATTTTAAATATAACCTATGCGTTTAGCGTTCGTCGTGTACGCACCAGCGTGTTCAGCTCTGATCGTTTTACGTCTCGTTTGTAGTTTATCTTAGGAGTTATCTAGCCTCGTCTTTCAATAATCTTTCAATTTAGTTTGTGGATATGCGGTTGTTAATTTTCGTGAGTTTGGTTAGCTGATAGTTGTTAAATTTAATGAAGTTTTGGATGCTTTGTCTGCCTTCAAAATACACTCATTTACGCGCTACCGGCCTGATGCGACATTGGGCTGCGTGACGTCATCGGTTTATTTACTTGTCTACGTGTACATGGAGGATTTACGTTCTATGCGCTACCAGCCTGATGTGACCTTGACCTGTGTGTCGTAACTGATATTTGTTTACATTTCCGCGTGTACACGAGGATTATACGTCTACAGTACTTGAGTCATTTTCCGTGTAATGATGTCTGTCACATACACAGCACAACAGCTCAATCTACTCCGTTCATTTGCCCAGCGCCCTTGTCGCTCACTTCGAAAGACGCTATTCTATTACCAGATTTGGTGTCCGGCTGCTTATCGCTCATCCATCAACAACGTTACTTTGTCTCTACCTGGGAAAGTTTTATCGTCTTCGTCGTCTTCCATTCCGTCCAGCTCTCATTTGGGCGATGATGAGCTGGCTGCTCATGATCGATCTACTTCTGATCCTCTCGCTCCTGATCAGTCTTTTCAGGACGACAAGCGGCATCCAGGGCTTCGAATGGCTACCTGGAATGCCCGTTCTCTCTCGGAAAAATTCGCTTATGTAGCACAAACTCTTCAGGAAAGACAACTCGACGTCTTAGCCGTTACGGAAAGCTGGCACCGTGGTTCTGATGACGTGCCTCTTCTTCGTGCTGCTCCGTCCGGTTTCTCCATCTACGACCGCCCCAGAGCCTCGCGATCTCGTCCAGATGACAGCTCGGTTCGTGGTGGGGGTATCGCTGTCTACATCCGCTCTACACTTCGAACCTCCGTAATTCAACTTGATCCGGACATCACTTCATTCGAGGCGCTATGCCTTGCTATTTCTACATCCCATGGACCATCAACTCTTCTGGCTCTCTACAGACCTGGCTCTGCTCCTCTAACCGGAACGTTTTTTGACGAGTTTTCATCTGTTCTGGAGAGTCTAATCACAAGAAACAGTCAGCTGGTTATTTTAGGTGACTTCAACATCCATCTAGAAGACTCCTCAGACCCATCTACTCTACGGTTCCTTGATCTACTTGCTCAGTTTGGTCTCCGTCAGCATGTAAGTGAGCCTACTCATGTGCTCGGCGGTATCCTTGACCTGATCATCACGTCTGACGAAGTATCTGTCTGTGATCTACACGTTCACCCGCCGACTTTGTCCGATCACCAGCTCGTTGAACTAACTCTTCCCTTCTTGCATCTGCAACCCATACATGCCATTCGTATGGTTCGTGGCTGGAAGACCCTCGACTATCAAGTATTCCGTGATGCTCTTCGCTGCTCAAAACTTGCTTCTGACTCCTCTTCACTGGATGTCTTGTCGGTGGCTGACCTGTTTAACCTTTACTCCACCACTATGAACGAAATACTGGATAAATTACTACCTCAGCGGAAGGTCAAAATGCGCATGCGACCCCTTGCTGTGTGGTTTGACAGCGAGTGCCGCCAATATCGTCGACGTACACGCTGTCTTGAAAGACGCTACCGTCGCTCGAAAGATCCGGCCGACCACCTGACGTGGGTGACTCAACTCCGATCGCTCCATCGTCTATATCACCGCAAGGAGGCTGAATTTTGGGAGAGACTCGTCGCTCGAGATGAAAAGAACCCAAAACGTCTCTGGTCTTCCATCTCGGGACTCCTGGGCCGAGCCTCCCGTTCGTCTTCCTCTCCTGCGTTTTCGGCCAATGATTTCCTCAGAATGATGACAGAAAAGATTGCGGGCTTACGTGCTTCAACCGCCGACTCGCCTTCACCTGAATTCACACGCACGGACTTCAAGTTTGGTGACTTTCGTCCCATCCTTGAGGCTGATCTTCGACGTGTTCTCAGCTCTTCAAACCAGAAATCTTGTGAACTGGACCCGCTTCCTCCGTTTATTCTTACTAATGTTTTGGATGATGTTGTCCCATTTTTGATATATTTGTTCAATAGGTCTCTAGCAGAGGGCCATCTCCCTCCATCTCAGAAGCAAGCTATTGTCTTCCCTACCCTTAAAAAACCTAATCTTGACTCACAAGTATGTTCTAACTATCGTCCTATTTCTAACCTTTCTTTTCTCTCTAAAACTCTTGAGAGACTTGTCTCGCTTCAACTTCTGCCCTATCTTGAACAGTCTGGACTCCTCCCTTCTAGTCAATCAGGGTTTAGAGGTCACCATTCTACGGAAACTGCCCTCCTGTCCCTTCTCTCGGACATTTATACTGCCATTGACAGGTCTCATTTGACGCTTCTAGCGCTCTTTGATGTTTCCTCGGCCTTTGACATGGTTGACCATGAAATCCTACTTCGACGTCTTGAACTATCTTGTGGTCTCAGTGGTCTCCCTCTTCTTTGGTTCAAATCTTACCTCTCTGACCGTACTCAGAGGATTGTCCTTGGTGACTCCAGAACTGCCTGGGTTAGAGTTGAGTATGGTGTCCCACAGGGTTCTGTCCTTGGCCCCATTCTGTACTTACTCTACACAGCTGACATACCTTCTATATTTACTAAACACTTTACCTCTGGTCACCTTTATGCAGATGACGTTCAGATCTTTGTCCAAGGCCCATCCTCTCAGCAGATCTCCCTTGTTGGATCCATTCATTCCCTGTCACATGATCTCCACTCTTGGATGTCATCAAATCGACTTAACCTTAACTCTTCTAAGACCCAACTGATCTGGTTTGGCACTAAACAGCAACTTTCTAAACTTGATATCCCACTTCTGTCGTCAATATACCCTGCTTTTTCATTTTCATCCAGTGTTCGGGATTTGGGTGTCACCCTTGATAGTACCCTCTCGTTTTCTGAACACCTCTCCCACCTGACACGTTCCTGTTTCTATCATCTGAGGCGTTTGAGGGCTGTAAGAAGATCAGTTTCTCCTTCAGTGTTCACTACTATGGTCCATGCCTTCATTTGCTGCCGCATTGACTATTGCAATTCATTGTTTGCTGGGCTCCCTAAAGCGCGCCTTTCATCTCTGCAGTCTGTTCTGAATGCGGCTGCCAGGCTCATTGCCCGTTTTCCTCGCTTCTCTCACATAACTACCTTTATGACTGATGTACTTCACTGGCTTCCTGTTGCTTCCCGCATCCAATACAAGGTTCTTCTCCTGGTCTCTAGGACTCAACTGGGAAAAGCTCCTAAATACCTCTGTGACCTAATGCGCAAACCTCTATCTGCTCTGTCTTCCCGCCCTCTTCGGTCTGCTGACCGCTTTGATCTGCTTGTCCCTCGCGCAAGGACTTCGATGGCTCAGCATCGTGCTTTTGCCATCCTTGGCCCTTCCCTTTGGAATGACCTGCCCCCCTCTCTCCGTAGCAAGATATTGCTTGGGATCTCGCCTTCTTCTCTCCGCTGCCTAAAGACCTTTCTTTTCCCTCGGGGCTGACACGCTGGGAGCGCCTCTGAATAGTCTATGCTGTGAGAGGCGCTTTATAAATAATCATATAAGATAAGATAAGATAAGATAACCTATTTTCTATTTTTACAGTTTAGCATTCACATAAAGTATATTATTGTAATTTCTAATTGTTCTGTTCATCTTGGCTAATAATTCATTTTGACTTTGTGCAAAATAACGTATGAAACTTGTTAGCAAGAATCCGCAACTGCCGTCTGCTGCAGTTTACTTGTTGAAAGTTTTAGTCTGCTGAGTGCTTAATTTTTAGTCTTTAAAAGTACTTAAAACTTTAATTAGCATTGTTAAACCGTAATAATAATTAAATTTTTTTATAATAATAAATTAAAATCTGACGCAGTGAAACGAACCTTGCTATGAATTTGGATTTGCAAAACGAAAGAAGCGTGAGCATGCGATAAGTGAGCTAAGAAGACGAAAACTAACTTGATGCATTTGTAAGTCGTACATAGGCCTATATTAGGCCTATATGTCGCTCTAACACCGGTTCAATTTCAAAGAATTAATTTTTTCAAGCATTTATATATTATATATTGTAGCTTTTCTGCATTGCATTGCAACAAACGAGTACTGTACAATTATAAATATTCTTGCTTTTTTTACTAAAATCATTAGGCCGAAATCACATAACTTCAAATTCCTTGAAAATAGCTCCTATAGGCCTAAGCATAATTACACTCACAAAAACGGCTTTAAGTTCAACTTCGCTGGTTTTTCCAGATTATAGGCTGAACACCACCAGAGTCTCAGACACTTAGGGCCCCCAAAAATGATTGCGCCTAGGGCCCCGTTTTCTGTAAACGCGCCTCTGGATGGTTGGCATTGCGCCGCCGGTAGGCTATACATCAAATAATTTTGTGTTGTTACAGTTATGAGTCAGTTTGACTCCTATTACCAGGGCTTTTTTTCAGCCGGAACGCGCCGGTACGGCGTTCCGGCACCTTTTTCAGCTCAAAAAAAAATAATTTATTTATTTTAATAATTAAAACAATAATTTAGTTATTTTAATTTAATTTAAGTGTTTTTGAACTGTTTTCAGTGTTTATTGAGACCCCTCCCAACCCCCAATCCCGTTTTTCTCGTGATTTTAGCCCGCCCATAATTGTTGCGTTCCGGCACCTATTGTTCCGTTCCGGAACCTTTTTTTCTAGAAAAAAAGCACTGCCTATTACTATGCTCCACAGACTACTGCCCTCGAAGATTTACAGGTTCATCGTTTCAACATAATCATGTGAGCTCACCGTGCTTTCTCGTGCATTGGACCTTTCTCTTGGAACAATCTTCCTTTATATATAGGACCCACGAAGGGTTTCAGTTGATTTAGGGCTACCTTAACTGGGGGCGGGATTGCCTGAAGGACGCCATGCAAATGTTTTGTTACATTACATTTTGTTCCATTACATACTAGGGTGGGGCAAATAGTGGTTGCCTCAACCAGACAATGATAAATAGAAGGTCCCTCATCTACTGGTTAATGAAATAATTAATTTTTATATTCTGTATTATGTCTAGGGGTCGCGACTTTAAAAGATGTGTGACGTAATATATTTCATTAGAAATAAATAACAAATTCATTAATCATATTACAATAGGGTCATAGAAACTCATTAATTGCTACTATAATATATTATACAATCATTTTAATACACAAATTACACACTACACAGTACACTACAATATTGTATTGTATTGTATTTCAAAACTTACAAGCGCCTCTACGAAGTGTCTACCAATCAGAGGCGCTCCCAGTGCGAAAGTCCTCGGAATTACTTGGGAATAAAGGCAAGCTTAAAGACAACGAATAGCTGTGGCAGGACCACCGGATAGTACTGCAGCCCTGGCCGAAGGAGGAAGCTGATTCCACATTGAAGGGCCAATAGTAACAAAGGAACGAGACTGGGCCATCATCGTTCTCACACGGGGAACAAATGAGTGAAGAGGGCGAAGGGAGCTAGCTGAGGCAGGAAGACGTAATGGGTCACAGACGTATTTAGGAGCAAGTCCCAGGTAAGATCGGCAAATATGGATTAGTACCTTTAGTTGGAACGAGACTGGACCATCACCGTTCTCACTGGGGGGAACAAATAAGTCATATAAGTAGGCCTACCTTAAGTTGGATGCGTGCAGTAAGAGGAATCCAGTGAAGATGTTCAAACATGAATGTGGAAATTTGGGAGAATCGTGGGAACGGGCGATTAGTCTGGTAGCTGCTTTAAGAACAGATTGTAGAGGGGAGAGATGGACTTTGAGGAGTCAACCTTGGCCAGTTGTTGACGAGTGCCAAACCAAATCAATTGGGTCTTTGCTGGGTTGAAAGAAAACAGGTTTAAGGACATCCATGCGTGAAGGTCATGAAAAGAGCATTAATGCGAGCAATAAGAAACAGCTGAACATACGGGGGCCTATGCACGCAGACCTGGGCGTCATCAGCATAGAGGCGGCCAGTGGTTAAATGTGTTACAAAGATGAGGGAAACACCAGCTGTATAAAGCAGGTAAAGGAGTGGGCCAAATACTGATACCTGGGGCACAGCAAACTTGACGTAACCCAGTGTGTTTAGGAGTCACCCCAGATTATCGTTTGTGTGCGATCTGTAAGATAGGACCGGAAGCAAAGAAGAGAAGAGCCCTTTAGACCACTTGAGGACTCGAGACGTTGCAGGAGGATATCATGGTCAACCATGTCAAAGGCAGTTGAGATGTCAAATAGACCAAGCAACGAGATCTGGGATCTCTCAAACGCAGTGTAGCTACCAGAGAGGAGAGATAAGAGGACAGTTTATGTAGAGTTTCTGCAGTCTGAGGCCGAGTTCACGGACATGACTCACGCCACGGTGTTATCATTCAAATAAAGAAATCAAGATTGAACTTGCCAACTGAAGAAACTGAATCTGATTTTCTTAACTAAGTTAAAACACTTACACTGCAGTACTGTGCCGGATGCTTTTTCATTTATTTTATTACTCATTGTTGTTTGTAGCTCTAACTTTGGGTTCTAAATTTGAAAGTTATAACCATTAAATTGACTATTGTAAGATTAGCTTTAATTTGACAGCATATTGCGTTTTCGGGCTGGTGTTTCAGATAAAGTTGCTAGAAAACGGTGATATATATCACAAGTCCATTTTTGGTGCAATATCCACTTTAACATTGACCTTTGATTTAGGTTTGTACGGGAACTGAACTCGAGTTTTCATTACTTTTTGCCCCACCCTATTACATACATACATGCATACATACATACATACATACATACATACATACATACATACATACATACATACATACATACATACATACATCAATCAATCAATCAATCAATCAAAAATCTTTATTGCATCCAAATGACAATTATAACAGAGTACAGTGACTTAAAATAGCAGTATGATTGACAATTAAAACAGAAAAGAGTAGTGTACACAGCGGTAAAAAAACTTGTCATTGGCGGCAAAAGGTGGCCCCCAAGGGATATACATCCCGCTAACTAGGGACACCTAAGTAGGTATATGTACCAATGAACAATATGACTGACAGGATCGAAGGGTAGCCTCACTACATTCATTCATAATCAATTTAAGCCAATCGGCTTTAAAATTAACTTATATAGAGGCTAGGTTGAGATTGATAGTATGCATTCCTTAACTAACCTTAACTAACACAAAATTATATATGCTTAAGTTTACCTATGTGCGTGTTCACCCAATATCAAGAGAACAAAAAAAACTATATAAGGAAAAAAATCAGTATATAAGAAACACAATGATCAATTCTAATGACTAGGGAGACTCATTCCAAATTCAGAAGGTACTTGCGCAATCGAATCTTAAATAAGTAGGGATTTGGCGAACAGCGTATATCAATAGGCAGGGTATTCCAGATTTTGGGCCCATAATATTTTATACTAAACACCCTTGCATTGGTACGAGCTTTGTCAGAGCGGTAGGTGAGAGCATTCCTGGTGTTATGAGAGTGTAGCTGCGAGCCTTGGATAAAGTAATTCATGAATGAATCAGGTAATGACCTATTTTCAAATCGATAAAGAAAGGTTCCTATTTGTAGGGAACGAATTTGATTTATGTTCAATACATAAATGTACATACATACATACATACATACATACATACATACATACATACATACATACATACATACATACATAATACATACATGCATACATACATACATACATACATACATACATACATACATACATACATACATACATACATACATACATACATACATACATACATACATACATACATACATACATACATACATACATACATACATAACATAACATAACATAACATAACATCTTTCTTTATTGCTTCAAATGACATCAATAACAATCATTTCCATCGAAACAAATTAATATAAAATAGTGCAGTTTCTGGAAATTCAAACCCTGTGAAACTATAAAGTAGTAAGATAAAGATACTCGCTTGACTAGCATGGAGGAAATGAAATGAACTTGAAGTAGAGTCAGGTGAGTTTGAAAGTAAACGAGTTCTTAGAGTCATAAGAGGCAATGGGCGCCCCTAAGGGACCTAGGTCCCGCTGACCGGGGATGCCCAGATAGGTAAATTTATAGATACAATGATGGCATTGTACAGTTGCCTCCCTCACAATAGCTTAATCAGGCCACTAGCTGTAACCTCTAAAATCCTCAACACTTGGAGGTTAACCATAATCTATAGCTTAACTAAACTTAACTAAACATAACTAAACAGTCCCAAAGGGACCATATTCATGTACCAGGCTCCGGCTCGACCCCCCCTCCCCCCATAAAGGTCAAATCAGTATTAGATATCAATATCAATATCAATCATTTAGATAGAATCGTATCATGCGCCAGAATAAAGTTTTTCATTTGCTTCCTGAAAAGATGTCTAGCTTGCAGAGACCGAATTTCGACCGGGATCTGGGCCCAAAGCTGCGGACCTGCTGACTTGATACTAAAACGCCGAATGTTAGTGCGACTTTTAATAGGACGGTATAGTGAGGCTCCCCGCGTGTCATGTTTGTGTATGGAAGTGGCCTTTGTGAAATACTCTCCAAATGCAGCAGGTAGTAAATTATGTTCGAAACAGTAGATGAAGTCCGATATTTGATAGTTGTTTAATTGGTTAATTTTCAGTATTTTTAATTCTTTGAAAATAGGATCAGAGTGCTCACATTTCCTGGCTCCTTGTACCATCCTAACAGCTTTTTTTTGCAAGGTTATTAATTTCTTAAGTCGTGATTGATAGTTAGAGGACCAGATGAAGTTACAGTAGTTGAGGAAGGGAAAGATAAGTGCATAGTATAGGTTTCTCTTGACCTCTACGGTTAGTAGATGCCCAATTCTAGAAAGTATACCTATGTTTTTCGCGACCTTTAGAGCTACATAATTAATATGGGTTTTCCAGTTTAAATGATTATCCACGTAAACTCCCAGAAACTTTGTGGAGTCGACTTGGGTAATTGGGGAGTCATTGAGGGTTAAGGACCATTTAATCGGCTTTATTTTTCTATGGGACTTAAATATAATAAAATTAGTTTTATCCGCATTTAAGGTAAGTTTATTAGCTAAAAACCATTTATTAACCGAATCTAGTTCTTTATTGACCGTTTCCATAAGGGTTAAATGGGATTTATTGGAATACACTATGTTCGTATCATCTGCAAATAAGATAAAGGATAAAACAGAGGAAATTTTGGATAAGTCATTGATGTATAGTAAAAACAATAATGGACCCAGGTTTGATCCTTGAGGAACACCAAAAGAGATCGTTTTAGAGCCTGAGGATGTGCCATTACAAACAACTCTTTGAGTGCGATTTTCAAAATAACTACTAAACCACGAGAGTTGAACCCCCCTAATCCCGTAGTTATTCATTTTCTTTAGTAAAATGGTATGATCTACTGCATCGAAAGCCTTGGCCACATCTAAAAAGATACCAACAGTGTATTCATTCTGTTCAATTGCACTAGTGATTTTATCTTCAAGGTCAAGAAGGGCCATATATGTAGAGTGCCCCGGCCGAAACCCATACTGGGTTGGTTGTATAATATTTAGTTTATGAATAAAGGAAGATAGTCGATCATACATTATCTTCTCAAGAAACTTGGCAAAAAACGGCAGAACTGATATTGGTCTATAGTTATTTATGGATTCTACATTGCCTTTTTTAAACACGGGAATGACTTTTGCTGCTTTTAGTAACGTCGGAACAATCCCATTAGTAAGGGAGCTATTTATTATCTCCGATAGTGGAAGGGAAATTAAATTTAGGTTTTGAAGTGCTATGTACGGGTCTATATCATCGAGCCCCTTAGTGTGTGTTTTTTTAAGATCATGTCCCACTCTTAGCAGTTCTTCTGGCGACGTCAATAGTAGACCCATAGACATAGAGTTCGGTGGAGGGAGGTAATTATTAAAAGGAGGGGCAGAATTGGATAATCGACCCGCTAGTTCATAGGGTAAGTTTACAAAGTATTCGTTAAATTTATTAGCCATTGTTTCCGGATCGTCAATTCGATGTCCTTCAATCACCAGCGCTTCAATTATCGTGGATTTTTCTTCAAGCTGCATGGCGTTGCGTATCAGTCCCCAGGTGGTTTTCAGATCATTATGACATTTAAGAAATTCAGCTACATAGTAAGTCTTTTCTGCGTTTTTCCTTATTGATTTAAATTTATTTCTGTATGTGGAGAACCTCTTTTTATTTTCGGCACTTGGATTCCTTAAAAATTTAATATATAACCGGTTTTTCTTTTGGCAAGATTTTAGAAGTCCAGGAGTCATCCAAGGACTGGCAAATCTAGGCTTTTTTGGCTTTGCTTGCGAGTTTAATGGAAAGGCACCATTATAAACTTCTTTGTACGAATTAAAAAATGATTCATACGCTTCGTTTACATAGCCTTGCTGAGCTTGTCTTATGACTAGCTCCCAGTTTTTACCCTTTAGATCATTTGAGAATTTATCTAGGCCTGCCGAGGTAACTGATCTTCTCTCCGATTTTATTTGTTCTTTTTTTCGGTATTTTACAGCAGAAAACTGTGCTAAGATTGGAAGATGATCAGATATGTCAGACAAGATAATGGAAGCCATCAACAACCTAGACCAATTTGTACAGAATAAATTGTCAATTAACGTTTTGGATGTTTCGGTTATTCTGGTAGGCTTGGTGATCGTTGGGAGGAAGTGATGAGCAATAAGGTTGTTATAAAAAATGTTCGTTTCATGATGGTCGTTAACTTTCAACAAGTCTATATTAAAGTCCCCAGTTAGAATTATATCTTTAGATTTTGATTCGATGTGTAGAGTCAGTTTGTCAAATTCCTGTAAGAATACGTCTAATCCCTGGCCAGGAGCCCTGTAGATAACCCCAACCATCAGCTCACTGCATTTTAATTTAATCTTTAGAAAAAGGTGTTCGAATGTTGCAAGGTCGGGGTCATTGTTAAATGGAACATAAATTTGAAAATTTAGCTGATGACTTATAAAAAATGCTACTCCGCCACCTCTCCCACTTTTTCTAGCCTTCCCAACAAATTTGTATTCAGGGATATGTATGGTATCTAAGAGGTTTTCCTCTAGCCAAGTTTCTGTGAGAGCAATAATATCTGGATGGGTTTTATTAATTATGTCAGAAATTTCCGGTATTTTATATATAATACTTCTACAATTTATATGAATGATTGTTAAATTCGTATTATTCGTTGAAACATCTGATAAACGCTGCTGGAGTTTATCCAACGAGATATAGTCACTGGACCAAATTTTTTTAGCGTACATGCATACATACATACATACATACATACATACATACATGCATACATACATACAATACATACATACATACATACAATACCTACATACATACAATACATACATTGAAATACATTCATATATTAATAGCTATACGACATAAGCACGTGTTGTGCAATATTTAGGTTGGTTACACCCATGGTGATGTTCCCCAATATCTAAGAATGTTGTTTTAATTATACAACAGCAATTACGCCGTTACAAGAGAAAAGACTATTGCAAACTAGTACTATCTATTGGTGGAGCGTCAATTTTTGGGGCGACTTGGAATAGACCTGGAAAAAGTCGTCAAATATAGTGACAGAATTTTATAGAAAAATTAATAAATAAGTTACAGAATTTTCAAATGCCATAATGAAGAAAGTAATCAAACTTCTCATGACTATATAAGTTGGCAAAGTGACCATCAAAATTCCAGTTTAAAACGGATCTACGCTGCCGATTATCAGGCACGCAACTCAGACTTTAATAGAGAACCTTCAAAGGCTTAGCCTATTATCTGGTTTCTAGGTATTTCACCTGCTCAAAGCTATTCCATTCGCCTACATGACCCCTGCTTCTTTCCGTCCTCTTCGTTCCTCTAGTCGTTTGGACCTCCACGTTCCCTGTGTCAGGACTTCATTAAGTTTACTAGAATGATGTTTTGTTTCCACTGGCCCTGCCCTTTCGAATGAGCATCCGTCCGTTCGTTCTTCTATTCTCTCAGGTAACGTCTCTTCCTCTTTTACCTTTCTTAAAACTTGCTTTTTCTCACGGGATCTCTCGCACTGGGAGCGCTTCTGAATGGTTCTCCAGTTAGAAGCGCTATATAAATGTCCGAGTGCAATACAATACAATACAATACAATACATGTCACATAAAATATATGTGATATGAATATGATTACAAGGCGTGTCTGAAAGTCTCACTGAGAGTCTTTGGGCAAGTTTGGGCTTGTCTATATAGATAAGCCCAAACTTGCACAATATATCTATATAGATAAGCCTACCGAGTGCACTTTGAAGCCAGGCCAGGCGAGTGACAGATTTAGTCGTTCAGAAGTCAACAACATGCATTGGTATACTTGAACACAGAATTGACTCGGCCGCACTCTATGCGATAAAGGAAGTTTTGATATTTAATATTATTAGTAGTATTTAACTCTACTGTTGCTCAATGTGCGTAGGTAGGACTACTGCGCGTCAACGCTTATAGAATCAATAATACCTGTATGATTAGTTTGAACTAAAGTTCTTCAACTATCATGACATATCTAAAGCAGTATTATTGGATTGTGGGTATCACGCTTGTCGTTTGTTGTTGTTATGGTAAGTTCAAGCTAATCTGAAGCTTTTCTTCTGCTCTGCACTTAAGATTTTAAAACTCATCTCTATCGCATACAACAATTAGTTGCATTAACAAAACCAGTTCAGCCCTGCTTGTTTTGTTAAAAAAGGAAACTAGTGTTGGCTACTAAAAGCGTTTTGATTTGGCTTCAACCCAGAAAAATGAAGCCAGGCGATACCGAAAGCGAGGAAGTGTTCATTCGTATGTTGTTATTTATAGTGCAAATCTTCTTATGCACACATGCATGTTTTATGCATGTATGCAAGTAAGTACGTATGCTAGTGTGGCCTATGCATGTCCACATGTAACTATTATATGCTTGCATGAATCTATGTTGTAGATATGTATGTATATATGTATGTATGTATGTATGTATGTATGTATGTATGTATGTATGTATGTATGTATGTATGACATTTTTGTATGTATGTATGTATGTATGTACGCATGTATGTACGCAGGTATGTATGTAGTATGAATGCATGCCTTTGCCAGCCTTGGCCCTTCCTTATGGAATGACCTACCTACTCTCTCCGTAGTAAGATATTGTTTGGGATCTCGCCCTCTTCTCTCCGCTGCCTAAAGACCTTTCTTTTCCCTTGTGGCGGCCATGCTGGGAGCGCCTCTGAGTAGTCTATAGTCTATACTGTGAGCGGCGCTTTATAAATAATCATATAAGATAATAAGCGCCCATATGCATGCATGCAGATGGGCGCAGGTAGGTATAGGTAGACAGGCAGGTAGGTATCGTTAGGTAAATAGGTATGGACGTAGGTGAGAAAGTACTATATAGGTAAGTAGGTACTACGTGGGTACGTAGGTATGCATTCTCGTTTGTATACATATGGCAGAATGACAGCTTAATTGGCATTGTTATATCTAAAACTAGTGACTATAGGTTGCGCATAATCAACTATCACGATCTTCCAAAAAATGTCTAAACCGACATGGCACTTCCTTGTTCGGTTAGATTGTATTAGACATGTTAGTTCAATTCATGCGAGGCTGGTTTAGTGAAGATAACATAAGATCAGGAAGATTGAGGTGAGATCAGACATGATAAGGTACAGTTAGGTAAACAAGGTAGACTAGGTTAGGTAAGAATAGGAGGATCAGATAAGATAAGACAATGAAAGATAAGTTGAAGTAAGGTAATTTGAGCTATGTCTGAGTTAGGTTTGGTTAGACACATGTTGAACAGTGTTTACAGAAATTGTGGCCTACGACGAAATATACTTTATGTCGGCACTCATGATTGCCGTGCAGCCGGTATTTTCCATCACTCATTCAATCCAGCTGTTGGATGTTAGGAACACAATGATGTCACTTTCGTAAAAGTTACGGGTAGGGTTTATCCACTCTGGCGTTAGAACCAATTAAAGACTCATTGCATCGAACTGGCTTTGCAAATATAAAAGTGAGCTTATTGTTTTTAGCAACCGCCACTCTAGTGGTCAAGCCTCACAATGCATCCGCTTCAGAGGGAAACAGAGTTCAGTTGAACTGTTCAACGTCTAACCTGACGATTCCCATCAGCTGGCAATATATTTATGTTGCTCAGAGTAATGTGTCAACAGATGTCTTTCTCAACGGAACACTTGTAAATGGTTACGAATCACGATTTGAAATGCAAGGCAACAGCACCGCGGGCGTTTACAACTTGGTCATTCCTTCGGTTGAGCTGAGTGATGCCGGAACTTACAGATGTCGGGATCAGGATGGACGAGGAGAACACGTAGATGTCATTCTCAGCGTTACAGGTAAGGTCAACCTGACATTTTCTGCAGGGGAAAAGAAAACGCTTACCGGTACTCATTTATTCGGCTCTGTTCTGTTCAGATCACAGTTCGAGAATTCGCATTTTACGAATTTTACGAATTTTAATATTTCGCGAATTTTAACGAATTTTAAAACTGGCAACGAATTTTATTCCTTTTTTATTTGTTAACTTTTTAAGCAAGTACATGAAAATGTCATATGTAATCAATAAATCAGCCGTGAAAGATAGCTGACTAGCAACACAGTAGTACTGTTCCACTTGGAATCTTGAACTTCGAATTCTATCCTAGTTGTGGCGTGTGACTGTGAGTGTCACTCAGCAGAACGAAAAACCACCAGTGCCCCAGCTCCAGTGTGATCAGTCAGTCACTGACACAGCTTGAAACCAAACACGATTAAGGGTTGACAACGTTCACTGCAGGGACGAGGGGCGTTCCAGCAAATCAATCTCAGAGCTCGGGAGACTGTTGAGTTACTGCAAACTGAAATACCTGATTTCCTTCCGCCTACTTTATGGCTACCTAACATCCCTGATTTAAATCCGGTAGACTACAAAATATGGAGTGTCATGCAAGAAAAGGTCTACAGATATCGAATACATGATGTGAACGAGTTGTGTCCTCGAATTTTGGTGGCATGGGATGAAGTGGATCAGCGCACCATTGATGAGTCAGTCAAGCAGTGGTGTAAGCGTCTTCGCGCATGCGCGGATGCCCAAGGAGGTCAATTTCAACATAAACTTTAACTTTGATAGTGCTCAGTAATAACTCTTCTATCTGTACTTAAAACTTCTTCGACATAACCTGATATCTGACGAAGTTGTAGCAAAATATGTTGTGACACTTTTTTATGACTCACCGTGTAGTTATAGTTAAGCACTAGGACTACATTTAACGTTTGTAACATTTATTTAACGACGCCGTCATATCAAAGATGATTGACATTTAACCACTAGTTCCCCCTTAAATACATAATTCCCGCATCCTCCAATCTTCGGGTGTGAGTCTTTTGGATGATCCACCATGCAGAACTTACATAAGCTCTCGTCTATTCTATGCTGCCGCCTTAAAGAATGGAACTGTCTATCAATGTTTCGCCAAAGCTCAAACATTTTCTTTTTTCAAGAAGTTCCTCAAAACTGATTATTTCACTGGCTTTCAAACATCTTAATATCTAACTGCGTTTCATCTGGCGACTGAAATGACCGCGTATCTTGCTCGCATTTTCTTGTAGGTCAGACTGAAGGTTATGACCTAAGCACAGATTCGTATGTCACGATAGCAGAAGAGAGAACTGTGAACAATCCGGAACTTCTTTATCTACTGTTTCTACTCGTCATCCCAATCGCAGCTGTCTTTGTCTTTTTATATTGCCTGGAACAAAAGTAAGTCAGCTGAATTTTCCACGAAACGCTTTCGTTTTCATTTTAATCGCCAATTCCGTTACATACACTTTCATTATTGTACAACATAATTTTTAAATTAAAATCGCTCTGTCGAATTAAAATAACCTAAACTAACGTTGGCCTATACAAGCTTATCTTAATAGCAAGTTAACTTAATCCGTAAATACAGTGACTAACTAACCTAAATGAAATTTTTCCTGATGTCCTGATGTCTATTTAGTTTCTAAGCAGCAATCGACCTTTGGCGATTAGTGGCAATTCTCTCTCCTCTCTCTCTCTCTCTCTCTCTCTCTCTCTCTCTTCTCTCTCTCTCTCTCTCTCCTCTCTCTCTCTCTCTCTCTCTCTCTCTCTCTTCTCTCTCTCTCTCTCTCTCTCTCTCTCTCTCTCTTTCTCATTGTAGGACGATTCTTCTCTGTGTAAAAAACCGTCCATAATTGCTCATTGGTGAAGAATGAGGTGGTAGATTCCCCCTGGCCTTTCCACCTCGCAGTGGAGGTCCATCGTGTGTATACCACCATAGACCAACCCTTTCGTTGATCAGCCGTTTGTCGCTTACGCAATCCTCCGCCTAATCTCCGATGCAAGACCCGCTGCTTGCCCAGGCCTTCGCCGCCCACGTTAGCCAGCTTTTCAGGGGTTCCTGCAGAGCCTTCCCACCCTCGCGAAGCGCCCTAGGTGGTACTTTCAGCATACGCCTTCACCACTGATGGTATAGCCTCTGCAGGCAATCCCCTATTTGGCTGTTAACACCCCCCTCACCACTTTGAGGTGTGGGTCGGACTTTGAGGGCTTTGATAGTGGCAATTGTACATGATATAAGAAGCGTCCTTTCGTAATTAGGCCATATACAGACTATAGACCACATACATACATGTACACCTATATATACATACTGTATATCAATAACAATGGCTCCTCTACTAATTGTAATTATAATTAGTAACTTCTACTGTGCCGGTGTCTAATGCACAAGGCAACATCAACCAAAACCAAGGCGTAATCAGGTCAATATCCAGAAGATCAGCCCGTAAGATATAGAGGCAGCCTATGGTTAATAAGCAATGATAACCATGATACTTCAGCAACAGCTGATTAAATTCGGTGGTCGGCGTGTATTTGTACCAACTTGGTACAAATACACGCCGTTGTAGCGTTTTCTCATTCCTTGCAATGCTCTTCCTCTTCCAATTCGCTAGTCACAAATGTCATCGATCTTGGCTGCGCAGTGAAGACTCGTAGGTGGTGGTGAATTTATTTGAGGAACAGCCTTCCATGGTTGACCAGTCTTCAAAGAGGAACAGGCCAACTGTATTGGCCTTCCAACTTGAGCGGTTCAGCGTGTAAAGAATGGTGAACAGTAGGAAAGCATGATCTGAAAGCGATGGTAGCTTCCCCTTGCTACCTTGAATGGCGCATTCGCCTCTGGTTATGACAACATCCAGCCAATCTACCATCTCATGTGCTGCCTCTGAGAGATGCTGAGACGAGCCGAACTGTCGGATGAGGTCGTTGATTCGCAGTGGGTCCTTGATATGGATATTCAGTTCGTCAGCGATGACCAGTTAACTGTTGTAAATTGCGATTAGCCCTAGACAATAAGCGAACTGTCAAGGATCAAGGAAGCTGGGAACCAAGGCGGTAGAAGACGAGCAACACCAGTGGACCATAATTGTACACAGCGCACGATGCACATTGAAATTGTAATTATAATGGTATTAAGGAAAAGTTTTATAACATAGCTCCAAGATAACCTGCTCAGTGGTGTTCCCTACGCTAGCAGATTATCAAAAAGATTGTTTGCTTACTGATAGTAAGCAAACAATGTTCAGATAGCTAGAAAAGTCACCAGTGGCCCTTTGAATAGTACTTCGAAATGTTTGGCCGCTCAGGTAAAGAAATTACTTTGAACCATAGGGCAGTGTATTTTTTGGCAGTGTTCTGACCGGTAAACAAATGATTACGTTGGGATCAGCTTTTCATTATATACGGGTCGCTATTCAGGAGTGACAGAAATCGTCTCTTCATTCAATTGTAACCAACTTTAAGTACATTTTATATGTTAACGTGTTAACAATTGTATAAACATGCACGGTTTACAAAGATTACCTGTTATGCCGACGCCAGCAGGTGAAATGTAATGGAATTCGCTCTACTCTTAGACAACTGGAATTTGATGTTCCCCAGGGCTCGATTCTGGGGCCTTTATTATTTTTGATCTATATTAATGACCTTCCAAATGCCTCGTCACTATTAAATTTTGTCCTGTTTGCCGATGATTCCAGCGTATCCTTCTCACACACTTCTTACCATGACCTATTCACAATTTCAAACAAACAGCTAATATTAATAGCTGACTGGTTTAAAGCTAATAAATTATCTCTAAAGCTAGATAAAACCAATTATATTTTATTCTCCACGCAAAAATACTAATCCCTCAACCACCTGACAAACTTATTATAGATCAGGCTGAAATTCCCCAAGTCATAGGCGCCGACTTCTTGGGGGCCTTGGGGGCCAATGCACCCAGAGAAAAAGTTCAGTGGGGGCCTGGTACCCAGAAGAATTCGGACCTTAAATAAAAATTTTCGGGTATTCCTAAAAAAAGGTCGTCACATTTTTTCGGGGGATGAATTGCTAAAAAAGTCGTCAATTTTAAGGAGAGAATTATCTTAAAATATACACACGGATGACTAAAAAAAATCATCAGGTTTTTCCTTAGATGATTTCCTAAAAAAGTTCCGTTGGTCCTGTAAAACTTTTATAAACCTTCTGGATCCGCCCCTCACTGGCACCCAGAGACAAAAGGAAAAGTCGGCGCCTATGCCCCAAGTTACCTCTACCAAATTGCTAGGTACTTATCTAGACCAAAATCTAACTTGGAATAACCATATAGAACACATTTCTCACAAAATAGCTAAGAATATAGGTGTAATAAAAAGAATCTTCCACTTACTTCCACCCAATTTACTACGAACTCTGTATTACATTATGGTGTATCCATACCTAGCCTACTGTGCCATGGTCTGGGCCTCAAATTATACCTCTAGACTCCGTAAACTGAATATGCTCCATAAGAGGATCAGACGGGTAATAACAAAAGCCCAATATCTAGCTCACACTGATGAATTGTTCCAGCAGCTGCTGGGTATTTTAAAACTAGACCAAATACTTGAATGTCAAATTGGAATCTTCACGTATAACTCGGCTAATAATTTGCTACCGCAGGAATATTCAAGTCTATTCACGTTTAACTCTCAGGTGCATTCCCATGCAACTATGATTAGGCTCGAATTTAATATTACTTTCCGTTATCTTGATTCTCTTGATTCGATCTATGATTAGGTGTGCCTATGCCAGGACCAATATCCGTGTGTTCTCCATGCCGTGTATGGTTTCCCATGGTTTGGAACATTATCCCTCAAACTGTTAAATCTTGCCCTAGCCTAAGTACGTTCAAACGTAGCTTGAAAGATTGGCTATTAACTGACAAGTGAGCTCACCATGCTCTATGGATTTTCTAGCTGCCCTCTATTTTTTGTGCACTCTTGTTTGTCTGGAAATTCGTCTCTTTGTCCTGCTTCTGAGGAGTAACTTTTTATCTGCCTCCTAAGTACAAGAAGCTCGAATTTAATATTACTTTCCGTTATCTTGATTCTCTTGATTCTCTTAGTTCAAATATTCATCTATTAGGGAGACCCTTCCCAGCGGGACTACATCCCTTCTGGGTCTCCATTTGTGCCCCTTGACTTTACTAGAGCACCACTCCTTGTGCACACACATTATTGTACACGCATTATTATTATTAAACTCATTTCCAAGTGACTGTACTATTATAGCTTCTGCTAACTCCTAATTCCACTATTTCTTGCCATCTACTCATACTAATGTATTGTACTTACTTGGATTTTCTCTATTATTTTCATTGATGTTACTCAGATATAATTAACTAGTTAACAATTTTGTATTCTCCAATGTGTTTGTACTTATGTATCTTAACTAGCTTTGAAACCTGCTGTACAATATCATTGGGACCAAAAATGATTGATTGATTGATTGGTTGACAATAATTTTCAGGAGAGCAAGATCAATGGAAGCAGCGCCAGGCAGAGAATAATCCCTTGCGAGGATGAGAATTGAAATAAGAGGAGTCAACGACATTCGCCATTTAGGTTACATTAGTTTGCATAAATGTGAAAATGTGCATATGATTTGTGGTTATGTTAGTGTAAATTTGACAAATTCGGAGTAAAAAACATAGAAGCATGATTAAGAAATTAAAAAAGAGATAAGTTTCCAGTCGATGTGAATATATAAAAGAGAAAAATTTAGAAAAGAACAGATAAGACAGATGCTTAGATATTCTGATTTTCTTGCGTTTGATGTTTCTTGATGTTGCACCCGTTTCATGTTTCTCAATTTGAGAGTGCCTTGGTTAAAAATCCCATATCGTCATAATGCCTAATCAATTTACATTTTATCTTTAACGAGTGGTGACTTGGGCAATATTATTATGTATATATGCATGACGTAGCAAGCATATTGCAGTTAATCAGCTTTGAATTTGGTACTTAGATGGGTTACCGCCATCTTGGTCAAAATCCGCGCCATCTATCTTATTACAAATATAAGTTATGAGGTTGAGAATGAGTCCTGTGAAATGACTTGGTCGTGTTTGCACATTTGCTGGTCGTGTTTGATCCTCTGACTCGGAGACCACGCTTCTTATGAGCTTCTTTAGAAAAATGTAAAGACATGTTTAATGTATGATGTTTTGCCCTTTACGTTCATTCATTCATTCATTCATTAGGACATTTATATAGCGCATCTTCAAGAGGTCTACTCAGAGGCTCTACCGATTCCAGCACGACTAAACAGTACAGGTTTTAATCTAGTATAATGTATCAGATAGGGTCCTAGGAAGCAAGCGCATGTCTACTTTGATTCGTTTGAAACCACTTTTATCATATTTCGTTATAAAGAGTCGATTACTTGTATTTTCTAAAGTCATGCTGATAAATCATGAATGTTTAACGAATTCAGTTGCTGACCTCATAAAATAAATTACTGGTATATTAATATAAGACACAATGCCTGCTATAAAGCAATTCTAAATAGACATTTCTCATGCGTCACACATGACACTGCGTTTACACGAATCAAAAAGTTCACCAAAATGATCCTTTTATTCGCTGCAACTTGCATCTTGTTTTGTGTATTTCTGCCGATGATTTATTTTCATGTGTTTTCTCCTTTATGTTCTTCATTGTATTTTTTACCTTTTATGTTCTATCGAGGGTTATGATTAAAAGCAAACTTATTTTAACGCAGTTGTCAAAATGAGCATTTGAATACACGAGATTCGAGTTGCAAGACATCAAGACCACAAACGAGAATTGTAAGACAAACGTATTGCTTAATTGTTGCATTTTAAATTAATCTACCTATTGATCTTTTTAACACCTGTTTTTACTAATAGACAGTGTTTGTGAGCCTGTTCATAAGCTGATTTTCGATCTTAGCTTATGAGCGCTGATGAAAGTATTTAGAGTTAGATACATGTAACTTATACACGTTCATGGTAGAGACCAGCAGATGCAGATGTAAGTTTTGGGATGTAATGGCGCTTAATAATTGCCGGGTAACACACGTAATGTCAGTTGTATTGCCGTTAACTGTCTTTATAAAATTTAAAAATTACATTAATGATTCATTAACATGAACATTGAACACCGTAAAAATGTGTACCTTTGATTGCTTGTAATTTGTGTATTTCAATTAGCTACATGTTTGTTACAAAAATATAATGTAGTTTCAGTTCGCTTTTGAGTGTTTCTTTGATAATGCATTTTAATTTTAGAAAAGTCGCATACAACAAATTGGTTTGCTCTATCATGAATTTAGCACCACTGAATAATATAATATTGTTGGCCATTTTCCTTTACAAGAAATTATAGAAATGACAAAGTGAAGTCCTAGGCATGTTCTGTTTTTAAGCAGCAGCGCATTCATACGAAGTCTGAGCAATCATTTATTTAAAACTAGATATAAAGCATCCATTAAACTCAGAATTCTCTCCAAAGGCGTCTACACCATAGAAACCTTGGAGCAAATGCTCCATCCAAGAAATAGGGGTTAAAGATCTGTCAATGTGTGTGCCACCATTTTACGGGGGGGGGGAAGGAACGGGGAGGGGGAAAAGAGGGGGAAAAGTGACGTTGCTCCAGTGACTTAGGGGGGATAGACGCATCTGATTCTCTCTCGTAATCTCATCTATCATTATCATTTACTGATCCCGAATCAAATCAAGAATGATACATATTACAAGCATAGTACAACTGTCCGGAATACAAAAGACATAGGCCTACCCAAAATGAACAGAAGCCCTGCATTAATAAGGGTGACCTATTAACTCTGGGCAATTATTAGATTGCAACTTGACGTATCTAATAGAACGATTATGAAAGTCTAGTAGTTGTCGCCTTGGAAACCTGCGATAGCGCCCGGTCTTCTTTAATAAGAGACAATTAGGGTGGCGGTGAAAAAAGATATTAGGCCTAGTTACTATAATATCTGCTGACGAATTAAATTACGATGAAAACAGTAGTTTTCAAGTAGTTGTGGGCCCTATAGTGGAAAACTATAGGGCTCATAAAATATTGTCGATGCTAGAAGCAGGCGTCAGAAAGCTTCTGCAGTGAGTGTCCGTATATAACTGTCTGGTACTATGACATTGGTGTATGCAGGCTAATCTGAACGTCACTGGCGGCCTTAATGTGTTTTGAATATATGCAGTTTTTCTATGAACATACTAACCACACAAAGTCCACATTTATGAGGCCTATAGTTTCTCAATAACAAAAAACATGCGCCCGAAATGAAATCCAAAATTACTGACGCTGCAGTTTGTGCAGGCATATGGAAGTTGTAGCACTGTTGTTTAGTGAATGATTAAAATTGAATATAATTAAAGCTTTTGCTCTTTTCATGCATACTTAATTGACTTAGTGAAAAGCAAAATATCACATTCTTCACAGGACTAGTAAGAAGCAAACTTAGATTTTAAAATTTATTTAAATAATAATAGATTATTTTTTCTAGTGTAAAAAAGAGTGACCTATTCATTAATCCAACCCCGGAGACTAAAGCTCTTGATAGCTACAAATATTCGATGTCTTGAGCCTCTGTCTCTCTCTCTATGGAGACATTAACGTAGTTTTGCCTCTTTGTAGTAACTCCATCTGTCACCAAACTGTGTTCATCTTCTATTACCACATTCAGGTATTGCTGTGGTCTGTCGTTTCTAGATATCAGTGTTTCAGAACTTCTTTCTTCCAGGGTCACATTGACGTACGGAAGTGGCCTTGCTGTCGTGCCCGCTGGATTTAGTCTAACATAGAATCTTTCTGACGGCGACTCGTGTTCCTGCATTTCTTCATATCCAAGCCTTCGAGATCTCTGAGGTTGTGCCGAAGTATAAACAACTGCTTGATGGATGTCATCCACACTGGACGTCGGAACTGCCTGTACTGTAAAGTTTTACACCAATGGAAGAACGTGAAAACAGTGCAGGTATAATTGCAGAATCAAGACAAACTTCCAATACAGTCGAACACAAAGGTCTGTCTTTCTGAACGTTTCAGTTTTATAGGTTAACAAAGAAGTAAATATATTTAGCATGACTGAGAAATAATTGGAAAAACGAAAATATGCGAAATGTGCAGAAAAATAAATGCGAAACCGGCTGTATTGTAGCTACAGATTATCATCATACCCAGAACGCTTTGCGTATGAGACACCGGCGCGATAGAAATTACTATCTAATATATGTTAATAATTATAATTTTGGTATTTTAAACTAGTTCGTATCGCTCATAAGAAGTAGTACTAAGGTGGTTGCTAGGGTAGGTTATAGCATTTATTTAATACGAGACCCGTTCAGCCTATTAGACCAACTTAGACATTCATTCATTCGCGGTCCTTTAATGAGTAAGGCCTACTAATGCTAGTTGTAAGATTAAAATGGTCTCCTGTTTTAGGATTGATCTGGTGAGTGTATTTTTTCCTAGAAAAAAAGGTTCTGGAACTGAACAATAGGTTCCGGAACTGGACAATTATAGGACTGAAATAACGAGAAAAACGGGATTGAGAGTAGGAGGGATCTCGATAAACACTGAAAACAGTTCACAACACTGAAATTAAATTAAAATAACTAAATTATTGTTTTTATTATTAAAATAAATAAATTATTTTTAATAGCTAAAAAAGGTACCGGAACGCCGTTCCGGCGCGTTCCGGCTGAATAAAGCACTGGCTTTGGTCATGTTTACTTCTCAGTTGAATAAAAATGATGCTTGTCATGGCAGTCTTTTTATCCATTTTAAAAACACAATATAACAATTTTGAAAGGATTAGTCGTTTAAAAAACGATATTCGATATTATAGTTGACACAAATGCAACATCGTATTTGTAGGGACATACCTCGTTTCTTCTCTAGAATGAGTCCAATAACAACAATGACGAGGATGAATAAAAACGAGCCAATAATTGCTGATAGCAGTGAATAAGGAACTGAATGCTGGGCAACTGAAACTGAAAAAGCGAAGATTATAAATTTAATTTGTAAATCCTGGCAGATTGTAATTTGGCACTGAACTAATTTTGGCAAATGCTAATGCTGACTAATTTTGGAAGCATTAATGTTACATCAAAATTAAATGTTGGTTATATGATAACAGGCAAATTGTTTCTCATATGAAGACTAAAACATAATAAAATAATTCCAACTGTTCTGACGATGAAGTAACTAAACCTAGCATATCCTCGAAGTAAGAATAAAAAGAATTTTTATCTTTTTATTCAATTCCACGGGACTCATGCCAAAATTTTGTACCTTTTTGTCTATGACGTAGGCCCCTATTTCTCAATGTCTACACGGACTTGTCTTTATGAATTATTCGAATAAATATAATCAGTGGTTAAATTCATCCAGATCCCGTCGGATCTGAGATTCGGCACCTTTGGCTTGAGATCCGCCACCTGAACTATGAGATCCGCCACCAAAACGTAAAGACCCATCATCTAAAAATGTCTTTGGTTGCGGTAAAGGGCGATCCATTTAGCACATAAGCAGAAATCCGGAAAAATTGACCCTCCTCCCCTCCCTATACGCACGTCCACTTTTTACAACCCCCACCTGCGCACATACCCTTGACGCACCCCACCCCGAATCCTATCTAGAACGGTCTATTTAATCCATGGGTAGGCCGCCAGGCTTTCAAACACGCTGCTGAGCTGCGTGATAGTCTAATAGTAGCAAATCGAAGTGACACCTCTCCTACGGTCCTACTTCTACCAGTTAGTACTTGTCTGATAGCTACAAGAGCTGAACTGTGTCTCATTTGAAGGCCAATCAATTTGAAGTCCACGTTTCCTATGCGTACATACATTATCAGTAGATCCCTATACGCAGGCATATGCAGTTGGGTTAACCCTCCCTTCCATGCGTGCATACTAATTGGATGGCTTATAATCGATAATACGCATCATATTTCATGCATTTTTAGTTTTATCAGAATAGCGAAAAGCAAATATCAGTTGTAGATTAGCCAGGAAGACTTATGCTGGTGCTTTAAAAAAATTTGGAGATCCGCCACCTCTGGGTGACCAATTTAACAATTGTGTACATACGTGTATGTATGCACGCACACATACATACATGCATATATGCATACATACATACATGCATACATACATACATACATACATACATATGTGGCGTTCTGCGCGCCCGCCCGGACGCCTGCCCTCTCGTCGCGCCGGACGGGTTTCCTGGTGGTGGCGACTCCAGCCCACTGCCCGTCTGGAGCCACCCCCGAGTCACTGCTTTGTGTGCTTTCAACGTAAAATGGCTCTTCTCTATCTCTTCCATAGTGAACGTTCCTATCAGAGGAGATTCAGGATTGGCCGCTTAAGACAGGCAACACTATACAGTTCGATCTCTGGGTCTGACTCTGCTCTTTTCCGCGGTCGCCGGATGGGCAACGTCCTGCAGGATGGCCGTCCTTCAGAACAGGGTTCGTTCTCTTACCAGCAGGAGTCTTCCTCTTTTGTGTGTCTTCTTAGCTACGGGCTTCCTCCAACTCTCCACCTGATCTAAACCTTGACGCACCATTATACATCTCGTGACTCTTGAACTATCGCCATTTATCAGGGACACCAAACGTTTTCTAAATATCGGGAACAAGGAATACATGTGACAAGTCTTTTCCATCACATCGTCCTAGACACCGGTCTATTGGGCAACTGTCAATTGTAACTCTCCGTCGTGTCGTCTAGGCACCTGTCCATACGTCTTCCCACCGAACGTATCTCTCGCTCCATGTCCGTGCAGGGCATACCGGCCTCACACGTATATTATCATGCACCACATTTACGGAGTAAGTTTCCTTACCCGTCTTCTGTGTTGGCAATTGTCGACCAACACAGTGATAAATTCTGCTTCGAAAGATAACGGTAAGGGGGTCTATGGCACTCTGATAGTGAAGGTCCTCTCTCTACCCTTCGCTATCTACACACAGAACTTCGTTCCGACCTACGCACGAGGGGGCCCATCCTCGCACTTCAGTCAGTCCTCAGAGCTGTGTGTTACGACAAGCAAATATGTTTCTACATGGGTATCCGACTACCCGGACTTTCACGTATCGCTCTCTTGGTCTGCGTTAATGCCCCTTTTACCTGGGGACGCTCGTACACTTCACCTTGGGACTCTGACTAGCTGGGTTTCGCTAGTAAAGCGGACGTGTCTCTTTCGGACCTGGGTACCCGAATACCCGACCCGAATATCTTGGTCTGATCTCTTTCCGGTTTACACAACCTTTTATCTTCTCGCTATTCAGAATTAGTCTGTCTCGAGACCTGAGCAGCCCCTTACTCCACAAGCCGTATCTCTTGAACATGACTGAATCCAATAGAGAACGTAACAGTTGTGTCTTTTTCCGGGAGCGCACAGACTCGTAGGCTTCGTTTCTCGGTCCTCACACTCGATTCTGCTAACGGTATCTGTGGGTAAATATCAGTAACTTTACCCCGTTATTGCACACAGACCTGTGTATTTTTCCCCCGTGGGAACTTTCCCGAACACCGGAACAGACAACGGTCGGATCGTCCGGTTGGACTCCCGGACGGATATTTGCCGGTAAACCGCGGGAGTAACTATGACTGCAAGGGAACTAAACACGGTGACCGCGAATGGAAAATTTACCGGTAGTTCCCCGATGTTATCGAACGGTACCAACGGGGTCACCCTCCCCGTACAAATCGAACTGTCACCACCGGGGACTTTGCTTCCCCGTTTTTATACAGACCTGTGTTTTCTCTAACTCTCACGATCGGTCCCTCCCCGAGGTTTACTCAGCCTGTTAAACTTTCACAATCGGGATTCAGACCGGCTCGCGATCTAACGGCAGGGTGGGCCCCAAACCTGTCGAATCGGCGGTCAATCCAATACCCAAGAGTGATTAGATTCGGCTGTAACTCGGGATCGCACTGGACGACACTTGAACTGAGTTATCACCAATCGGGTCTTCGCCCGCGTATCTCTGACTGCTACCACCGGGCTTTGCCCGTGTATCTCTGACGGTCAACACCGGGTCTTTGCCCGCGTATCTCTCTGACTGCTACCACCGGGCTTTGCCCGGGTATCTCTGACGGCCAACACCGGGTCTTTGCCCGCGTATCTCTCTGACACTCAACAGCGGGAACTTTGCCCGTATATCTCACCAGACATCAACCGGTCTTTCCGGTATATATCGAAACGGACATCTACGGGTCTGCTTCCCCGTCTTTTGTACAGACCTGCGTGTATCGAACGGATCACCGGGGCCTTTCCCAGATCTATCGTAAAGTCACCGGCGGGCTCACCTTTCCCGTCTTTACCGAACGGCCACCGACTAGGTCTGCTTCCCAGTCTTTATCGAACGGAACCGCCGGGCCTTTCCCGGACTTTACCGATACAGACCTGTGAGCCGTTATCTCTCACGATCGGTCTTTCCCCGAATCAGCCTTCCATGATCAGACTCGGTACTGCTCGCGATCTACAACAGAGTGGGCCCTTACTCCGTTGGATCGACGCTTTGCCAGCACTGGTCAGACCGCGTTTGGAGCGGCTGTCACTCGGGAGCGCACTGATTAGCCTTGTAAATAAATATTTGTAACCTAACCGGTACCCGATCGAATCACTCGCCGTATACTACCACACGGAGTGCAGTATTAATCGCTAACCAACGACACTGAAGAACAGTATCGCTGTACATGCAGGATGCAGCGTCGCCATCCTACAATATAGGCAAAACACCGTGAGGCAGCCTTTACTTATCCCTCACCACACTATACCGTGGCTTGTTCCTTATATACTAGCCTACGCACACCTTCTCAAATACAGGTGTCTAAGGTATCGAAATCAACCTATTGTACTAAGCGCCGCCCTAGCTTTAGGCCTTATTTATTGGACCGAAAAGTGTGTAAAATTATTCTAATTAATAATTTAAATCGCTTGAATGGCAAAAACAAGCTCAAACTTAATTATTGGCTATTTTAATATCGCGTTAGTGCTACCATTTACGCATCGGCCGCTGACGCCCTGCGATGCATTATATCACCGGATAACGCGTCAATAAGACAGATATTATTAAAACAACATACATTCGAGCCCAGTGGCCAGTCCGCCACACATACATACATACATACATACATACAATACATACATAAATCCACAGAGGGGGAATATGTCCAGGGGGTAACTGTCCGGCATTCGTCTGTGAGTCCTCGTATTTAGGCCCACGTATAAATCCTTTTGCTTATGTCGTGATCACGTGCATAAAGAGCTCACAAACTAATTTAGTCGCAAAAACCCGGTCGTTTATTTCAGGTTTCAATTGTGTATAACATGTTTGCTTTATTGAGGTAAGCGGTAGGCCTATATCAGATAGGCAAACGTACTTTGTATGCGCAGTGTGTGATCGCTAACTTTTAGACTTCAACAAGCATCCGACATAAGCTCATCAAATAGGTCCGACGAGCGTCATTCTTTGTCTGTCACTTGGAGATTGCATTGGTGTTGCCGTGATTTCTTCTAAAACACCTTACCTCTTTTGCTTTAGCTACTGATGCACCGTATAAATTAGTTATGACTAAAAGCTAGTACCGGTATGCGAGTGCTTTTGTATAATTTAAATAAACGCCTTAGTGCAGTTTTATAAAAGCGCTACATAAACGATCAATTAAATAATTATTTGTTCCACTGTATCAGATGCTTCGATCTCATTCATATAAACAGCAATCTTCTTTATGAATACTTTAATGTAAAGCTTAAATAAATTCGAACAATTTCAAGGGTAATGAGCAGGAAATTACCTACATAGAACATAGAACTGCCCTTCTGTCCCTTCTCTCGAACAGTTACATTTGCCATTGACAGGTCTCATTTGACGCTTCTGGCACTCTTTGATGTTTCATGGGCATTTGACATGGTTGACCATGAGGACTTCGGCATCTTGAACTGTCTTGTGGTCTCTGTGGTCTCTTGTATGTCTGTAATCACTAAACCCTGTTCTTTGGTTTAAATCTTACCTATCTGACCGTACTCAGAGGGTTGTCCTTGGTACATTTTTCTTATTGGTTATCTTTGTTTCGTGCGCCTCTTTTGTGCATGACCTGTCTGTCAGCCGCAGTACATTTGCAGGCGGTCTATTAAAGAATATACTTACTTACTTACTTATTACTCCAGAACTGCCTTGGTTATGGTTGAGTATGGTGTACCACAGGGTTCTGTCCATGGCCCCATTCTGTCCATACTCAACACAGCTGACATTCCTTCTACGTTCATTAAACATCTTACCTCTGGCACCTTTATGCAGATGACTTTCAGATCTTTGTCCAAGGCTCCTCCTCTGATCTCCCTCGTTGGATCCGCTGATTCCCTGTTACATGCTCTCCACTCTTAGATATCATCAAATCGACTCAACTGTAACTCTTTAGGACCCAACTGATCTGGCGTGGCACGAAGCAGCAGCTATCTAAACTTGATCTCCCATGTCTGTAATCACTAAACCCTGATTTTCCATTGTCATCCAGAGTCCGAAACTTGCGCGTCACCCTCGATAGTAGGCCTACTCTCTCGTTTTCTGAACACCTCTCGCACACGACGCGCTCCAGCTTCTATCACCTGAGGCAGTCAGAAGATCAATCTCCCCTTCTGTGTTTACTACTATTGTATTGTATTGTATTTAAACATTTATAAAGCGCCTCTAGTAGGGTGAACCGTTCAGAGGCGCTCCCAGTGCGCAAGGCCGAGAGAAAAGAAATAAGTCTTGAGGAAAGCAAAAGAAGATGAGGGGTTACTTATTAAAATTTGAGAGCGAGTAGAAGGAGACAGTGTGTTCCAGAGAGAGGGACCAATTGAGGCAAAAGACCGGGATTGAGCCATAGCTGTGCTAGTATGAGGAACTGAGAGATCAAATCTGTTTGAGGAGCGAAGTGGACGATGCGAGGAGACAGAAAGAGGCCGGTGAATAACATCAATTAAATATTTGGTTCATACCTTCATTTGTTGTCGCATTGACTATTGCAATTCATTGTTTGCTGTGCTCGTCCCTACAGTCTGTTCTCAATGCGTCTGCCAGACTCGCTGTCCGTTTCCCTCGCTTCTCCCACATAACTACCTTATGACTGATGTACTTCACTGGCTTCTTGTTGCTTCCCGCGTTCAATGCAAGGTCCTCCTCCTGGTCTCTAGGACTCAGCACGAAAAGCTCCTAAGTACCTCTGTGATCTAATGCGTAAACCTCTTTCTGCTCTCTTCCCGCCCTCTTCGGTCTGCGGACCGCCTTGATGTTCTGGTCCCTCTGGCTAAGGCTCAGCATTGTGCTTTTGCCATCGTTGGCCTTTCCTTATGGAAAGACCTGCTCCTCGTTCCGTAGCAAGATAGTGTTTGGGATCTCGCCCTCATATCTCCGCTGCCTGAAGACCTTTCTTTTCCCTCGGGTCTGTCACGCCGGGAGCGCCTCTGAAGAGTCTATACTGTGAAAGGCGCGTTATAAATAACCATAATGGTTTGGGCAGGAGGTTAGTAAGAAAATATATAAGGGCAAACTGTTTGTGTGACAGAATCGGAACCTCGCATGCTTTGCTCATGTTCTGCCTCCTCTCTATTGTCTCTCTGGCAACCGGACTCGGACCTCCAATGGACATCGATCTCTGGGTAACCCCTCTGACGCGACGCTGCATTCGTGAATGAACTGATGCCCAGCGCTTACCTTCAGAGTAGCGCTTTAGAAATTTGAAGTTTACGATTACGAATACGATTTATCAAAGTAGAACTACGCGAAGCCTTGAAATTATAACCAGCGGCCGCCACTCCCTATAATTTTTTACGTCTCGTAGTTGTATTTTGAACAAGGCCATGCAAACTATCAGTTGGGTTCAAGTCCCTATTCCTTGTTTAAATATAACAGGAAACCATTGAAAATATAATAAAACTGAGTTTTAAACGGTGTGTTTATCATTGCAGTCTACTGTATCTTGGTTCTTTTAACTCCTATGCCTGAGTTATACTCTGCATATACTCTCTTTGTAGTCATAAATATGCGTCTTAACCATTCTATTATTACGAGTTCCCTTTTAATTAAGACATACCTTGGATAAAAGCAACGAATACTAAAAAAATGCTGGATTTATGAACGAAGGCGTTAATAAGCCAAATAAGAAATCAAACAACTTTAACTATAATTTATATGATTCAGCAACACTTACCATCTGACGCTGGTCTTGTAATTGTCATTTCATTAGACGAATTAGAGTAATCAGATGAATTACATCGGTCTGTGTAACTAGGTGTGTTAGTGGCCATGTTCCCGAAATGAGTTGGGAAGTCTCTGAAGTGCAGTTGGCAAGTGAGCGTCGAGTTGACGGAGTTCGTTATAAGAGTCAGGTAACGGTTCCCATTCGCATCGGAATCATTTATAAGGGTCGAATTGATTGCGGTTGATCCATTTGATCCATCTGTTGTCCATTCAATCACGGGACCGAAATTGCCCTTGTACTTGACTTCGCAGGTAGGCCGAGACACCTGGGACTAAGATTGCAAGGGATATGAAGCTGATGAATATAGTGTCTTTGGTCTAGATTATGTGTGTGGCTGAGTTTTACTTCCGGTACCCTTGTACGGATCGGCTAGTCAAACATGGGTCGCTTACAGCTGACGTTATAACTAAATAAAAACGACTTTTATTAATAAGAAAACGCATAATTATGTCCCTAACTGTAAATCGCTAAAAAAACACGTCTAGACCGATGCCATGTGCTGTATTTATTTCAAATCATCCCCTGCTAAGTACCCGGATGAAGCCACAAACATCGCCTGCGATGCATCAGAAAAGACGAGCTGTGATTGGCTGACGCGTTGCCGCTTCATATCCCTTTAGCAATCTTAATCCCAGGAGACACTTCGGTGTTACATATTTTAAGTTTGAATTCTGCAAGTGATAGGCATTTACATCATCACTAATAATGATAAACATGCACAATAATCCGTATATCGGCTAAGAGTATGGCGTATTAAGTTATTATAAAGATTATGACTTAGAGAAAAACGCTGACTTGCCACTTTGCTTTCTCGTTGAGTGGCCTTTTTTTTATAAATGTTCGATTATAAATACAAAGGAAAGGACTAGAAGAACGATCCTCCAAAACTGTCAAAAGTATTAAATACCAAAAAGGTAAAACATGAAAATTAAAACCAACAGAAAATAAATAATAAAAAAATCAGGTAGAAATACAATGTTAATTTATCACCTGAAACGTTTAATTTAATGGAGAGGAATTGCCAATAGGGAGCAAAACAGAAATTGTCATCGCGAAAACACAATTGAAGAACATGCGGACACTAATGAGATCTGCAATTGCTACAGTGATAAGTGAATGGCTGTCTACAGCGTCTTTTGAAGCATTTAAGTAAGTGTAATAACTAATAATTGTTATGAGATGGACGATGATTTCTTGGAATATAATATAACTCACCAATGACAATAACTTGAGCCTTTTCACTTATTACAGTCGAGTTGTGTATTGTCTTACAACCGTAAATTCCGGCGTCATGTAGCTGAATATTTGGAATGGTTAGTACCAAAGACGAGTTGTCCACTTCAGCTCTTGTAGCGTATTCGCCATTTAAGCCCTTCTCGTCGTATATAATTTTTTCGATATTGGTCCCAATGGGGATAAAATTCCAGCTATTAAACTGCGTTGCAGAATGCATACTGCATCTGTTTGTCAAGGATTGACCCTTCAGCAGGGCTACGTTTTGTAGCAAGGCTGTGGCTGGAGCTGAAATTTTAAAGAATTTAACTTTTGTCATTGTTTCACCTATGCGTCAACGTTTATGAATAAATCTAAAGAGTGTAGAATTGCTCAGTGGTAATGAACCGACAGATATAAAACAGATAAATAGCTGTTTTTTAAGGAAGTAAGCATGTGAACAGATACAGTGAAAAAGCATGCTGAATTCTCAAATTCATTCAATTACTTATATTTTGCTGTGCCTTAGAAAGTAAAAAACAGCATAACGAATATTGGTTTAGTATTTTGGCAGGTTTAAAGTAGGATGAAGGTAAAATATTAATCTCTTCAACTTACCCAGTAATAAGCAAAGTATAGATATAAATGAGAACCACACGTTCTTTAGCTGACTTAAAGGTTGTTTCCGGCTACAAATAGCGACCTGTGATGCTTCTATTCGCAAATACTGTTCGATTCGTGCTGTAGAACTACAGCTATGTCGCTCCATTCGCTAGTATTCACTTTTCAGGAAAAGCTTTTTCGAAGCTACATGAAGACAAAATAGGCACGAACAAGCCCAAAGCTCGAGGGTACGCGTACCCTAAAATAGAATACGTTAAAATACGTACGTACCTTTCAAAAAATACAATACGCGTATGGTACGTATCATACACGAAAATTTTATTTATGGTTTACTCGGCGACCCATAGCCTACGTATAATCTGACGTCAACAGTATGCGTCATTGAAACCGGTACTTCCGGTAGCGTAGCAGTAAATTTAATTCGATAAATTCTTCGGTTATAATTAATTTAATGCAAATTGTACTTTCATTCTGAGGAGAGCTAAGTACACGTCACTGGTTTGGAAGTTTCTGTTACTCGTATTTTTGTATTGTTTACGTACCCTAAAATGGGGTACGTTAAAAAACGTACGTACCTTTCAAAAAATAGAATACGTATGGTACGTACCCTCGAGCTTTGAACAAGCCTATATCAGATCCGGAAAAATTAAGCCAACTGAATTATTAGGCCTAATAGCACAAGGAACTCTATGTTGCATGATAGCTGCTAAGTTTTTCCCTCAGGTCACTGCAGTTTCCGGAAAAGCCATGGTTTTGGTTTTTTTATCAGTTCACGATTCGGCCTTCGTCTATTTCAGACTGTTCAATTACATCTGTTTCGTTTTAGCCTCAGTTAGGTCTATATTTCACAAGGTACATTCAGTATGATAGTAAAAACAGTGGCACACGATATAAAAACATCTCATAATTAGTTTCGTTTTTAGAGAAACTAGCAAACTCAAAGCAAAAAAATATGCCCATCAATAAAACTTATTGTTTTACATTTCCAATCATCTAATATTTCCTCATCAGCGATACACTTAAAGTAAGTTAGTTGTAGTCATGGACGATGAAATGTGAGTGATGTCTCAACCTTGCTGAACGTAGATTATTTATCGCCTGCACTTGCCTAAAAATACTCCTTTAGTTAACATAACCTGATCGTAACTTATCTTGCCTTACCTTACTTTGTCTCAGCTTGCGTTACTATTGTTTTATCTTCTCTCATTTTATATTACCACTAGAGTATTTGCCCGTTATTGTAAATGGCGGTGTTCATCTGTGTGTCAATCCGTTTGTCTGTTTTCTTCTGACCGTCCGTCCGTCCGTCTGTCGATCTGGCTTTGTGTCTGTACAGGTTCATCCACACCTGCACCCCCATTCCAAGGTCTATCTCCTAGCTAATCAGAGTATATGACAGGGGAGGGAGGGAGGGAGGGATTAGGGAGGGAGGGAGGGATGGAGGGAGGGATGGAGGGAGGGAGGGAGGGAGGGAGGGAGGGAGGGAGGGAGGGAGGGAGGGAGGGAGGGAGGGAGGGAGGGAGGGAGCAGCGGTCGTCTGTCATGCAGTTCACCCGATGAAGGCAGCGTAGGCAACTTAAGCTAAATTCCAGACATTCCATTACCGTTTGTGAACGATGGACAGACTGATCCAGGGTCTACTATCCCCCTGTAAGCTGGAAGCAATCCCCTTACTGTAAACCCTCCCCTATCTCCCCTCCCCTTCCTCCACTACACCTACCCACTCCTTCCCCTCCCATTCCCCACCCAATCCACTCCCCTCTCCCTTTAACCCCTCCTGTACATTCCCCCTCCCCTGCCCTATCTAGCCTCCCCTTGAAGTGTGGGGGTCCGGGGGTCCTCCCCCGGAAAATTTTTAAATTTCTACATTACCGTAGGTAAGTTTTAACGCATTTTTTGGAGCAAGAAAACTGGCATTGGAAGACTATACATTTTAGTTCAACTGAACTGTTGAATATATTTCTGTAGGGCTCCCAGTGCACTGTACAAATTTTATGAGACAAGCTGTAATAAATATGGCACAAAATTTCAGTGCTACAATTATTGTTGTGTAGTGCAGTGAAAATGCGATTATCAGGTCTTGAAATATTCCTGCAGAATAATTGTCGGCTGGATAACACTGTAGTAGGCAGGGATGGAGCCTTTTACCGTTGCATTACGCCAGAATATGCATTCATGATGCAATCTTTAAAATCCCCATATATTTGCTGAACAGTGTCCTACGTTGCCAAATATTTTAACATGTGTCCCATATTTTGGAAATTTCTAAATCAACAGGATTGAGAATGCTTTTCTTCAATTTTTTAAATACTTTTTGCATCTTTCATCAACAAAAAATAGCAGAACATAACGGCCAATAGCTAAAGAAAAGCAAGTAATAATGATACACTAAAAACACTGCTTAGACACTGTATGGTAACATCTGCAAATATTGCATTGCCCATAATACTGATACATCACAATACAATACCTTAAGAATCGTTAGTAATTAGTCACTTTATTAGTCACTAATTATTATAAATCAGTGACTGTGCCCGGGGGGGGAAACTTTTCCCCTCTGGCACAAATTGGAAGCAGTCTGCGTCCTTCCTCCCATTACGTAGTAGGCCCTGGAGGGATCTGGCTTATTATTATAGAGATACCTATAGCCTGACCTTGCTTTGTTCTATTTTGTGGCCAGGAATAAGAGAAGGGCGCAGACAACAGGACATGACTACGCAAAATGGAGGTAACTCCGGCCTAGTTCAACACCCACTGTGACCCATGGAAGGTTCCAGATTGACAGCTTCCTTAAAATTGGTAATACACGCTACAATTCTGTCTGTCTGTGGAACTGACTGCTTTTTCCGCAGTTGTTAGAATGGCAATATCTCGAGAATGGCCTTCTCAAAAAGGGTTCAATTTTTGACCGCCGTGCACCCGAATGCACTGTATAAATCGCTAACTAAACGATATCATTTGCCTTAGCTAATTATACTGATATGGCACCGCCTACTCATGTCTATTATCATACGGCGTAACCTTTAGTTCAATGCTCTCGTAGCCTTCATTCATTCATTCATACAGACGCGAATTAACTAGGCCCTACTATAACTCCATCCAAAGTTCAGAACACTCCAGATCCAGCGGCCCTCAACTATGCAGCCCGAATACTGGTCAGTAAGCCAAGATACTCGTGTATACAATGTATCTGAATATAGATGCCAGTAACATTGTTCTGGCTTCCTGTAGAAGAACGGATTCGATTCAAGATCCTTAAGTCTGTTTGGACAATCCGCGATAGTTGGCATTGCGCTGCCGGCATACATCAAATAATTTTGTATTGTTCCTGTTGTGAGTCAGTTTGGTGTCTGATTACTGCGCTCTACTGCCTCGAAGATAACCACATACAAGCGGCACTTTGGGGGAGGGGTCTGAAGGGCGCTATGCAAACGTTTTGCTACTAGGCCTATACATTTTGTTGCATTACATACCTACACGCAACATAGCACGTGTTCTGCATTATTTATGTTGGTTTAATTTACACCATTGGTGATATTCCCTAATATATGAGTGCTTTTTCAATTATTGTATAACATAATTAGGCCTACGCCGTTACAGGAAAACATCAACTAGAAAATAGTGGTGGAGGCTTCAGTTTGGTAAAGATCGTCAAAATATGGTGACAGATATTTTATTGCCAAATTAATCAATAAGTTAAAGAATTTTCAAATGCCATAAAGAATAAAATCATCAAAACTTCCCATGACGTATAGTTGACAAATTCGTCATCAAAATTCCAGTTATTTAAGAACTAGACGCGTCTCCGGTGTTTAGAACGGATCTAGGCGACCGATTACCAGGCACGTAACTGAGGCTTTATTATAGAACTTCCAATAGGCTTGGCCTGTTATTTGGTTTCTACCTGCTGAAAGCTCTTTTACCTGCTCATAAGCTATTCGTGTCACATAGAATATACCCTCAACATGAATACAGGGCGTTTTTAAGTCTTACTACGTGTTTGTGCAACGTTGGGCTTTCACATAATAGGTATACCGAGTAGGCCCCTATATGCAGAAACCTGGCGAGTGAAATTTAATGGTTCAAAAGTCAACATGCTTGGCTAGGCATGAATTCAGGGATCGCAATCTGTGCAATAGCGAAAGTCCAACTTCGATGTTTAATATCATTAGTTGTTAAACGCTACCATATTATGTGCGTATGACTATCGTGTATCAATACTCATAGAATCAATATGCCTGTATGATGAGTTTGATTAAAATTTCTTCAAATAATTATGATTGATCGAAACCAGAATTACTGGATTGTAGGTGTCTCGCTTGTCGTGTGTTGTTGTTATGGTAAGTTCAGGCCAATCTGAAGCTTTTCTTCCGTTCTATATAGTTAAGATTCTAACAGTTATGTCTATCCCATACAATAATCAGTTGTCACAGGCGAACCAAAACTAGTTCAGCCCTGCTTGTTATTTGGAAAGGAAACTATTGTTTGCTACTAAAAGCGTTTTGATTTGACTTGAAACCAGAAAAATCAAGTCAGGCGAAACTGAAAACGAGGAGGTGTTGATTAGTATGTTGCTATTTGAAGCAATAATCTTCATATGCACATATGTATTTTAATGCATGCATGCAAGTAAGTACGTATGCTAGTATGTCCGTATGCACGTACACATGTAAGTAATCGTAATCGTAATCGTAATCTCCAAACTTCTAAAGCGCCACTCGAAGGCCAAGCGCAGGACACCAGCCTATTCACGAGCGCTACGTCAGATCAGAGGGGGTTTCCAGAGAGTAGTCCAAAAGAGATCCAAGTCCGATTTCCAGGGTACCAGATCAGTTTCCAGATAGTGGTCCAAAAGAGGTCCAAGTCCGATTTCCAGGAGGCCAAACCAAATCAAAGGGGGTTTCCAGAGAGTAGTCCGAAAGAGGTCCAAGTCCGATTTCCAGGGTACCAGATCAGAGAGTTTCCAGAGAGTGGTCCAAAAGAGGTCCAAGTCCGATTTCCAGGAGGCCAAACCAAATCAAATGGGGTTTCCAGAAAGTAGTCCAAAAGAGGTCCAAGTCCGATTTCCAGTCTACCAGATCAGGAGAGACAGAGCAGCTGTCAAGGCGGGTGTCGTTTACAGCGAGAAGAATTGGAAGGCGGAGGATCAGATGAGTCAGGGTAGGAGTACTTGAAAAGGTGAAACTTCAGTTTTGAGTGGAAAGCCCGGGGGTGATAGATAGAGGAACATGAGGATGAGGATGAAGGACAGGTTGCAATGATGATGGAGGCACTGAGAAACTGCAGAATTCAGGGGGGAGATCATTCCAGAGGCGTGGTGCTGTGTTGGATATGGCTCGGTTGGAGAACTTGAGGTGAGTAGTGACTGGGGGTCGAGAAAGACTGAGATAGGACGATGATCGGGTGGAGCGGGTTGTCTGAATGGTAAAGAGATCACGGAGGTACTTGGGCTGGGAATATTGTAGGGAGTTGTAGGTTAGTGATAGAACTTTGAAGTGGATTCGCTCTGGGATTTTTAACCAATGGAGTGATTTGAGGACGGGAGTGATATGATGATGTTTTGACGTTCTAGTGACCGATCTGGCTAGTGAGTTTTGGATAAGCTGTAGACGCTTGATTTGAGTGGATTCAAGGTTGAGGAAAAGAGAATTGCAGTAATCAAGCTTTGAATGAACAATGGAGGTTGCAATGGTGGAGGCAGTTTTAAGGTCGAGCATGGGTCTTATGCGTCGGAGGTCACGAATGTGCATGAAGCAGGAGCGCGAGAGGTTGGAGATGTGGTTAGAGAAGGAGAGGTGTGGATCAAAAATAACACCAACATTGCGGACAGGGGAGTCAGAGGTGAAGGTGAGGGACGATGAGTTAGTCGAAAGGTTTATGGAAAGATCAGGTATTTTCTTGATTTGATCAGGGAGGCCTAGGATGATGAATTCAGTTTTGGAAGGGTTAAGGCAGAGGAGATTGGATGACATCCATTGTGAAATAAGGTTTACTACATTGAGTACTTGGGTGATGGTGGTGGAAAAAGAGCCTGGAGAGAATGATATGAAAAGTTGGGTATCATCTGCATAGGGATGGTGGTCGACAGAGGAGGATTTTATGAGATGGCTTAAGGGTGTGGAATAAATGATGAAAAGTAGTGGACCCAGGACGGAGCCTTGAGGGACACCACAGGAAAGAGGGAGGGGTTGTGAGCAGCGGGTGAAGGCTTTAACAGTACATGTATGCATGCATGAATATATGTTGTAGATATGAATGTAGACCTTTGTATATATATATATATATATTCGTTTATTCAAAAGCCAAATGACAGACCGCATTAGCGTACATATACAAATCAAGTAACAACAATGTCATAGAATAATAAAGTTAACAATCAAACAATATACGAGAAATAAAATTTCTATTATCTTTAGTAGGAAGTGAAAAGTTGTGTGGTCTAGGCCTAAGATCATATGGTATTGCAGTTTGGGGGGAGGGGGGAATAGTGAAAATAGAACATGAAAAGGGTTGAATTTAATGCAGCGAAATAGTCTTTCATCAGCTCTCTTAACAAGAATGTCAATCGATGGAAAATCTTGGTCTAGGAAACCCAACCCCTTCATTTTACGAATTAGGCGATCAATCTTAGCTCGATCAGCAGACGAGGCGAATCCCCACCAAGCCGGGCCGGCATACAAAAGTCTAGCAACAGTAGTAGCTCTAGCAACTTCATGTAAGGAAGCATTAGATAAGACATGAAGTCTAAGTACTCTAAGTGCTTGTAAGGAACCAGAGCATGTACTAATAATATTAATTGTAGTAGGTAAATATGTATGTAAGCATGTTTGTACGCATGCATGTACGCATGTATGTACGCATATATGTATGCATGTATGTATGCATGTATTTATTCACATATGTTCGCATGTATGTATGTATGAAGGTATGTGGGTATGCGTGCGTGCAAGCATATGGGCGCAGGTGGGTAAAGTAGACAGGCAGGTAGGTATTGTAGGTAGATAGGTATGGACATAAATGAGAAATTACTGTATAGGTAAGTAGGTACTACGTGGGTACGTAAGCATGCATTCACGTTTGTATACATATGGCAGAATGACAGCTTAAATGGCATTGTTATCTTTAAAACTAGTGACTAGGCTGTGCATACTCAGCTATCAGGAGCTTCCAACAAATTTCTAACCGACATGCCACTTCCTTGATCGGTTAGATCAAGGAAGTTAATTCATACTGACTTCATATTAGACATGTTAATTCAATTCACGCGAGGCTGGTTTAATTAAATATTAATTGAGGTGAGATGAGACATGATAAGGTACAGTTAGGTAAACAAAGTAGACTAGGTTAGGTAAGAATAGGATGATCAGACGAGATAAGCTGATGACAGATAAGTTGAAGTAAGATAATATGAGTTATGTCTGAATTCGGTTTGGTTAGACACATGTTGAACAGTGTTTACAGAAATTGTTGTCCACGACGAAATATTCGTTGTGTCGACACTCGTGACTGCAACGGACCCGGTATTTTCTACCACTCATTCAATCCAGCTGTTGGATATTAAAAGACAATAATGTCACTTTCAAAGTTAAGGGTGACATCTGAATCACCAAAAAACCTTATTGCACCGAACTGGCTTTGTAAATATAATAGTAGTTTATTGTTTTTAGCAACTGCCAATCTAGTGGACAAGCCTCGCGATACATCCGCTTCAGAGGGTCACAGAGTTCAGTTGAACTGTTCCACATCTGACGTGACGACGCCTATCAGCTGGCAGTATATCTCAGTTGCTCAGAGTGATGTGCCAAAAGATGTCTTTCTCAGCGGAATACTTGTAAATGGTTACGGATCACGATTTCAAATGCAAGGAAACAGTGCAGAGGGCGTTTACAACTTGGTTATTCCTTCGGTCCACCTGAGTGATGCCGGAACTTACAGATGTCGTGATCAGGATGGACGAGGAGAACACGTAGATGTCATTCTCAACGTTACAGGTAGGGTCAACGTGACATTTTCTGTCGGTGAAAAGAAAAACTTCCTCGCTTTTGGCTCTGTTCTGTTCATTTCCACATTCACTTCCAGTTGTCTATAGGTATTTTCTTCCAATACTTTCCGCTACATGTCACACCCTGGAAATGAATAGCAAGTAAGTAACGTAAGTATCCTTTTGCTGCGTCTGACAACGTAGATGCATTACATAGTTTAGAACGCCTACACATTTATTTGAATACGACACGAGCAAATAATATAAAGATACACGCATAACGAAATAGACCAAAAGATACATCGTTTCACAAAACTGTTTTAAACAGTTTGTATTAGCAGTAGGCAACATGGAAGGTGTCCTTTATTATCCTCCCCAAGTGGTGCAAGAAGCTCATGATTAAGTGGCCTAGAAACTTTGATTTCTGGAAGAGCCTTCTGTCTCCTCAAGCAATCAGATCTTTTTCAGGATAGTTTTCTGACAGTGTTGCAATCTGCGAGACTTTTATGAGCTGCATTAATGCACATAACATCATGTGATTATACAGTTGTTATAGTTAAGCATCACATTCAACCACTAACCTCTCCTTAAATGCCTTCGAGCATCCTCCTACCTTCGGTTACGAGGCTGATCCACGATGCAGAATTTAAAAAGCCTTTCTTGTATTCTATGCTGCTGCGCCAAGTAATGGAACCGTCTATCAATGCTTCGCCAAAGTTTAAATATTTTACTCCTGCAAGAAGTTCCTTAAAACTGATTATTTCCACTTGGTTTGGAGCATCTAAATATAAAACTACGTTTCATGTGTCTGAATACCTGCGCATCATGTTCGCATTTTAAAACTTCTTTCGCGCAATACAAAATTTTCCCATCTGAATGGTCACCTTGTCACCTTGTGCTGTCAACTCTTGGAGCTCTAGCGATCGTCATGATAAACATTCTCCATTGTTTCCTATTCGAAGTCAGGTCCCTTAGTTAATCAATACCTGAATGGTATATATATATATATTCGTTTAATGAAAAAACCAGGTGACACACCGCATCTGGGTACAATCGTTGGTTGTTTTTTTTTTATCATCCCATTTCTCGCGGTTTTGATTCAAGCGAAATCGTCCAAGCAATTGCTCTTCAATTAACGTAGGCTAAACCCTAGATTAGTTTAGATTTTAGAAAATCTCTGCGCACATACTGTTTCCAGCTTCAGCTAAGCTCTTCTACACCTTGTAATTTACCTAGCGCCCTTCATGACTCTGCCATATGGCTAAGATTTGCAAAAAGGGTTTTCTGGTTGACTGCTAGGTTTCATCCAAACATTTATAGTTCTAAACGCTTTTCAAAATTAAAAACACTTGACTGAGGTTGTGAATTGTTTCTTTTTCTTAACAAATTACATTTTCAGCGTTACAAGGACAAACAGACCGCCTTGAAAAGCAGTTCTGTCTAGAAAGTCCAAACTATCAAATCTTTACATACATCAACCAATCAACGTTTCCTTAAAATCGTCAGGCTTGAAATTATTTGTGATTTTAAAACGAGAACACTAAATAGAACTGTTCTCTGTGACTGTATTAAACAATTATTTTCTTTAAAAAAGCAAGTTTTCTGTCATTAATTATTCACTTGTATCCGCTACAATATGTGGGAATCTATAGGGAAGCACCCAGATAAACCAATTACACCCTGAAGAGAGTCAGAGATTAGAAGAAACGTTAAGTTTCTCAATATATATCTGTATCTAATGTATAATATTTGATTCCTCATTCAGGTAGCAGAAATATGCTTCTTACTTCCGTGTTCTGTGTTTGTATGAGTAGAAAACAAAGAACTGCATATTGCACCGAAACATGCTGAAGCTAAGGTTGACGAAAAACTCCAGCTGAATTGCACAACGTACTACAAGACAGAGCCTGTCAACTGGCAGCACATTCCACTTGGAAGTAGTCTACCAGTTGATGTGTACATGAATGGAAGGTTTTTTAATGCTTACACGTCAGGGTACGACGTGCAGATAAATAACAAGACGGGAACAAACAATTTGATCATCTCTGCAGTAACGTTAGGAGACAGTGGCATATACAGGTGTATCGAAGAAGAGGGACGCGGAGACCATAAAGATGCTGAACTTACAGTTATCGGTATTTAATTTAACTCTGCAATGATTTACTGTTAACAATGACAGCTAACCACGCAAACTCCTCAATTAAATGTAGATTATCAACATTGATTTAATCTCTGCTTCACGAAGCGGGCTTTCTACTTCTTGTTGGCTTACGGCTAGGAGTTCGTAAGTTATTGTCTGATATCTGGTCAGATTACGATTAAAGTGTTGTACAAGACAATTCCAAGAAAGCTTCCATGTATATTTGAGACACTTTGTTTATGTAACAGACACGGTCGAGTGTCAAATGTTCACAACTGATTCATGTGGAACATCGCCAGAAAATGTGACACTGGAGTGCTACATGATATTTTCTGGAAAATTCGCTCCTGTTATTCAGTGGGTGACCGCAGAAGGCGTCTTGGTCGACCAGGGAGTGGCAACAACAAACCATTCTGACAGAGTAACATCCACACTGGTGAAAGAGATTGACAATCCGAGTCTTCCTTTAGATTACACGTGTCAAGCTGCCATATCAAAAGCATCCTGCAAGCCTAATAATTCAGTCCATTGTGAGTGGCAATATATTTTAAATTGTAGCAGTATAGCAGATAAACAGATAAACAGACTCGGAACTGTGTTTATATCTATTGCACTCCTCTTGTAGAAAAAACTCCTAACTGTTACAGCCCGGAGTTTGACATGCACACTCATTTTGTTTAGAACCGATCATCGACTGATACGTGTACGTTGGACATCGTTATAGTGGATTACAGAAGTTGTCAGATACACATTACGATATTTCTTATCTTCGCCTAACTTACTTGAACTAACCTCACATAACCTAACAACGCTTAAACAAGCATAGTTTGGCTTATCTGCCTTTACGCTGTTTCCCGCTTAACTAGCTCGCTCGCAATAGGCCTAGCCAAAATTTGTGCATGAACAATAAAACACGATGCACTCTTCAATCGTTTAATTATTAAATTATTTTTTATTTTAGGTCAGACTGAAGGTTATGACCTAAGCACACATTCACATGACCCGAAATCGGAAGAGAGTACTGAGAACAAACCGCAACTTCTTTATCTACTGCTGCTACTCATCATCTTAATCGTTGTTCTCATTGTCGTAGTCTTCTGTTGTAGGAAGAGATGTAACAAACGTAAGTCAGCTGAATTTTCTATGAAAGGTTTTCGTTTTAATTTTAATCGTCAGTTTCTTTGCTTTCACTTTCAATATTGTACAACATTATTTATTAATAAAAATCGCTCTCTCGTATTAAAATGACCTTCCCTAACGTTGGCCTATGCAAGCTTATCTTGATACCAATAGCTTAATCTGTAAATACAGTGACTAACTAGCCTAAATGAAACTTTTCCTGATATCTTGGTGTTTATTTAATTTTTTTAAACAACAATCGATCTTTGGCTATGAGTGGCAATTGTACTTGATGTAAGAAGCGTCCTTTGTAATTATTTATAAACTACAGACTACATACTTACATGTAGATCTATATATACATAAGATACAATTATACATAATGGCGCCTCTAATTAAGCCCATGATACTTCGGCAACAGATGCTTAAATTCGGTGGTTGTTATAATGAATACACACCGTTGTAGCGTTTTCTCATTCCTTGTAATGCTCTTCAGAGCTGTAGTGGTAAAAATAGAGGTCAGTACACGCTACTGGTTAGTTTCCCGAAACAAATTAGAGGTGAGTATAAATATTTTTGTGAAGTGAGTAAACGGTCTCTAGAGGTGAGTACACGCTGTATAGCCGCGTATACCCTCGACTACAGCCCAGATGCTCTTCCTCTTCCAATTCGCTTGCCACAAATGTGACTTGCTCTGGCAAAAGGAGGCTGTTGTGAAAAAATTAGATTGGTATATTTTGAACTAAACATGATAAATAATAATTGCTGTTTAAAATGTTGAAAAAATTATTATTCTATCTTTTTTGGTTCCAGAGATATGAACTTTAGAATGTTTTTGGTACCTGGAAGTACAATTTCGAGAAAAATGCGTGCAAATCTTAATAGAAATAAACCTAAATCGCAAAGTTTCAGTGTTTTTAACCTTTAATCTATGGAAATTACTACGGGAAACCCGCCGAATGAGGCTATTTTTAGCAAGTGGAATGCATAAGCTTTCAAATGACGTATTACACATGGTATTCCTAACAGAATGAAGGCCATAAAATACTCTTGAAACTGGTCCCAAATATGATTCTAAATTCCCGGATAATTTTTATCAATCACACAAACGTGTTAAATTTGTCGTGAAATAGGTGAAATATTATCAAATCAATATTTTGTTCATATAATATAAGATCTTATTTAGTTATATATGCAAAAAACCGATAATTGAAAAATTTACACCTGATTGGTGTTTTGGCTAATTTCTCGTGCTTTATCATTGGCGACTTTCGCCTCCTTTTGCCAGAGCAAGTCACACATGTCATCGATCTTGCTTGCGCAGTGAAAACTTATAGGTGGTGACGAGTTTATCTGAGGAGCAGCCTTCTATGGTTGACAGGTCTTTACAGAGGAGACCGTCGAATAGACCAATTTTATTGGCTTTCAGACTTGACCACAGAGCTCTTGAGCGTGTAAGGAATGGTGAACAGTAGTAAAGCATGATCCGAAAACGAGGGCAGCTTACCCTTACTACCTTGAATGACGCATTCACTTCTGGTTATGAGAACATTCAGCTAACCTACCGTCTCACGTGTTGCCTCTGAGAGATTCTGAGCCGAGCCGAACGGCTGGATGAGATCGTTGATTCGCAGTGGGTCCTTCAGATGGATATTATCAGTTCTTCAGTGATGACCAGTTGACCGTTGTAAATTCTGATTACCTCTAGACCATAAGCCAACTCTCTGACGATGAAGGAGGCGTGGAGCCCGAGTAGAAGACCAGCAGCATCAGTGGACCATAACTGTACAGGGCACCCCGTCCTTAGCGCGCACGACAAATGCGCGCCGTCATTTGCGCGCCGTCAATTGTGCGCAACGCAAATATCGCGCAAGACAAAAAAATGCGCGCCGACGGCCCGCAAACGACGGCGCGCAGTTGTCGTGCGCGCAAAGGACGGGACACCACTGTACATAGCTCACGACACGGATGGGCATGGAAGTTGTAATTATAATAGTATTTAGAAAATTATATAGCATAGCTTCAAGATAACCTGCTCAGTGACGTTCTATATACGCTAACCTAAACACAACAGGAAGTTTCTCAGGAAGCAAGCAATGCTCAGCTAAATAGAAAAGTCACCAGTGGCCCTTTAAATAGTACTTCGGCATTTACTTTGAACCACAGGGCAGTGTATTTTAAGCAGTGTTCTGACCGGTAAACAGTTGATTGCGATGGAATACAGCTTCTCATTACGGGTCGTTATTCAGTAGTGACAGATATGATCCCTTTAATTCAATTGTAGCCAATTTACGTCCATTTTACATGCAAACGTGCTAACAATAGTATAAAAATGCACGGTTGACATTAATTTTCAGGACAACAACATAAAACGAAGAAAGACAATCACGAGACAGACGATCATTCAGCTGAGTCAAGCCATCTAAAACATGACAAGAATGAGAATTGAAAATAGAGGAGTCAACAACATCTGCCATTTAGGTTACATTAGTATGTATAATTATGAAAATGTGCATATGATTTGCGGTTATGTCAGTGCAAGTTTGACAAATTCTGAATACAGAAACAGAAATGCATATTTAGGAAATTAAGAAAAAAGATAAGTTTTAAGTCGATGTGAACATATCAAAGAGGCAGGACATATAAAAAAAGAACAAGTTTGATGTTTCTTGATGCTTTACCTGTTTCATGTTTCTCAATTTTAGAGTGCCTTGGTTAACCATCCCATATCGTCATAATGCCTAAACAATTTACATTTTATCTTTGACGAGTGGTGACTTTGGGCAATATGTATGTATTTATGCATGGCGTAGCAGACATAATGCAGTTAATCAATCCTCAATTTGAGTAATACTCAGATGGGTTACCGCTTGGTCAAATACCCCGCCATCTATCTTATTACCAACGTAAGTTATGAGGTTGAGAATGAGTTCTGTGGAACTAAGTGGTCGTGCATGCACCTTTGCTGGTCGTGTTTGATCCTTTAACCCCGAGACCACGCTTTTGAGGGGTTTCCTTAGAGAAGTGTAAGAAATGTACAATGTTTTGCCATTTTGATTCGTTTGAAACCACTTTTATCACATTTCGTTATAAATAGTCGAGTACTTGTATTTTCTAAAGTCATTCTGATAAATCGTGAATGTTTAATGGCATTCAGTCATTGACATCATAAAATAAATTACTGATAAATTAATGGAAGACATAATTCCTGCCATAAAGCAATTCGAAATAGACATTACTCATGCGTCATACATGACACTACGTTTACATAAATCAAAACGTTCACCAAAATGAACCTTTATTCGCTGTAACTTGCGTCTTGTTCTGTGTAGGCCTATTTCAGCGGATGATTTATTTTCGTGTGTTTTCTTCTTTATATCCTTCATTGTATATTTTTACCTTTTATCTTCTGTCGAGGGATCTGTTTAAAAGCAAACTTATTTAACGCAGGTGTCAAAATAAGTATTCGAATACACGAGATTCGAGTTGTAAAACATCAAGACCACAAACGAGAATTGTAAGATAAACATATTGCTTTATTGCTGCATTTTAAGTTAATCTACCTATTGATCTTTTTTAACACCTAATAGACAGTTTTTGTGAGCCTGCTGGTAAGCTGGTTTTCGATCTTAGCTCATGAGCGCTGACGAAAACAGATTTAACATGAAAAGCAATTTAAGGAGTGACACCTCTTATGTGTGGACGATGTGATTTATATTATGTTAGAATTTATCTCAAGTATTTGCTCAATCGATCAATGGTTGTTATTTTTAATAATTATATCGACTCTATGTTCCAATACCGAAGTGTTGAAACATTAAAAATGGACATTTTTGTGAACATGTTTTAATGCTCTTTAAATCCACGAGAATAGTGGTTGCATTTATTTCCCATACTTGCAATTTTTCTGAAGGCATTAGTGATGCTTGAACGCCTGCAGATTTTTGTCTCTCACATTCTGATAGATATATGCAAATTGGTATTACTATTGCCTATAATTTATAAGAATTTAAACTCATTCATCTATTTTCTTTTCGACTTGTTATCATACTATAGCATCCTGCAGATATTCAATAAAAATCGTGATTGATTTTATCTGTGATATAATTTCTAACCTGCAGACTAATATACTGTGAGAAATACATATGCAACTTGGCAATACTTATACCTATATTTTCATCTATGTTAAAATCTGCGGGTTTGTTTTATTTATCTTTCAGACCAGATGCAGATTATGCGCAGTTTAAAAACTTCTTTCTATGTCTAATTCATTTAATGTTATCTCCAATATGCTTCAGCTTCATGTTGATGGCTGGAAATTGTTTAGGCCTATGTTGCCGCTCGCAAGCATTCTTAAGCTGTGAAGTTTCTTAAGTATTGTCTGTTACTTAGGCGAGGTTAACTTTACAGTGGTGCCTCCAGTGTTTAAAGCTGCTACGCATAAGCTAAAAATGATCGGCTACAATTTGTGACTATAAAATTCTGTTTGACTTAACATTGATCATAGATTAATGTCTTAATCATGTATTAAGATTAAGGCGTTATAATGTTTACAATAATGTATACAGTATTTATAGTTAGTAAACTTATACATGTTTATAGTAGAGACCAGCAGATTCAGAAGTTAGGTTTTGAAGGTAATGGCGCTTAATAAATGCCGGGTAACATGCATAGTTTCGGTTGTTTAGTCGTTAACTGTCATTTTGAAACTTTAACAATTATATTAATGATTCATTAACATGAATATCGAACATTGTAAGATCTCTGTACCTTTGATTGCTTGTAATTTGTGTATTTCAATGAGCTACATGTTTGTTACAAAAATATAACTTTTAGTTTCAGTTCGCTTGGGAGTGTTTCTTTGATAATGCATTTTAATTTTTGAAAAGTCGCATACAACAAAATGGTTTGTTCTATCGTAAATTTAGCACTACTGAATAATATAATATTATTGACCATTTTCTTTTACAAGAAATTATAGAAATGACAAAGTGAAGTCCTAGGCATGTTCTATTTTTAAGCAGCAGCGCATTCATACGAAGTCTGAGCAATCATTTATTTAAAACTAGATATAAAGCATCCATTACACTCAGAATTCTCTCTCATCATCTCATCTCATCTGTCATTATCATTTATTGATCCCAATTCAAACCAAGAATGATACATAATTTTTACAAGCATTGTACAACTGTCCGGAATACAAAAGACATAGGCCTACCAAAAGGAACAGAAGCCCTGCTTAATAAGGGTCACTTATTACCTCTAGACAATTAGATGGCAAATTGACATAGCTGTAGAACGATTTTAAAAAGTGTCGTTCTTATCGCCTAGGAACCTGCGATAACGCCCGGTCTTCTTTGTGAGACAATTAGGTTGGCGGTGAAAGGATATTAGTTACGATAATATCTGCTGTCGAAATTAAATTACGATCAAAACAATAGTTTACAAGTAGTTGTAGGGCTGTGGGCCCTAGAGTATATAACCATAGACCTCATAATAATACTGGCGATGCTAGAAGCAGGAGTTCGAAAGCTTTCGTAGTGAGAATGTCCGAATGTACTGTCTGGTAAAACAACTTACATTAATTGGTGTCTGCAGGCTAAGCTGTACGTCACTGTCGGTCGAAATGTATGTGCTTTGAAATTATACAGTTTTTCTATGAACATACTAACCATACAAAGCCCACATTTATGAGGCTTATAGTTTCTCAGTAACGAAAAACATGCGCCAGAAATGATTTCCAAGATTATTAAGACCGCAGTTTATGCAGGTCTATGCAAATTGTAACTATGTTGTTTGGTGAATGATTAAAATTGAATATAATTAAAGCTTTTGCTCTTTTCATGCATACTTAATTGACTGAGTAGAAAGCAAAAGAACCCATTCTTCACAGGAATAGTAACAAGTAAACTTAAATTAACAATTAATTTAATAATAAAAGATTATTTTTCGTAGTGCAAAGACGAATAACCATAAATCCAACTCCTGAGCTAAGGTTCTTGAAGCTACAAATATTCGATGTCTTGGGTGTCTGTTTCTCTCTCTAGGGAGACATTAACGTAGTTCTGCCTCTTTGCAGCTACTCCTTCTAATACCAAACTGTGTTCAGCTTCAATTACCACGTTTAAGTATTGCTGTGACCTGTCGTTTCTAGATGTCAGTGTTTCAGAACTTCTTTCTTCCAGGGTCACATTGACGTACGGAAGTGGCCTTGCTGTCGTGTCCGCTTGATTTAGTCTAATATATAAACCTTCTGACGGCGACTCGTGTTCCTGCATTTCTTCGTAACCAAGCCTTCGAAAACTCTGAGGTTCTCCTATTTGTGCCGAAGAATAAACATCCGCTTGCTGGATGTCATCCAAACTGGCTCTCGGAATTGCCTGTACTGTAAAGTTTAACACCAAAAGCATTAACAATGCTAAAAGAAGTGCAGTTGTAATTGCAGGTTCAAGAAAGGCTTTCAATACAGTCAAACACAAGGGTCTATCTTGTTGAATGTTTCAGTATTATATGTTAGAAGTATCTTCAGTACGATTGAAAAATAATTTGAAACACGAAAATGTGCACAAACATATATTTGAAACAATCTGTTTACCTGAACGGATTCTTTTTGAAATATAGATTATTGCGATGATTATGATAACTCCACTGCCGATGGCAATCGAATAAATTATTCGCTTAGTTGTTTCTTGAGTCGTCTGTTGGACATTGTCGTCTGCTAAAAATCAAACAAATATTCTGCCATAACAATACAATTTCGCAACAATAGTAGGCTACTGTCTTCATTTGACATAAGACGAAATCTTGTCTCGTTCCATTTTTTAAAACCAAAACCTGGTGTCGTTCGCTTTTTAACGGCTAGTGGACACTTCTAATCGAGTTAATTGTTAACTGACCAAAGTCATTGTTCAGGATATGACCGTCTTTTCTACAAGGTTGTAGATTGATACAGTGAGTTTCCTTCCACCAGAATATCTGGGCGTATTGCAGTAACTGCGTGTTCATGACCGCTGCGTCAGGTCAGAGGGGTTGTTTCAGGCAAGCTACTCTCGATAATTGCAAGATCCGACTGCTGAGAGACTAGGGAGGGAGAAACACATATTCGTTGTTGCTATCTGAGCATGCATGAGGCACGTTGCTGGTTTATCCAATACGGAGTTTACCTCAGCATCCTGGGTTCGAATCCAGGTGCATAATCTAATGCCTTCGGGAGAAGATAAAGGCGCAATAAAATATTCAGTGACATTCTTGGCATGCGAAATTGGCAATGATAATTTATGCATGTAATCTCTAACCAAATGGAGTTCAATCATTGGATTTTAGTTGCAATGTTTGCGTTTTCAGCTGGATCATGGGTTCTTAAAGCCAATCTACCACGAGCCTTAGAACTACTGTCGAAGTGGGATGTAAGAAATAAGTGACTATCTGACCCTGCCTCATTATGTGTTTTAAAAATTTAATAAAATTTATTTCCTTCCACTCCATTGTTTTCATTCCTCTCTTTTATGTGTCTAAATAAATTCTTGACTATCTTAAGTATGCGACGCAATAACCATCTATTATGATCCTCATGCTCTGAAATTCGTTCTTAAACTGAAAATGGTTAAAAACAATGAAGAACAATGATACGAGAACGCGGATAGTTTCCAATAGAAAATTAATGCTAATTGTTAATGACTCAGGTACACTTACTGGCTATTGTTGCAATTTTAACTGTAGTTCCACTAGAAGTATCACAGCAGGCAGATGAATTACATTGGTCTGTGTAAGTAGGTATGTTAGTTATCATGTTCCCAAAATGCCTTGGCAACTCTCTGAAGTACAGATGGCAAGAGAGCGTCGAGTTGATGGAGTAAGTCATAAGAGTCAGATGTTGGTTTCCATTCGCATCGGATTCGTTTTTAAGGGTGGAATTGATTGCGGTTTGTTCTTTTGGTCCATCATTTGTCCATTCAATCAGAGGGACAAAATATCCCTTGTACTTGACTTCGCAAATCAGCTGAGACGCTTCGTTTTTCCAGATTTGAAGTTTGGATTCTGCAAATGACAGGCGTTTAAATCATCAATAATTACGATAAACACGAACAGCAACCCAAATATAAACTATGTTTCCTATATTTATGGTGTTATAATTTTTAGAACAATTATGATTTATTAGATAAAAGAAAATAAATAAAGGCATTCATCGAAAACTGTCAAAAGTCATAAAATATCAAAAGTTAACTGATTGAAATGAAAAAGAACAGAAAATAGCCAGTGCTGGCCTTGGGGCGTGCGAACCGTACGGTCGCACGGGACCCGCAATTTGGCGGGGTCCGAAAATGTCACAGAAAATTAATATGAACAATAACCCTAATAATAATATATATTATGGTTTCGATTAAATCTTCTCTTTTGTCGAAAAATAAGTCAAATGATTTTTAGCATTTTATTTGTCATGGTTTATTATTTTACACAAACACACGCACACGCACACATGCATATAATTATATATACGTATGTTTGTCAAAATTTGTTGCTGACAGTAAACCTATCATTTCATGTTCATGTAATTTATTTTTTGGGAAGATCAATAATTAATGATTAGCAATGAAAAACAATTTGACTTGAGTTATGGGGGCCCGTACACGGTACACTATACTCTACACGGGGCCCGATATATCCTAAGGCCGGCGCTTAAATAGGGCCTAAATGATAAACAAAATAGGTATAGATAAATTGTTAATTTAAAATATAAAAGTTTTTAACAATTATTAACAAGAACAATTGACATTGCGAAAACACATTATTGAAGAACATGCAAAAACTAATGAGATCTGTAACTGCTGGTGCTTAAATGCTTAGAAATACTGCTCTTCTGCAGTCTTTCTGAGCCTTCGAATATTTTGAGAGTCTTTCGAACCATTAAATCAAATGTACTAAATGTTATGAGACGGACGATGATTTCTGGAGCATAACTCACCAATAACAATGACTTGAGCCCTTTCATGTATCACAGTCGAGTTGTTCAAAGCCTTACAACCGTAAATTCCAGCGTCATCTAACTGAATAGTTGGAATGGTTAGTACCATAGACGAGTTGTCCACTTGGGCTCTTGTAGCGTATTCGCCATTCAAGCCCTTCTCGTCGTATATAATTTTTTCGATATTTGTCCCAACGGGGATAAAATTCCAGCTATCAAACTGCATTGCAGAATGCATATTGCATCTGTTTATCAAGGTCTGACCCTTCAGCAGGGCTACGTTTTGTAGCAAGGCTGTGACTGGAGCTGAAATTTGAAATAAGTTAACTTTTGAAAATATTTCACCTATGGTTTAGCGTTTATGAAATAATCTAAAAGTGTAGAATTGCTCAGCGGTAATGAGTCAACAGATATAAAACCAGGTAGATAGCTGTGTTTGTCAGAATTAGGCATATAAACAGATATAGTGAAAAGGCTTGATTCTCAAATTAATTAAGTTACTTAAAACTATTTTACAGTACCTTAGAAAGTAAAAGAAGAGCATAACGAATAATGATTTTGCATTTTGCCAGGTTTAAAGTAGAATAAAAGTAAAATATAAATCTCTTCAACTTACCCAGTAATAAGCAAGAGGTAGATATTAATGAGAACCACATGTTCTTGCAGTTGACTTAAAGGTTGTTTCCTGCTTACAAATAGCCACCTGTGCTGATTGATTCTATTCGCAAAGAGAATCTCGCCCTACTGTCTAATTAGTGTTGTACAATTACAGTTATAGTGCTCCAGTCGCTAGTATCCACTTTTCATAAAAAAGTTTGTGAAGCTACATGAAGACAAAATGGACACACAACAGCCTATATCAGATCCGGAAAAATTAAGCTAACTGAAACAGTAATAATACAAGGCACGCTATCCTGGTTATTATTGCAAAGCATTACCGCACGGTCCCATCAGTCACTCACTGCAGTTATCGGAAAGCCATGGTGATATTATGAGCTTACGATTCTGCCTTCGTCCTTTCAATGACAACTGTTTCGTTTTAGCCTAAATTAGGTCTATAATTATTTATTCTAATTGCATTTTAATTGTATTTGAATTGGAGTAACATCGGTAGGATAATTAGTTCTGTTGGCAAGGAATTCCAAAGAGATTGTCCAATATCTAAAAGGGACTGAAACATTTTCGGTATTTACTATACGATCTAGTAAATTGCAAGTGTAATTCCAGATTCTAACAAAAAAGGAGGACCTATTTAAAATTATTAACAGTTAGCAGTTTAATTTCAATGTCATACAAATATAGACCAACCTGCAGCTTGTTAATCAATTCAAAAGGCAGTATTTATTTCTAGACTGAGAAAAATGGTTGAGACCTGGCTCTAAATTGTCGTTTACAGATGATGAGAGGTCTGCGTTTTGTATGACTATAGGGAGATTTAAAGAAAGTGATAATTAGTAGCTTATGTGAAGAATATTTTGATCAATCATTAACCCGTTTTGTTGTCTAGAATTATCATAGAACTCCAAAACTGTTTCTTCAAGATGATTTGGGCTCGATTGGGCTACTAAACTATATTAGCAGAAAATTTAAAAAGTTGTATCTCGATTAATGAGAACTTTTTCTGAAGAGACGCTGCACAAATTCACTTTATACAATTTCTCTTGAGAATCCTAATTTACTTACTAGGAATGTAGAAAACAGAAAAAACGAATGACCAGTAAAACAAAGCCGCCCATGTAGAATAGCTCTGCATTATTTACTGAACTTTAATTATTCAATTCACAAAATAATATAGAAATATTTACTGCAATAAGAATTTTTAGCAGAGCATAATATAGCAACTCTCAGAAATCTATCCTCAGCCACTGCAAACCATCACCAACGGTATATTAAATTACATTTACTCAACGTGTTGCGGTTCATATACATGTGTGCTCCAACTGCAGTCAGATAAGTCAGTGATGCAGAATAAAAGCAAAAGTGAAATATTGCAATATTTCTCTGAAGCATAGATAATATGAATAGGAGAAAAGAAAAGACAAATAATAAGCTACTGTTTGACTAATAATTGTTAGCCTTGCTAGTGCACTTAACAATGCATATAAAACTATGCGAAAGCTGCCTATTTATCAAGCAGTTAAATATGACATGATAATTATGGCTAAGCTACCGCTCTTCATATTGCGACTGCATTAACTAAGAGTAAGGCACATAGATCATTACGAAGATATGCAACAAAATACCAGAGTTAAAGCAATAAAAATTGCTCTATTCGCTGACTGTCATAAATACAAGATTGCACGAAGTCGTGCTGGTAGTAGTGTTAAGTTATAAATAACTGGCAGCAACGCGTGATGAAGATAATGATGATGCTTCCGCTGCTGATGATTCATCCTATTCTGCTGCTGCTGCTGCTGATGTCATGATGTATACTTACGTACGTACGTGTGTACGTACGTACGTGTGCATAATATTATGTATGTATGTATGTATGTATGTATGTATGTATGTATGTATGTATGCATGCATGTATGTATGTATGTATCAAAATCTTATCTTCAAATTTCTAAAGCGCTACTCTAAAGCCGAGAGCAGGGCACCAGTTAATTCACGAGCGTTGCTATACTTGAATTGCTTTATGCCCGACTAGTAAAACCGAAAATCTACGAACGTGTTGCGGTTAAGATGGCGGCATGTTTCTCTATCGTGTCATATTTAATCAATTAGTTGGTCATATGTGGACTTTACTGGATCAATTTACTCATTCGGAATTCTATTGTGACCTAGTATGCGTTCCTTAAGTTATATTTCTCTTTTGCCGTTTTAAGTAATTTGAAAGGTATTCAGACGTTGTTATCAAGAATTTGTTTCTACTGTAAACATGGACTCCTCTGGTGAATGAAGTTTCAGCTTATCAAAGTGTCAAACTCCACTTGGAAAAGCCAAGTGAGCCCGTGGATTGGTGCTGACCGTTCTACTGCGGTGACGATCTACGAACAATTGCCGGCTTACGAAGAATGTCAACGGCATAGGAATGGCAACGTGTTCAACCATCTGCTAAGAACTGCTCGCTGCTGGGATTCGTGTTTTGCGAGCATCTTCACCTTCGTCGCTCCTCTTCTTTGACGCTGCTTATCCCAAGAACTCCGGAAATCGTGTCTACTACTGTCAGTTCTGGATGGGAATTCGTCGGTTGGGCTTTGCGTTTCTGCCAGTGGTGACTCTTCTAGTTATCTGAGCATTGTTCGTTTATTGATTAACTGCTGTTCTTAATCACTTCAGCACCAGGTATAGTTTGGCGTTGTTAAGTACCAGTGTTGTGCACAAGACCAAAAATCTAAGATCAAGACCGAGACCAAGACCGCATGGTCCAAGACCAAGACCGAGACCAAGACCGCATGGTCCAAGACCAAGACCGAGACCAAGACCGCATGGTCCAAGACCAAGACCGAGACCAAGACCGCATAGTCCAAGACCAAGACCGAGACCAAGACCGCACGGTCCAAGACCAAGACCGAGACCAAGACCGCATGGTCCAAGACCAAGACCGCATGGTCCAAGACCAAGACCGAGACCAAAACCGCACGGTCCAAGACCAAGTCCGAGACCAAGACCGAGACCAAGACCACATGGTCCAAGACCAAGACCGAGACCAAGACCGCAGCCTCAACATCAATACCGTAAACGCCATTCTCGATTTAAATGTTACATAATCCCATCATTCAAGGCAAACGTTTATTACATTTTATAAGAACTAAATCACACAAGGTTTTGTCCCCAAGTCCTGCCCTGTGAGGTCTCATGAAGAGTCCACTACAGCTAAACACCCTCTCAATGGGTGCAGATGTTGCTGGGATGCAAACAAATTTTTGATCGCAAAGACCGGCAAATATCGACAACATTTAACAAATACTCCACACTCCACTCTCGATCCCACCCAAGGCCGAGACCAAAGGCAAATGACCGAGACCAGACGCCCAAGACCAAGACCGCACCTTTAAGACCAAGTCCAAGACAAAGACCGGCACACTGAAGACCAAGAACAAGACCAAGACCGCATGTTTTCGGTCTCGAGATGGTCTCGAGACCAAGACCGCGGTCTCGAGACCCATCACTGTTATGTACTTTGAGGCGCTATAGTAAGGGTATATACATGCATACATACATACATACATACCTACATACATACATACATACATACATACATACATACATACATACATACATACATACATACATACATGCATACATACATACATACATACATACATACATACATACATACATACATACATACATACATACATGCATGCATACATACATACATACATACATATATATGTATGTATGCACGTACACTTAATGTGGCGCATTTTAAATACCACACAAATCGTTACCTCAAAAAATTTCTACAGCGCCTAAAAAGTAAAGTCTCGGGAAGCAGTTAATCCACAGGCAGAAACGCGTTGCAGGATGATGTTCATACTGCATACGTTTTAACTGATATGCAGCAAAACTGAGCGTTTGATTGTGCCTACGAAATACGTGTCAAAGGTCCTCTCGTCAATTTAAACGATTTTAGAGGCAATTAAAAGAATCTTGTAACGATGTATCCCACACATTTCCGCTTTCCCCTTTTGCATTCCACCCAACGCTGACAACCAGAAATCAATCCCTGTTGGATTAGCTATCTACATCATCACCATTTTCGTCATAGTCGTCATTTTTCATCCAAATCATCTGTTTGTATCTGAGTCATTGTTTTCCTGTTACTCTGTCCCGCACCCTTAACCAGAAACGTTTACAGTAGGATACGATCGGCAGATACGACTGTAATTATAGGTTGCGAAGTCACGTTTTAATGACACAGGCAATTAGTCGTATGATGACAACTCTGACGATATGAGGATAAGGAACTGAGAAAGAAAAACAAGAAAACGAAACAACTTTATACTAATTTGCATGTATTAATTTTTTTTCTGATAGGAATTATCGCGCGCAGACAGTCATTTAATTAACTTCCCCCACCTGCTTACTTTTTTTCATACGACCTGTCCTTCATGCAGCTTAGACCTTGACGCTGACAGTTGCCTCAGAGAAGAAGCTGGATGCCTTTGAACAAAGGCTCGATAGGATACAACGTGTGAGGATGCTGGTTCGCCTTCCCATTGTGGCTGATTTCAGAGATTTAAATCTCGGTATAGCATCGTCTATATACGTGGACTTTCAAGGGCGCGGCATCCATTCAAACGGATTAAAGGTATCTCCCGATCAATTCGTTTAAAAATGAGCGGAGTAGAGGCCATACGGTCGTTACAGAAAAGTGTGCACTACATGTAAGTAGTACCTGCGAAGAATGATACGAGTGCCATATGCTGTCGCATCACCACAATATAGGCTACAAGCGCAAAAGACAGTTCCTGGTCTCGGAGGTGAACCAAATAAGAAGATTCAGGTTGTTTGGAGACTTCACAAGGTGCGATTCCAGGCAGCACCACGCTCGGCACTCCGAGCCTTGACTTCCGGTCGAACGGGGTTGGAAGAGATCTGTCAGACGACCAGGGCAAACATGATCCTAAAATGTGGAGGCAGATCGTCACCCACTGAACATTGGACTGCAGATAACCGGGAGGCGAGCAGAGAACAAAGACGATTTGCAATGCTACAAAGAGGGGGTGCCATGATGGTGTTTATAATAATGATAACAATTATGATGATGATGATGATGATGATGATGATGATGATGATGATGATGATGATGATGATGATGACGATGACGCTGATCTGAAGAAGCAAAGATTGCTTGCACAATAGGCTACAATTGCCTTTTTCTTCATTACACATTCATTATTTTATATTTATTATATGTAGTAGGCCTACTTATGTACTTATTTTTTTATACTTTTTAAATTGCATTATATAAGCTAAACAACGTAAACAACTGGTTCATGACTGAAAGTTTATCTCTTTCGAAAAGCTCGCCCTCATTTCGGCTCATCTTCTGGATTCAGACGCCTCACGGATCTTGACTGCATGGCTCTGTCCAATGGATCGCGATTTTGGAAAGCCATTTTGCTTAGAAGTGACCACTGATAGATGCCTTATGCATTACCATAATTACTATGACCGCTCTATAATAGTTCCCGGATTGAATACAAATATACCTAATGTACCTACAAATATACCTACAAATATACCTACCTGCCTACCTACCAACCTACCAACCAATCAACCAACTTGCCTGCTTGCCTACTTGAGTGGCTGCCTCTTTACGTATATTCTTCTCACTGAAGAGACATTTGTCCCTACATTATTTGCCCATATATCTCCTCCAGATTTTGCTAACCAGAAATTATTCCATAGTTTACTCAGTTGTCTTAGCTTGCACATAAAATTTCTGTTTTAACATCACCAAATACGTCGATGTGAACGGGGTTTGAATGTGTACATCTGACACCTCGTTGTCAAGCCGTCTTGCATATAAGAAAATGTCGCATAGCTTCTAGATTGCTGTTATTACCTTTGCACATAAGCAGCAAATAATTTCCTTCAACCCAATTACCACGCCTCTGATGACAACTTTAGAAAAAATCATGTCATAATAAGCGATTACAAAACCTACTTTACCTTATAATATTGCTTTATCTAAGATCATCTTATAATACAGCCAGTATAGTCTGGTAAATGAGCAATATGGTAGGTATTCATTAAGACATGTGATGCATTTTGACTCTGCCATGACACTATTGACAATTTACAGACTCGTAGCCTACAACAAAGTGTGTCTGACTTGTTCCACGTGCCGGCGACATGTATGAAGCTCGACCAGGTCATGGCCGATGTGTTAGCCTAAGCAGAACTGTGGCCTAAGCCTACATGTCTCTGTGGTTTATAATTATTGTTAATGTACTGTGGCCTAAGCCTACATGTCTGTGGTTTATTGTTAATGTACGGTAGGCCTATATCTGCAGCCTATATCCTGCCGTCTATTCTATAGACGAGGCAGTCAATATTAGTTTGAAGCTTTTATTCATGTTTTGTCTTTCTTCAAACTTATTTTATTAAAAAATTTATGCACACGAGCTAGTTACATGCAACTATTGGTCAATTACTTAATATTTATATACACACTTTGAGTCGGAGCTGAGCTATGGCGACAGCGAAATCATCACAGTCAGCGTTGAGTTTGTGAAGTGTTGCGTTAGACGACCTTCGCTGGTATATAGTCCGTTGGCTTATGTCACAAAAAAGAAAGGGAACAGAGATTTTGGGTAGAATCTTGGCAATGATGTTTAAATTAATGATATTTTAGTTCTGAAGCAGAAAAAATTTGTTGCCAATTTTTCTGTCATGGTTTAGGCCCCCTAGCGGACGTTTTAGCATGACGTCATATCCTCACCTTAAAAACTGCCAATTAGTCAGTCAGCTTGGTGTAAAAATTGCTCACTTGATGTTGGAAGCATGAGTAGTTGTTAAGTAGCGCTTACAAGCCGCCACCGCCTTTTAAAATAAGGGGACACCACTTTTAAGGCGCCCCAGAAGCCGTGGTGGCTTATAATGACATAATTCATATTATGCTACAAAATCTAGACATATCTACGAGACGTTTCTTCGATTTACTAGAGCGTATTTTGTGCGGCGGGAAGCCAGTGCATCCAAGCCTTCTCGTGGCCAACTAGCCCTTATAAACAGATTGGCTTTAAAGCTGTGCCTCATTATTTAAGCCCATCCTGTTGTCTATTCAGACATGTCAATCAAGGATTCGTAGGCTTGTCTGGCACACGAACCAGCAGCCGGCGCTGATAAATGGCTCAATAACACCATCAACTAAAAAGGGAAGGGAAGTGTGCGTGCCAAGTAATTGATGTAGTCTATACACTGCCTGATCCCGCACCTGTTGTTTACAGTCTCTCGCGCATTAGTTCGCGCAATCTAGGTCAGTAACAACCATTCATCGTTGCTTTTAGCCATGGAATGTGTTTATAAGCCTATATGAGGCCTCGCGCACAACAGAACTATTAACCATTGATCATGCCGTTAATCAGATGTAGAGTGCTCGTATTATGTTTGTATATATGTAGTAGGTTATTAATATATTTATAACCGTTATAATGAAGCAGTGCACCGCTTTCTGTTTAATAACATATAAACCTCTATTTAACATAACATAACATAACATTACAAGGTTTTAAGTGGCTCAGAAGACTATCATCTGTGTCAGAGCCTCTCTCTCGAGCTTCCTCTCAATTGCACCCCGTTCTAGTTATTTATTCTAGTTATGTATTCAAGTTATTTATTCTCTTGTTTCTGGTTGCGGTGGCTCCGCCTAATAAAACGAGTGTAATCATCGTGTTGCTTGAAACGTTGCTTAACCACGTTTGCTTGAAAGTCTGCAGCACTACAATATATGGACTGCTATGTACAAAGTAATAGCCCGAATGAGTCTGTTTATCGAAAGGTTGAAACTGTGTTGCCAGGTCGTCTGGCTTTTGAGCCCACTGCTATTTTTAAGCAGTCCAGTTCAGATAAATGCGTGTATGGAATTACCGTGGTTTTTTGCTGTGCCGTTAACCTTGTGGCTGTTGCATTGTCTATATATATGGAAAACATCTGGGTTAGCACACTGGCTATAGTCATTTCCAAACGAACATAATTTTTTAAAGCGACCTGGAAAACCTATATTCACTTCAAAAAGGGGTCAGTCAGCGCGAATATGGGTTAAACAGCATGTTTACCGCGCAAGAAAGATCATTCGTTTATCTGTGGTGTATATTTACTAAAGCACATAACAGAAAAAGGCTAAACATAGTACATTCGATAGGCCTTTTGCAGCATAATGCGGGTGTGGTATCATTTCGGGACCGGCTGCCAAATTTGGACCCCCCATATATTTCGTTATAAATTAGAAAAATTAAGCATTCTGCGGTAAAATGCGGGTGTGGCATGACTTCGGGACCGTTTGCCAAATTTGGACCCCCCATATATTTCGTTATAAATTAGAAAAAATCAAACATTCCGCGGTATAATGCGGGTGTGGTATCATTTCGGGACCGGCTGCCAAATTTGGACCCCCCACATATTTCGTTATAAATTAGAAAAATTAAGCATTCTGCGGTAAAATGCGGGTGTGGTATCATTTCGGGACCGTTTGCCAAATTTGGACCCCCCATAAATTTCGTTATAAATTAGAAAAATCAAGCATTCTGCGATATAATGAGGGTGTGGCATGACTCCGGGACCGTTTGCCAAATTTTGACCCCCCATAAATTTCATTATAAATTAGAAAAAATAAGCCTTCCGCATTATTAGAAGCTAAATATGGATGTGACACTACTACGAAACGTCGGCAAAATGTTGACCCCCTCCTAATAATATGCTGGTGGTGCGCTAGGAATTACAGACTCACTACTCCAGCCACCTACGACGAAAACTTTTATTTTGAGGTTTGCGGGCAAGACCCAGCGCTGGTTAGTTTCTTGATTAGTTCTGCCACCATCTGGTCTTTGCTTTGACTCGGGAACTCTTTTTTTCCATTCTTGCTTTGTATATCACGTTTCATCGTTCTATATTTCTCCTCCTCTCCCAGAATAAGCTTATACTCTTCATCGCTAATAGCCGTGTCCTCCAGCGCCTTAGAAATGTGGTCATGAACAGTGTTTAGCTTACTTTCCGCCAAAATACAAATTTCGTCGTGTTTTGAAGCTTTGGCAACAAACGATCGGCTAACAACATTTCCAATAATATCCAGAAAACTCGTCGCTATGGCCAAACTCTCTAGAACAATACCAGGAATAAAACCAATACCAGTGGCTAACATAGCTGCCCCACCCACCCCAGTTCCAAGACTAACTATAGCAAGGCCGGCCGAGGCCCCATTAGCCACATCTACAACCCTCTTATACTTTTTACACAGTTGTCCCCGACTTATCGCCTCAGACCTCAGGAATGCTTCTATTTCGCCGATTTTCTGCAAGCGAAATGTTTGCGACGTCGTGTCTGACGAAATTGTTGACTCCATAAGCGTTGGGTACAAAGACATAGTTTTTTATAGTTGCTCTATCAGTAACGTTACGTTTAACTCAATAGTTGAAGTACTTAAAACGCCTATCTTTTTTCCTTCAATTCGAAAACTCGTTTGTCCTGGAATGAATATTGCCCTAGATGCATCAAATTGTCCACTTTGAATGTCAACTGTACGATCGATGCTACCCGCGGCTGTAATAATGCGAACTGACGCATCACCGGTACTAACACCAAACATTGTAAGCCTCCAGAATCCGCGGTCTAAAGACACCGTCTCATTGTTAGTTTGCAACGTAATACAGGGATAGCGTGCCGCGGTCAATGGAAGCGTTTGCCACGAACTTAGAGTCACAGTTTTGGCCGCTGTGTAAATATCGCGGCTATGGTAATCGTCCGATACGAAATCGATGTGGATTTGGGGAACCGCGTCTAACATATCTGCGGTGGGCTTAGGGATAGTATATCCCCAGTTTGTTAGTCCAACCAAGTCATCGAGGTTGTACTTATGCATATTTGTTTCTCCCTTTTGCCGGAGATAACCCCGAATCTTGTAGTGTGAGTCGGCCATTATTAAGTCTTATGTTTCCCCGACTTTAAAATATGTGTAAATCTGGAAGTGGGATATTCCAAAAGTACCTTGTGTTGGGCTGGTGGCCATGACCATCAGACTGAATGCTTCGTATGCAGCTCCGGCGTTGGCGGCGCTTGTGTTGATGGTGAACTCTTGTGCAGAATTAGTCAAAGTGACAGCGGATGAGATGAGAGGTGCACGATCAATTCCATCAGTGGATGAAAGCCCATAGAATACCCAGGACGTGATACGTGGTGCAGTAGGACTAGACCCCGCAGCCAGACTAACCTTCCATATTCGCACAGGCGTCGGGCAATCAATCTGTAAAAAACTCCCTGAAGTACTACCATCAGGTTCAGGTGCGGCAGCCGTGGTCCTCCACTCACCTATGACTCCTGAGTTGAATGCCATATAAGGCGGGTAATCGAGAAGAGATGCGCTGGCTGTAGCCTCAAAACCAGTTTCGGAAATGTTTTTGGACAGCGGTGGAATGTGACCTGTATAGTTGAGAAATTTGAGGTTATTTACGTACTGTCTTACAGCGGTCTCTTTACTGTCTGTATATCTTTTAACCACAACAGCCTGATTGTCGACATATTGTTTATTGGCCACGTTCAAAGGCTCCGTCGGTATTTTATTTAATTTTGTCATTTTGCCGGTTACGATTCTCGTCACCTGCCCGATACTCGCCGCGTCGGTATTAGTTGTTGAGGCCCCCGTGTAAAGCCCAGTCACCCTCTTACCGCCCATAGCTAAATTTCCAGTCATTGCGTCGCCAACTTTAAGCACGCAAGCGCTCCTGACCATAGCGTCTTGTTCTTCGGCGTAAGTTTTTGCAGCTTCGGCTTTCTGGTCCGCGTACCCCCTTGCGGCGGCGGTCTTTTGATCTGTATACAACCTCACGGCCGAATTAATCGCGGTGTCCTGATCGACCGCGTACTGTCTAGCAGCAATATGTTGAACATCAACATATTGTTTGTTAACCACGTGCAACGACTCCGTGGGAACTCTATCGAGGCTCAATAGAGCGCCGGCGACCGCTGTTGACACTTGTTTCCAACTCGCTGCGTCGCTATCAGATCCTGGAATCTCTGTTGGAAGTCCAGTTACTCGGTGGCCACCCATGACTAAACTTCCAGTCATTACACTGCCAGATTTTAGCACACACGCGTTCTTGACGATTACATCTTGCTCGTTGACGTAAGTTTTAACAATAACATCCTTTTCGTCCGCATACTGCCTAACGGAATCTCTCAGCACCTCGTTCTTCTCGTCCGTGTACTGTTTAGCATCGATAAGCTTCTGGTCTGCATGGTTCTCGGCCGCGGCCGCCTTCTGGTCCGCGTACAGCCTGACGGCAGTGTCCAGCACAGTGTCCTTATCGTCTGCGTAACGTTTAACGAGACCAGTTACCTCGGAGCTTAAGCCGTCTGCATACAACTCGGCTTGGTGCGCCCGCTCTTTCGCGTACTCTGTTATTTGTTTCCAACTCGCAGCGTCGGACTCCCCCACCAATTCGTCCCAACCCTCGTCTTCACTGTCAGATCCCGGAGTGTCCGTGGGCAAACCAGTCAATTTATGGCCACCCATTTTTAGAACACCAGACATCGTTCCACCGGTGATTTGTAGGTTGTCCTGATCTACGATGTCTGCATAAGCCTTTGTCGCGGCGTCTGTGTCCATCGTAGGAGTCCCCACATTTGTCAGCCGAAATCCCCCAGCCGAAAGAATTCCCAACATGGTATCACCCGCCTTGTGGACGAGCCCAGCGGCGCTTATCTGCCCCCCTCCAAACCCACCTCCACCGTCTCTTCCAAATTTATCAACCGGCATTTTTTATACAAAAAAGGGTGACGGAAGTCTAACATAGGTCAAGCACGATGTCTTCAAAATTCTTTCCGGCAGCGAGTTCACTTAGCACGGTCAGGCAGAGATGACCACATACCACATCATCGGGCCCCTGTAGCTGAAATGTTTGAGTTCTTATGGAACGGTTTAAATATCGAGAAATTTCGAGAGGCGGATCCAACCCATAACTGTCAAAATAGACGGCTGTAGGTCCATCTATCCAATAAGCGACCCAGTGAGTACCGTCGCCGGAACCGGAATCTAAATTAACAACTCCACACTCCTTCTCACGAGCCACGGCGGGCAGACCATCTCGCATGAAAACACCGCGGAAATGCGGCAGCGCTCTGGCAACTTTCTCTATGTCAAAGTTGCTCAGCGGTTTTAGTTTTTTTGCCCGATGTAGTAGAGACCGGATCCTTTGCACATCGAACAGCAACCACCATAAGTCTGGCGCCCGAGATATAAACCGGACCCCCGCGCCTCGAGTGCGCGATTGTGACGCTCCGCCTCCGCCTGTGCGGCGTCGTTGGCCTGTTTGTTGTGCACGGCCTCTGTCACCCCAGTGGCAATGCCACCCACGGCGGATAACCCGCCCAAAATTGCTGGGAGGAGAGCCAGTAGTGGAAGAAATCCGCCCGATTTTGTCATCTTTTTCAGTTGCGTTTTGGTGAATCTCAGCTCCATGCCAACGCCTTCCGAAATCTTCCTCACGATTCGGGCGGCTTGAACCTTCGTAAGCGCGAGCTTATCGTCTCCGCGAAGCTGGCCATGAGTGAGTCGAATCGTGGCACCAGTGCCATCGCGCGCAGCTCTAGCTAATGTTTGCTTTTGCCCTTCGGTCAGTGAAAGGCCGAACGCAACGTATTCAGTTTTCATTTTTGGAAAAAATATATCTAAAAGAGGGCCTTGTATCTAAATGTGAAAAAACCGATTTCTAGTAGACGACGTTGAATTTGCTGCCATCCGATTCAAAATTCAGGAGTCGGTCGCTGATCAGGACGGCATATGCCGTCGTATTATTTGGTACCCCTTCGTTAAAGTCCACCTTGATTTGTATGTCCTGTACAGAGGTTTTAAGTCGTTCGGATTGCCTGCGCACGTCCAGGACGAAGATCGGAAACAAATCTACAAATTCGATTGGTGTCAATTGGCATGACGATTCACGCGCGTCTATACCGCAATATTCCTCCTTGAAGTCACGTAGGGCCTTGAAAGCGCGAGAAGTTGTCCTCTTCGTGAAGTCGAGATTCATGTCAACCACTGGGTAGCGATCGCTGTTGAGCATAGCGAAAATGTTGCGAATCTGCACATGGTCAAACAGTGCCGGATTCTGGCCTTGATGTGCATTCTTTCCAGTCTGAAAAGCAACAAGAATCCAGCGTGGCTTTTCCGTGCCCGACTTAACACTCAAACGCCAGGAAAAAGTCGTCGCTCGTGGCACCGCAATGTTGTCGCATTGCATGGCGCGGAATGCTACAGGTACCTTAACCTTGGCTTCAATCTGCTTCATAAGCATGCTTTTATACTCCAAAGCGGGTATTATATGCGGCATGAACCAGGAGAGTTTAGTCAGCGCGATCTGGCCATTGGCCGCAGCGGCTTCCTTGAAGATCGCGTCTGCATCCCCCTGCCGGCTCAGCAGTAAAGAGTGTTTGATCCCGTATACGACCTTGTGATAATCATCGCAAAAACCGAATAGATGTCTTAAGGGAACGACGAATGAAAACGTTCCAATAGGGACGGGTTTTCCAATGATCATCAGTCGACGGGCCTCGAAGCCGATATTCGCAGCCGCCGCCGCCGCGGTCGTGTCCTTCTGCCAACACATGTTTAAACCTTCGCCTTTGGAAAAATCATCGCCGTAAACCAGCATGCCTTTCATCGTCGTGGCTTGCCCAGGTGACATAACATTCTCTATCTCGGTATTGTTAGCCAGGTATCGAATTTGAGAAAACATGTACGGGATGGCGTTGTTGATGAATGACACTAACGAGTCTGCGATGTAAGCTGCGCCTGTTGTGGTAAGCCTGCCCTCCACAAGAAGGTAACTCTTAGAAGGCTGCGTGAAAATGTCTTGGTTCTGGATGTCTATCTGTATGGCCTGGCCATTGTTGATAGCCGCGGGATTTTGTGACTCATACTCGCGGTATTCAAACGATTCGATGCTATTGTCATCGGGCACCGCCGAAGCGATGTCCAACATTTCACTCGGCACGTCAAATGCCGCCATTATTATAGTTAAAAAAGTTCAAACTTCAATTATTAATCATGTTGCAAATTAATTTCATATGTGGTGGGTTAAACATTTTTTTCCGTTTTGTGAATTAGTCGGAAATTTTTTCATTTTGCAAGAAACAGACCCCTACCACAACGACTCGGCTTTATAGTCTTGAAACCGGATCCAGCAATGCGGCTGTTTATGTCAGCCATTGTCGGAACAACGGGTGGTGGACTCACAGCCAGTTGTTTTAAGTATTCGATGCTCTTGTCGCTGAGCGCCTTCTCCAAAGGTGCGGGAACAACAGGCGCGGCAGGTGAGTTTTCATTTCGTAAATGAGCTTCATTTACGGCCGCAGCGCGTCTCGCTTTCACGGCATCAACAATTTGCCTGACGGCAGATGCTGTTGTGGCGCCGGCTTTCGCGACATTACCAACCGCCTTGGCAACGTTTGTGATTGTGCCTCTATTCGCCGAAATGAAGGAGCCTGCACGGCCAAGGAAACCCGCGATTTTGGGTATCCAGTCGAAAAGTCCACCACCCACGACACGACGCCGCTTTTTAATTCCAAGAACAAACATGAGAATATTTAAGTGTGAAAATCTACGCACTGCGGATGTGAAACCTTATAGTTACTGTCTCACCGCGGAGGTTTAATTGTTCACCATTCTGGTCGGTCAGCCACACACGAATGCCCTGTACGTTGCCAGCCGGTGCTACTGGTAGGTACACTAGATTTTTTGGAGACTCGATTACCTTATAGCCGGGCGACACATCCGGGAAAAAACTGTAGATTACTGGCAGCTGGCTACCATTGCGATACGATCCAGAGATAATGTCACAATTTACCAGGATCGTGTCCACCCGGAGAATATCGACTGGATTTTCTCCCTCTTTATAACCAATACCAAGCCTCTGAGGGTTAAAACCGAGCGTTTGCCTGATAGTAGATTGCGCCATATTTACTATATATTGGGCATTCGTTATCTTTACGAAGGCGCGTAGGGTAGATGCGTTAGCTCCTATAGTAATAGGAGAATTAAAGCCGAGCTGAGGAACACCTGTCGGCGGCAGATTTTGCTTTTCTATCTGCCGGCTGATTTCATCATTAATCTGTGCGATCTCGTAGCTTCCGTCGGGCAAAATGATCGTCTTCCACGTCTGTCCATTGGTGGAGCTGTAGACGAACTTGTTATTTGTGCTGTCTATGTTCGGGATCGAGTTATAAGTTTCAAGATTGACCAAAGCAAGCTCAAAGCGTCTTTTTGGATCCAGGTACAGCGGCGGTGAGAAAGCCGTGGTCCACCCTGTAGTATCTGAGGAAACAACTATACTAAAATTTTCCTTAGGCTGCAAAAGGTCTCGAATTTCCTCGAGCAGTTTCTCCGAGCGTTCCATCTGAGCCATGAATTTTGTTTTCTATTTCTATTTTATGAGCATGTTTCTATTCAATTCGAGTGCCAGCTCTTTGGAGATCGCACCGGAACGCAGTAACTCATCAAGAATGGCGGAGATTTCGTTGCCGAGACCTGTGTTTCCCGCGGCCCTAGAGGCCACCAAAAGCTGCAACCTCTCTACCAGGGCGTTTGGATCGTTGTAAAATTGCACCGCGCCGCCTCGAATCAGCTGGAACTTTTTACTTTTCCGGCCATGAATAGGCAGACCAGACATCTGTACGAGCTTTTTGAAAGTTTCAATTGCCTGAGGCGAATATTGCTTAGTCTTAACGAAGCGTTTCGTTAACAGGCTGAACAATGACTCATCGGCAGGAGCTTCGAGCACGAGGTTCCCACCTTTAAACACTCTTAGTCTACCAGCAGACAGCGCGACGGGGTCGACGGAGAGCTCACCCAAGGCGTTACCTTGTAATTTCAGAGGAACGGCTGGAACACTGAAACCCTTTCCTTTTTTAGTGAGGGCGTGGCCTTTCAATAGCAAACGAATTCGATCTCTGTAGTCCTGTAGGACGCCGATATCTACGGCCAGCGCATGTACCTTTTCTTCGTCTCCGTTCTTATTGGCCTTCCTTTTCGCTTTGCCCAGGGTGTGGCGATTATAATAATTTACGCCTTCGATTATCTGTTTCACAGCTGCCGTGTCGTTCAGGTCGAGCTCGCTCGGAGGGGTAAAACCGTGCCGCCTGATTGCATCGACGTTGAGATGTCTGTTTGGGTGGACGAGCAATGCTTCCTGAGCGGGGTGTGCCGCAATCGCCGGAAGGGCTGGAGGAGCAGTTGCTCCAACGGAATCACCGAACAACGCCGCTATCGGGTTAAAATTAGCAGACTCTGAAATCTGCGCCGGCAAATCCTGTAAAGCGCTGGTAACTTTCTGCAGCTCCTTAGACGTAGCCGCCTGGGATTCAGCCGTGGCTGTGGCGATTGGTTTGAAAAGCTTTGCCGCATCGTACTGAAGGTTTGCCTCTCCGAGCTTCTCATCCACGAAACGCTGTCTCAATCGATTTCTGCGAGCTAAATAATCCTGAGTCAAGGCGTCTCGCTCCTGTTTAGAAGAAACCTTTGTCCACATCGTGGTTGTATGTCGACTATATCTTGTAAGTTCTTAAGTGTGACAAGTTTTACAATGTGACTGATAATATCGTCACAACTGTCACGCTAAGGTATTTTTTATACACATTCAATCAATCAGTAACGATAACTTTTGTCCACATCGCGTTTGTATGTCGGCTATATGTTGCCTATATCATGTCTTTAAATACTTGCCTTGGGCTTATAGAAGCGATCGAACCCGCAGCGATATTTTCCATCGTACACTTTGGACGTCAAATCTATGACTGCGAATCCATATGGCTGGGCAGCACACTCGCTGAAGAACGTACGGAACTCATCGAAAGACATGTCGCCGCCTACGAACGTATCGTGAATGGCTCGCAAATTTTTGCTGTCTTGGTTGAAGAGGACGATAAGATTAGCATTGTCACGGATGGCTTGCTTGGGAATGCGGAAGTAATTTTGAGTTAAGTAGAAGCAGTCCGCGCCACCGTGTCGACCCATAGTGAAATACCTTTCGATGGGCGACTGTTTTTCAAGCATGACGTCATCGAACACTAGAAGGCTTCTGGCATTCTTATTTAATGATTCAACTGGAACTATTTCATCTGAGCAAGAGTGAAAGGAAGCCACTTCCTTCCCGGCAACTTTTTCGAGTTCTGTTATCCAGTCCCGAAGAAACTGATATTTTTCCTGTCCCAGAGACTTTGAGTATAGATAGAGCCGGTCAAAACGTAGGTACCCCTTCTTCAGAAGGAGGTTGAGTAGTAGGTTTGTTTTTCCACATCCGCTTGGCCCACAGATTATGCATCGTATGCTTGATGGCAACAACCAATGGTGGTGTTTTTTCCCATCGTCGGCTTCGAGATCGAAATTTGTTATTTCCATATAGAGACAACGAGTTATGATTGTATTCAACGAACACAATGTATTGCCTACGATGTAAGAAACATACTGAGACTTCAAATGAAACAATCGTCGAGTTACGAAACGGTCGGCCAGCCAAGAAGGGAACCTGTGCCGTCTGCGGTGCAAAGAAGAGCCAAATTTTGCCTTCTAAAGTGCGAAAGACTGGAGGTTCTCTACTGAATAGGGCCCTCAACGCTCTACCTCTACCAGAAATGCATATGAGCCTTCCATCCGGTATGTCTTCGGAAGATAATCCGGGAGGTTCTTTTCAGAACACGGGAAAGTACTCTTACTGTGGACCATTCACAAAACTCGACAAACGGCTGTCACAGCGATATCACGGTGTTAATCAGCTCGACCGTGCGTGCCTCCACCACGATGTGGCTTACGCAGTTCATAAAGATACTCCGGGGCGTAATCACGCAGATGACATCCTCGCTGCAGCCGCGTCGAAGATCGCACTCACCGATGAAACTCCGGATTATGAGAAGAAGGATGCGCGGCTGGTATCGGCCATTATGTCAGCGAAGTCGAGGCTAGGGATGGGTGTCAGAACGAGCCAGCGAAAACGCAAATGAAAATCATTTGTGTATGTGTTTACCTGTTTGTAATATATAGTATTACTGAAATGACTAAGCACCTTTCAGCCGTCTATTACAGCCCTAGAGGTTACTGGCGAGGTAAGGCTGCGGTGAAGAAACTAGCCTCAGCCGCCAAAGTTTCCGAGGCGGAGGCTCGTGATTGGTTGAAGAAACAAGCTGTGTGGCAGATTTATCTTCCCGTTCCACGCCGCATACCGCGTCCAAAGTTCGATGAAAATCGACCAAACGCGGTACACCAAGCCGATCTCCTGTTTTTACCTCACGATAAAGTAGGTCGAAAGACTTATAAATACGCTCTCACTGTTGTTGATGTTGCCTCACGATACAAAGAAGCCGAACCGTTGATCAACAAAAGTGCGACCGAAGTCGCCGCCGCTTTAAGCCGGATCTATAAGAGGGGTCCATTGACTTGGCCTCGACTTCTTCAGGTCGACCCTGGCCGCGAATTTATGGGTGATTTTACACCGTTGCTGGCGAAGCACGACGTTCTTGTAAGACGCGGACAGGCCGCAAATCATCGCCAACAGGGCATCGTTGAACGCTTTAACCGTACTCTAGCTGAGCGACTCTTCGGTGCTCAATACGCTCAGGAATTGCTCCTGGATGCAAGGGGGTCATCCGAACGGTCAGTGGAATGGGTTCGACGATTGCCCGAAGTTGTAGCTGCACTAAACGATGAGCCGACGCGCTTGCTCGACATGAAGCCGGTTGAAGCGATGAAAGCTGCTAAAGTGACACAGAAGCCCTCTCATTCACAAATGAAAACTCGTTTGTGGGGCTTGGATGAGCCTGTTCTCGGGCACGACGTTCTCGTCCGATATTTGTACGCTCCCGGCGAGCTCGAAGGTGGAAGCAAACGTGCCACCGATCCTAACTGGTCGCTCACCATCCACGCTATTTTGGATGTTGTTCGGCAGGCTGAGCAACCGGCTTTATACCATCTAGTTGATGGGCCTGGCCGCGGTTTTGTCCGTGAGGAGCTGCTTCTGGTGCCTATGGGCACTGAGCTACCCCCCGATAGAATACTCAACCGTCGTTGATTTTGTAGTGCCCGTATGCCAGCGTTGTTATCCCATCGGCCTCGATCCACTTTTTTGTGTCTAATGGAGAGAGGCTGATCTTATTCTGCTCGTACACTCCGATCTGGTGGTCGTGGCTTCGAATCACGACTTGTGTGTGCCGCATCTCTTCTCGTTCGAACAGGCACTCCTTGTATAGCTCGTGGTGCAGATCCTTCTTCACAACTGCTCTCTGAACGCCTTTAGCTTTCCTGATCTCTGAACCACCCGATTTTAAGATCGAGTACATCTTCGGACGCAGTCCCACGAATTCGGCTATGGCAACTCCGTTACATTCATCCTTGAACTTGCCCACGACTTTCTTGTTCTCGACGTCGTAGTACGGGCTGTCTCTAGGAAACTCACTAAAGTCGTATGAGTGTTTTTTGTTCCACATATCGGCATAGGCGTTCGGAGTTTCCACCTGAAATAACAGGCTGTCAGTGTCTGTGTATAAGAGTTGGGCATTGTTGCCGTACTCGTTCTTCACATCGTTGTACCAGAAGTCGTACATCAGATGCTTGCTGAGGTCGAGGACAGCCTGGCCGACATATACAGGTCTGTTTAACTTGAGCTTGTTCTTCAAACTGTGAATCGCGGCGAGTTGGTCGTTGAAGATTTTGTGTGATATGTAGGCCGGGTCAGCAATTAGTTTACGAAGTTTGTCAACTTTTGAGGTCGGTACCAGGTTAACTCTGATTCTTTTTCTAAGATTTTCCATGGTCTTTCCAAAGACCGCATTATTAGCCAGTTTGAAGAAATCCTTCTCAAACTCCGACGTTGCCTTCGCTCTCAATTTCGTATTCATCTCGATATATGGAGCCATCCACGCCTCCTGTCTAAATTTAATGGCACGATGGATCTTAGAAACTCGCAGCCCCAACGAGTGATATAGTTTGAGATTTCTATAATGGACCACATACCGCTCCTTAGGTCGCAGGCTTGGTACTAACTTCACATGCTTTGTGAACTTGCCTCCCAACTCGTTCATAAGCACATTCTGATAGTCACTCAACCACTCCTCTTGGACTGTCAGGGTCTCCGGTGCTAGGGGATAGTCGCTATGTGATTCGTGGAGGTGCTCCGGGTACCCGAGATCGACTTCGAGCAGGAAGCCTTCAGGCGCGTCGTCTGGAGTTTCCAACACTTCATCGAGAGTTGGACTTTCCCAGCTAAATCCTCCAACTGGCAATGACTGTTGCATCGCCCAGCCATAGAGGTTATTAGCATCGAGGTACATGATCCAGTTGTCTGGCTTCGTGGTATCGTAGTCGGGGCATTGCGGGTTGTTGGCTTTTGCGAAGCGCTTAGATACCATCGAGATTCCACCTCGGAGACCTTTCTCTACGAACAAATGCATATCTATATCGGTTAAAAGTTCGAGCTCGATCTTCGTCTTTTTCAACAATGCGTCCCAGGCCATTCCTGGCAGGCTGAAGTAATTTGCTGGATCCAGACTGTAGTGCTTCATCGATGTGGATCTGAAGGTTTCGAAGACATCGGCTAGTAGAAGTACATCCGTACGGAGATACAAGTCGTGATAGTCGCCCAGAGTTTTACAGTCAAACTCGTCCCACACTCGTTGTGCGTGTTGATAATCCTCGTCAGAAATGCTCTCTCGTGTGAGCTTGCTGTAGAACGCTTCCTTGGGTGGAAGTCGGTCTTCGTCGAAGCGGTGGTAATCGTCAATGTGCTCGTAACAATATACGCCCTTTCGCCTCAAAAGATCTAGTTTTGTCCCATCATTGTGAACGAAATTTTCCTTTATATACGCCGTTGTGACTTTCAGATCCTCAAGCGACAGATTTCCTGATAATTTATCCAACGAGCTGTTTAGAAACTGGAGACTATCAATGAACTGCAGTTGTCCAATGTTAAATGTCATGTATTTCTCCATATTGTTTGGGATGCAGTTAATTTCAGTTTTTTCATCCTGTGCGGCTTCACAGCCTCCGATCGCTTGCATGATGAGATGGCTGTCGTAGCCTCGCAGATTGTGGAAGACCACCGGTACCTTACACTTATCTGGATATATTCGAAGTTTGAGGTTGCAGGCGTTATGAGCGGCACCTCGATACTTACCGGTAATGTGACAGTGGTCGCGAACTCTATCCTCTTCGAGCGCATTTCCGCAGATGTGACAATCGATAGCTTCGCGGAATGATTGGCGATCAACTGCTGACATAACCATCTTAGCTGGGGTGGCCAGCCTTTGTTTGATAGAGTCCAGCTCGCCTTGTATTCGTTGTAGGAATTGTTGCACGGCGTCCTCTCCACGATATAAAACTGGTTTCTTGGTGCGGCCATCGTATCGAACCACTATGTAACAGAAGCTACACGGTTTCTGCTCAGCTATCTGTCTGGTGTTGCTCTCGTTGGGATTCATGGCCGCATTTAGGACTGGCACGTTCAACGCCTCAAAGTCTGCGTATATGATATATGGGGTTTGCATCTGTTTGTGGTGGTTCTGGAATTTGAGGATATTTTCATCCTCTTTTGGCATCTCAATCCGCTGAGGCTTCTGACTAATGCCCTTACAATCCTTGATATGGACATCCAGCAAGTCTTGTCTACAGAATACGTGTAGGCAACGACGACATGGATGTTTTCGTCCTTGAAATTTGCTGTTTTTATAAAGCATGCGGGCTAGATCCTTGATCCAGACATAATGAAAATTTTCATTTGCGTCGTCGGCCAGTAGTAGAAGGTCAAGATTGTGGACACTGGTCCGGTTCGAAATGTGAATTGGATATAAAGCTTTATCCCACCCGAAGACTGAGACGCTTATAGTTGGGTTTTGACGCTCAAACTTGTCGATATCTGTGACCTTCACTGGAAATTCTATACCGTCGAAGTTTAGCTCGAGGAGGTGGGCACGATACTTACTGGGACGATAGGGGTGTTGTCTAAAATCTACTGGATACATAGCGCTTAATATGGCCCACTCGAAGCATCGGTTATCTTCATTCTTGACATTAATAACCGTGCGAGGGGGTATGTACTTTGGTGTGGGAAAGTAGCTCTTACCTCGGAAAGGCTTATATCTTGCAAAACTTAGGTCTAGCGCCACGACGCGCCTCACCCTCCACCCCGACCCCTCATTGGTGTAATCCTCGAGGAGTTTTAGTATTTCGGCCTTGGCCTTCCGTATAGCCCCTTGGATTTTACCTGCATTGGTAATTGGCACTGCTGTGCTTCGAAAGTAGGCGGTATTGGTAATGATGCCTGGGGGCGCGTTGCCACCATACACATTATCAACGGTCGGTGCCAACTTTTCCAAATCAACAGTCAACACTTGAGAGTATTTCAAACCGCCATTTTTAAAGAGCTCTTCGTTTAGCTGTGACTCAATGTTGTGCTCCATTGCACTCAAGAAAGCCAACGCATCTCCTTCCAGCCTGTGGTATAGAGGTACTTCTGCACGAAAGTCTCTCAGAAGCTGATTGGCGAGCTCTCTGTGCACAAGAAAGGGTGGCGGTCCACCTCTATCCTTCTTATTTAGGAGTGGGTCGAATTCTGTCAGAATGGCCTTACGTTTTGCCCCTCTATGCTTGCGCACTGGAGGAATTGGCCTTGGAAGCAGTGGTTGTAGTAAGCGTCTTTTGACTGCATCTGGGATAGGTTCGTCTAAGATATTCTGTAGAACAGCTCGAAGAGCTGGGGGACCAGTGAACTCACCCAACAGTTGTTCAATTTTTTCATTCGTAGACAATGCCATAGTTATAAATTATTTTATACTACTATGGCAAACTTTTCTTTAATATAATAATTATGTCGTTTGTTCAAATGATAATTTTTGCTTACTGATGTTCGTTTGTCTCGTACTCATCTGTATTATCTCAATACAATAACTATGTCGTTTGTTCAAATGATAATTTTTTATTCTACTGATATATTTGATAGTCGCTTCCATTCCTTATTAAATTCACGGACTAACCCACCACGTCGTATTCTTGATTGAATAGCATAATAGCCACACTTCATGCACTCACCTAATTGGTTTTTGATGCCCCTCCCACATTTAGCGCAAGGTTTTGTCCCGCAACCGCATCGGAGTCGTGCTAAATGCTTGAAACAGTACTCCCCAATGCATCTGTGGCAGCAGAGAGTTGTTTTGCCTATCATAAGCCATTTGCAAAAGTTTTGTCCTAACATTATGTTTTTTTTTTTATGTATACCACAACCTATTCATTTATTTAAATTAAAAAATGACCCGAATGGTTTGGGCCGGCCTCGTGGGAGGTTCTCGGCCGGCCTTCATTTTTAAAGCCGCCATAGCTTCTTTGGTAGACTTAGGGCTTGAGCAGTTCTAAGCAATGATATCCAAAGGCACAGCTTTAAAGCCAATCTGTTTATAAGGGCTAGTTGGCCACGAGAAGGCTTGGATGCACTGGCTTCCCGCCGCACAAAATACGCTCTAGTAAATCGAAGAAACGTCTCGTAGATATGTCTAGATTTTGTAGCATAATATGAATTATGTCATTATAAGCCACCACGGCTTCTGGGGCGCCTTAAAAGTGGTGTCCCCTTATTTTAAAAGGCGGTGGCGGCTTGTAAGCGCTACTTAACAACTACTGCATGAAATTTGGCACATGGTAGCAACATACGATGAAGAAAAATTTTAGCTATATAGGGCAACCGCAGATTTGCCTTCTGGCCTCAGTGGCAGCCATTTTCCAAGATGGCCGACCGAAAATAGAGATTTTTCAATATCTCAGCTTCTAGTTCACTTAGAATCGTAATCTTGGTGTCTAAACATACATATTTATGGGCAAAGATTTCAATAGAACTAATTGCAATCACTTACCGATAAGAGAAACGCTAATTGTGGTAGCCATCTTGAAGTTAAGGTGGCCTAAAAGGGCCAGTACGGTTCAAATTATGAACTAGTTGCTCATAAACTGATAGAAGCATGAAATTTGGTACATAGTATGAACATGACCTAAGGGAATTCTGTAGCTATAAGGCCATCGCAGATTTGCCTTCTGGCCTCAATGGCAGCCATTTTCCAAAATGGCCGACCGAAAATAGAGATTTTTCAATATCTCAGCTTCTAGTTCACTTAGAATCGTAATCTTGGTGTCTAAACATACATATTTATGGGCAAGGCTTTCAATAGAACTAATTGCAATCACTTACCTATAAGAGAAAAAGCTAATTGTGGTAGCCATCTTGAAGTTAAGGTGACCTGACAGGGGCAGTCCGGTGCAATATATGAACCAGTTGCTCATTAACTGATAGAAGCATGAAATGTGGTACATTGTATGAACATGTCCTAAGGGAATTTTGTAGCTATAGGGCCATCGCAGATTTGTCCTTAGGCCTGGCTGGCAGCCATTTTCCAAAATGGCCGACCACAAATAAAGATTTTTCAAATATCTCAGCTTCTAGTTCACTTCGAATCGGGACCTTGATGTCTAAAGATACATATTTAGGGGCAAGGTTTCCCAAAGAACTAATTGGAATTACTTACCGACAAGAGAAAAACTAGTTGTGGTAGCCATCTTGAAGTTAAGGTGACCTTAAAATTATGATTATAATTTTTGTTGTTAAGCATACAGTAGGCCTAGTTCGGGCAAGGATTGCTAGGGAACTAACCATTTCTGAAACTTGTTGATGTGTTCATGTTCATATAAACAACTTATGGCATATCAGCAATTCAGCATGTTACTAATGTTCTCGTAAATGTACATTAAACAAAATAGTCCACATTTTCGGCGCCCATAATCCAGACAAAGTACTACCCACAGAGTTATATAAAATCGTTCACGTCATTCACGGCCACATAGTCCTCTACACAGACAGAGACCAGCACACTATTGAGCAGCTGTCACACATTTGCGCTGTGCCCTACAGCCCTTCTCGCAGCCACATCTGAGCAGTTCTGTCGAGAAGCTTTGGCAAGTGTTGTCCACTTCATTTACCAGCCTTCTTCGATCGTTTGCAGCCACCCCCTTTCACCAGGACATGGTAGCGTTGGAGCAGCTGGAAACATCTGTGCCCAGAAACGACCTGACTGGTTGGCAGCGCTCTTGGTGTGTTCCACAAGTGCAGCTTGAGTTGGTGGAAGGCCATCCACTGATCTGCCTATCTGTGAGAACAGCTGCTTCCGTACCTCATTCACCGTCTCCTCACTGCTCGCACGGTCATACAAAAGAACTACAAAACGCTCCAGTACATCGAGCTGATCATCAACAGAGTTTGGAGTTGATGCTAAGGTGCAGAAGACTGGGGTAACGTAGTTGAATATCTTCCAAATGTCCCACACCGTACTTTTTCCATGGCCGGCAAAGAATGTTACTGTGTCACATCCGCTAAATGCGTGTAGGAAGGGCAAGGCTACGCACTTCTCTGGGCCAAGGCACGTGCCATATCATGGGTTGGTAGTTACCTCGACCTTTGCCTGATGAAAAGCCAACCCATAGTTCGTCAACGCTGAGCTGCTGAACTGCTGCTATGGCTTACACCAACAAGATGCCATGTACAACGTGTGCATGTGCATGCAGTGTCAGGCTTCAGCATCCTAACAAAGACTGCCTTATCCAGGATAACACAATCAACAGTATGTACACACAGTGAAAGGCCTGGCTGGATATCTGGGATGGCGTCATCTGTTGAAGTGGGAACAACCTCTTCTAGGAGCTCACTATGTCTGATTTGGTTCCTAGCCGCAAATTGACCATATTCGAAAGTGATTGTGAGTGTTAGTTAGCCCTGCAAGCAGTGAGGAGACGGTGAATGAGGTACGGAAGCAGCTGTTCTCACAGATAGGCAGATCAGTGGATGGCCTTCCACCAACTCAAGCTGCACTTGTGGAACACACCAAGAGCGCTGCCAACCAGTCAGGTCGTTTCTGGGCACAGATGTTCTCAGCTGCTCCAACGCTACCATGTCATGGTGAAAGGGGGGTGGCTGCAAACGATCGAAGAAGGCTGGGAAATGAAGTGGACAACACTTGCCAAAGCTTCTCGACAGAACTGTTCAGATGTGGCTGCGAGAAGGGCTGTAGGGCACAGCGCAAATGTGTGACAGCTGCTCAATAGTGTGCTGGTCTCTGTCTGTGTAGAGGACTATGTGGCCGTGAATGACGTGAACGATTTTATATAACTCTATGGGTAGTACTTTGTCTGGATTATGGGCGCCGAAATGTGGACTATTTTGTTCAATGTACATTTACGAGAACATTAGTAGCATGCTGAATTGCTGATATACCATAAGTTGTTTATTTCCACATGAACATGAACACATCAACAAGTTTCAGAAATGGTTAGTTCCCTAGCAATCCTTGCCCGAACTAGGCCTACTGTATGCTTAACAACAAAAATTATAATCATAATTTTAAGGTCACCTTGACTTCAAGATGGCTACCACAACTAGTTTTTCTCTTGTCGGTAAGTAATTCCAATTAGTTCTTTGGGAAACCTTGCCCCTAAATATGTATCTTTAGACATCAAGGTCCCGATTCGAAGTGAACTAGAAGCTGAGATATTTGAAAAATCTTTATTTGTGGTCGGCCATTTTGGAAAATGGCTGCCAGCCAGGCCTAAGGACAAATCTGCGATGGCCCTATAGCTACAAAATTCCCTTAGGACATGTTCATACAATGTACCACATTTCATGCTTCTATCAGTTAATGAGCAACTGGTTCATATATTGCACCGGACTGCCCCTTTCAGGTCACCTTAACTTCAAGATGGCTACCACAATTAGCTTTTTCTCTTATAGGTAAGTGATTGCAATTAGTTCTATTGAAAGCCTTGCCCATAAATATGTATGTTTAGACACCAAGATTACGATTCTAAGTGAACTAGAAGCTGAGATATTGAAAAATCTCTATTTTCGGTCGGCCATTTTGGAAAATGGCTGCCATTGAGGCCAGAAGGCAAATCTGCGATGGCCTTATAGCTACAGAATTCCCTTAGGTCATGTTCATACTATGTACCAAATTTCATGCTTCTATCAGTTTATGAGCAACTAGTTCATAATTTGAACCGTACTGGCCCTTTTAGGCCACCTTAACTTCAAGATGGCTACCACAATTAGCGTTTCTCTTATAGGTAAGTGATTGCAATTAGTTCTATTGAAATCTTTGCCCATAAATATGTATGTTTAGACACCAAGATTACGATTCTAAGTGAACTAGAAGCTGAGATATTGAAAAATCTCTATTTTCGGTCGGCCATCTTGGAAAATGGCTGCCACTGAGGCCAGAAGGCAAATCTGCGGTTGCCCTATATAGCTAAAATTTTTCTTCATCGTATGTTGCTACCATGTGCCAAATTTCATGCTTCCAACATCAAGTGAGCAATTTTTACACCAAGCTGACTGACTAATTGGCAGTTTTTAAGGTGAGGATATGACGTCATGCTAAAACGTCCGCTAGAGGGCCTAAACCATGACAGAAAAATTGGCAACAACATTTTTCTGCTTCAGAACTAAAATATCATTAATTTAAACATCATTGCCAAGATTCTACCCAAAATTTCTGTTCCCTGACATAAGCCAACGGACTAATAGGCCTACTCACACGCTCATACTTTAAGTTCGGGAAATGAATACCAATGCAAATAAGAAGGTCAACATGGTTCGTGTCTTTGGATTGCTGCAATTGTATAATGTACATCAGTCGAAAGTTTCACTTCGTGAACAAGCCTATATCTCAGCTCTGATATATTTCGATGCGGGCGTGTATGCAAATACTTTGCTTTCACCTTTACCTCTTCAGCCAATATAGCCTGTCGCTTACGTCCATTCTGCATAGCAAAAACGGTGATGATGTAAGCTCGCTGGGTTTGCCCATAACCTATTTCAGTCAACGCTCGTTATAACACCATATATGAAGTGAAATTTTGCAAGAACTGCGTGTAGTGATGACAGTGCGAATCTTTCAGTAGTCCTATCATCACATATCGAGATAAATAGTCTGACAACAGCCTCTTTATACAGGACCAGACACCAGTATATTGTAGCGCCATTGAAACAAAACAGTTCGTAAAACGATAATCAGATCAGAACATAAATGGTGGTTAGAAAAGCTTTAAGTCCTCTAAATTAAGTATACATTTGTGTTGTCATGGCATAAAATTGTACGCTATTAAATGATGGTAAACAATGGCATAAACTTGTCCAAAATATGGGGGGGGGTGGAAGCGTTTGGTTATTCATTCTACACTTGTTGCATTGGGTGTACAGCCCATCTCAATTATTGGGGGATGTGCCCCGGCTGCCCCTTCCAGAGTCTACGCCTATGATGGTAAATACGTACTGGACCCACTCAGAACTACTGTTAGTTTATCACCTATTACGAACAGTTAGGCGCTAATTACAGCATGACAGTTTGAGTAGGCCTGCATAAGGCCGGCGATAGAACAGTTCAAATGTGCAGCGCTCTTAATACAGTGTAAATGAGTGGCCTATCTGTCCTATCTGTTCTACAGAGCCACCCAAGCTATATCGAAATTATATGTTCAATGCACTACGATAATGAGGTGTAGGCCTATACAAAACATTGTACCCTAATAAAAATTATTCAAACTTCAGCCTGTTCGATGAAGTTGCGACCAAAATGGCCTACACGCCATATGCTGATGATTCATTTGACGATTATCATAGGCTCCATTTCGCGTGTCGATGACCTTTTATTACCTGAAAAGTAGCATGACAACAGACTTGTTGGACTACCGGTACTTGACTTTAACTTGCGGTCTCTTGGCCAGTGGTAACACCTGCAATCGAAATTACTATAAGCCTATGCTAATTATTATGATATAATAAAGTGATCCTTCAAATTAGAACGGCTCCACATCCTTTCTTATTTCACAGTACACCTTAACAGAATGGATCGCCTTTGGTGCCAGTAGTAACTTAATTTAGGCCTATCTTATTACTATTTTGTGATCTTAATATTTTTTCGGTTTAGTTTGCCTCTTTTGGCTGTTCATAATTATTATAAGCCTTAATTGTTTATTTCTTGTTTGCATTGATTTCGTTTCGTTGTAAATGTAAATGTAAATCTCCGAAATTTCTCAGAGCCACACAAAAGCCACGTCAGGGGGACCAGCTTATTCACCGGCGCTATATCAAATCAAGTCCGCAATAGCCATGTCCGCCTAATCCGTTCCGGTGCCAGGTCAGAGTCCGGGGAGGTCAAGCCGAGGAGACAGCAGGGTGCTACGGTGGTAATCGGGGATAATCGCGGTTGTGTGGTGGCGCAGGAATGGAATCAGGATAGGATAGCTTCAAGAGTTCGGTTTTCAGTCGTGAGTGGAAAGCAGCGGAGGACAGTGCGAGCGGAGGAGAGGTGATGTCAACAGGCGATATGGGAGGATGAGCAAACTGGCGGAGAACTTTTGGCAGATTGTTCCAAAGAGCCGGCGCAGCATAGACTAAGGAGCGGTTGCAGAATTTCAGAGATGAGGAGACTGAAGGCCGAGATAGAGAAAGATATGATGATGAGCGAGTAGACCCGGGCGGCTGGATGGTAAATAGCTGGCGAATGTAAGAGGGTTGAGAGGTTTGAAGGGCGTTGTACGTAAGATATATGATTTTGTAATGGATGCGTTGAGGGACTTTCAGCCAATGAAGTGATTTCAAAACAGGAGTTATGTGATGGTGGTTGGGAGTTTTGGTGACTGCGCGGGCGAGGGCATTCTGAATTGTAGCGATATCTCCCACACATTTCACCACTCCCCTTTAGCATTCCACCAAACGCTGACAACCAGAAATCAATCCCTTTTGGATTAACTATCTGCATCATCACCATCTTCGTCATAGTCGTCATTTTCATCCAAATCATCTGTTTGTATCTGAGTGATGACTCGTGTTACCTTCCCCGCTCCCTTAAACCAGAAACGTTTACAGTAGGATACGATCGGCAGATACGACTGTAATTATAGGTTACGAAGTCACGTTTTAATGACACTGGCAATTAATCGTATGATGACAACTCTGATGATATGAGGATAACGAACTGAGAAAGAAAAACAAGAAAACGAAACAACTTTATACTAATTTGTATGTATGAATTTTTTTCTGATAGGAATTATCGCGCGCAGACAGTCATTTAATTTTTACTTCCCCACCTGCTTACTTTTTTCATACGACCTGTCCTTCTTCATGCAGTTGAGACCTTGACGCTGATAGTTGCCACAGAGAAGAGGCTGGATGTCTTTGAACAAAGGTTCGATAGGATACAACGTGTGACGATGCTGGTTCGCCTTCCCATGGTGGCTAATTTCAAATATTTATATCTCGGCATAGCACGGTCTGTATACGTGGACTTTCAAGGGCGTGGCACCCATTCAAACGGATTAAAGGTATCACCCGATCAATTCGTTTAAAATGATCAGGGTAGAGGCCACAGGTCGTTACAGAAAAAGTGTACATTAAGTAGTACCTGCACAGAATGATGCGAATACAACACACTGTTGAATCACCACAATATAGGCTACAAGCGCAAAAGACAGTTCCTGGTCTCGGAGGTGAACAAAATAAGAAGATTCCGGTTGTTTGGAGACTTTGCAAGGTGCGATTTCAGGCAGCACCACGCTCGGGCACTCCGAGCCTTGACTTCCGGTACGGGACTGGAAGAGACCTGTCAGACGACCAGGGCAGACATGGTCCCAAAATGTGGAGGCAGATCTTCACTCTCTGAACATTTTGCTACAGGCGAGCAGCAGACCGAGACGATTAACAGTGCAACAAAGAGGGCGTGCCATTAATGGTGATGATGATGATGATGACGACGACGACAACGACAATAATGATGATGATCTGAAGAAGTAAGCATTGCTTGCACGCAATACAACTGCCTTTTCTTCGTTACGCATTCATTATTTTACATTCATTACATGTACTTATATTTATTATACTTTTCAAATTGCATTGTATAAGCTAAACAACATACACTGATGGTTAATGACTGAAAGTTTATCGCTTTCGAAAAGTTCACCCTCATTTTAGCTCGTCTTCTGGATTCAGACGCCTCACGGTTCTGGACTGCATGGCTCTGTCCAATGGATCGCGATTTTGGAATGCCATTTTGCTTAGAGGGTATAAAAATAGTTTCCCAATGATATACAAATATACCTCTCTCTCTCTCTCTCTCTCTCTCTCTCTCTCTCTCTCTCTCTCTCTCTCTCTCTCTCTCTCTCTCTCTCTCTCTCTCATCTCTCTCTCTCTCTCTCTCTCTCTCTCTCTCTCTCTCTCTCTCTCTCTCTCTCTCTCTCTCTCTCTCTCTCTCTCTCTCTCTCTCTCTCTCTCTCTCTCTCTCTCTCTCTCTCTCTCTCTCTCTCTCTCTCTGTCTCTCTCTTTCTTTCTCTGTCTATCAACCTATCTACATGCCTGTCTACCTACCTACTTATATACCTAATTACCTACCTACCTACCTACCTACCAACCAACCAACCAACAAACAAACCTGCCTGCCCGCCTGCTTGCCTACTTGAGTTGCCGCCTCTTTACGTAGGCCTACATATCTCTCACTGAAGAGACACTTGTCCCTACATTATTTTATTCGCTGTGCCCATATATCTCCTCCCTATTTTGCTAACCAGAAATTATTCTATAGTTTACTCAGCTGTCTTGCCTGCAGATATTTATGTTTTAACATTACGTCGATGTCTTCATCTCTGTGATCGGGGTTTGAAGCTGTACATCTGACACCTCGTTGTCAAGCCGTTTTACCTGTAAGAAAATGTTGCATAGCTTCTAGGTTGCTGTTATTACCTTTGCACACAAGCTGCACATTTTTCATTCAACCCGATTACCACGCCTCTGATGACAACTTTAGAAAAAAGCTTGTCATAATAAGCGATTACAAAACCTACTTTACCTTATATTACTTTATTTAATATCATCTGACAATACAGTCAGTATAGTCTGGCAAATGAGCGATATGGTAAGTATTCATTAAGGCCTGTTGACAATTTACTGACTCTTAGCCTATAACTAAGTGTGCTTGCCTTGTTGCACGTGCCGGCGGCATGACTGTATGAAGCTCGACCAGGTCGTATTAATAGGCCGATGCGTTACCCAAAGCAAAACTGTGGCCTAGGCCTATATGCGTCTCTGTGATTTATTGTTAATGTACGGTAGGCCTATATCTGTAGCCCTATATTCTGCCGTCTATTCTATAGACCAGAGGTGGGCAAACAACGGCCCGCCAACACTTTTTATCCGGCCCCACAATTCTTCAGTAAATTTAAAAGAATTCAGACCGCGAGAAGTTTTCTTCGTTTTACTCAAGTGGCGCTCTCTTGCTTGCTATTCCGGTCTCGTCTTTAATAATAACTATATGCATCAACTCTGCCGATCTGCCCCCACTTCCCTGCAGAGGTTTTGTTCATGATCTGTATATGCAGAAGTGAAAGTAAAGCTAATGTTGCTTTCAAAGCAGATGAAGGAACAAAACTACGGGAACTTTCCTACCCTGCAGTTGCAAATTGTAGGGTAGGAAAAATATAGCCTTCAACTGTCAAGTTTGACAGAAGAATTCTCCAGACGATTTGTGGATTTAAATCAATTGAGACTGAATTTGCTGTGCTTTCTATACCGTTCACATTTGACATTGACAATTAGCTCTTTTACGGAACTTCAGTTGGAGTTAACCGACCCACAATGTGACATTGTTCTCAAAGAACAGCTCAAAGGATCACACCTGATAACATTCTTTTCTTCGCCCAGGAAGGAAAAATTCTCAAATCTACAAACTTTTGCTTTGACAATATTTGTCTTATTCGCATACACTTACTTCTTACATCTGTCAACAAAGAGTTTCAACTATTAAGATAAACAAATCCAAGTACTGGTCTCGGTTAAGTGATCTAAACTTGAACTCGAACTGTGAATTGCAACCAGCGCAATCACTCCGGATTATGGGAAACTTGTTAATTAAATGCATGCATGTTCAAAGTCGCATACATCTCATTAGTAACAGCCAAAGTGTATTATAGATAAGTAAACTTCTTTTCATGTTAGTCGTTACTAAACGTTAAAAATTTTTTATCCGGCCCCCGAATGTTTTTGTCATTTAATGTGGCCCCATGTGCAAAAAGTTTGCCCACTCCTGCTATAGACTGCCTCTATATTATTCTGAAGCTTTGATCCATGTTTTGTCTTGCTTCATACTTATTTTATCGCAAAATTGTTCCAAATTAATGCACACGCACTAGTTACATGCAACCATTGGTCAATTACTTAATATTTATATAGGCCCTGTCCACGGCCTTCTCTCCTATTTAGAAGGCCGTGCCCTGTCTGGGCTTTGGCGACAGCGACGCCATCAGGCAGCGTTGAGTTTGTGAAGTGTTGCGTTAGGCGACCTTCGTTGGAATACTCACACGCTCATCCTGTAAGTTCGTGAAATGAATACCAATGCAAATAAGTAGGTCAAAGTGATGATGATGATGATGATGATGATGATGATGATGATGATGATGATGATGATGATGATGATGATGATGATGATGATGATGATGATGATCAATACGACGATTTCTACAGCGCAGTAACACGGCACATGCCGTTACAAGTGCGCTTTGACAAGTTCAACACGGCCCATAATTATAAGCCAGCAGAAGTAGTGTGTCTTGAGTGGTTCGTGTCCTTGGATTGCTGTAAGTGTTTATGTACGTCAGTCGAAAGTTTCACTTCGTGAACAATCCTATAACTCTGATATATTTCAATTGCGGACGTGTATGCAAATACGTTGCTTTCACCTTTACCTTTTCAGCCAATATAGCCTGCCGCTTACGCCCATTCTGCATAGCGAAAACGGTGATGATGTAAGCTCGCTGGGTTTGACCATAACCTATTTCAGTCAACGCTCCTTAAAACCATACATGGAGTGACACTTTGCAAGAACTGCGTGTGGTGATGACAGTTCGAATCTTTCAGTAGTCCTATCAAATCACATATCGAGATAAATACTCTGACAACAACCTCTTTATAATTATAGAACGATACAGCAGAATATTGTAGCGCCATCGGACAAAACAGTTCGCTTAAGGATAATCAGACCAGAACATAAATATTCGTTAGAAAAGCTTTATATCCTCTAAATTAAGTATAAATTTGTGTTAAGTCATGGCATGAAATTTTACGCTATTAAATCATGGTACGTAATTACGTACTGGACCCACTCAGACCTACTGTTAGTTTATCACCAATTACGAACAGTTCGGTGCTAATTGCAGCACGACAGTTTGAGTAGGCCTGCATAAGGCCGGCGATAATTAAATGTGTATGCTCTTAATACATTGTAAATGAGTGGCCTATCTGTACAGAGCCACCCAAACTATATTGAAATTCTCTGTTCAATTCGTATATATATAGGCAATGTTGAATGCGGCTCACTGCACTAAGATAATGAGGTGCATTATATACCGTGCATACGGTACATTCAGTTGTATCAGCACTCTTAAGAAACATTCTGGCCTAATAAAAATTATTCAAACTTCAGCCTGCTCGATGAAGTTGCGCCAAAATGGCCTACACGCCATATGATGATGATTCACTTAAAGTGTACCAAAGGCTCCATTTCGCGTGTCTATGATCTTTTGTTACCTGAAAAGTAGTATGACAACATAATTGTTTTGGCCTATGACTTTTTGAATGCTTGCGATCTCTTGGATAGTAGTAACATCTGCAATCGAAATTACTCTAGGCCTATACTAATTATTGTTATTATATAAGAAAGTCATCCTTCAAACTAGAACGACTCCACGTCCTTCTTATTTCACGGTACACATATACAGAATGGATAGCCTTTGGTGCCAGCAGAAAGGGCTTATACATAGTTGAAATTTGTCTTAATACTAATTAGTAACCTAAGTTATCTTTTCTGACTTTAATATTTTTATTTTCGGTTTAGTTTGTCACGTTCTGCTGCTCATATAAGTCTTAATTACGGTATTCATTTCTTCTTTGTATTGATTTCGAGCCGTTGTGCACGAACGTCGACTGGACTGAGCTTTCTGTGCTTCATGACCTGGATGTGTACAACAAAATCTCAACCAAAGCCTCATAACTCTATAGATTTTAGGTCCACGCAAAACTGACTCATCTGCGTTTACTCATCTGCGTTCAAAAGTCTATTCCAATCTAGTCTAACGACTTTTATAGCGCCGTTATTAAAATGCAGAAAGCATCAATCGTGTTTCTTCGTTCCGTCAATTTGCATTGCCAATCAGAACCAAACTTAAAAGTAATCTGTTTCACATTGCTTATTCCTCGTATAGTTTGACTTCTGGTTTCTCTAACTTATGGGATTCGACTTGAGTTCACTAACAGTTTATAACTTTGACTAGTCTTGTATTACAACATGTGGGGCCTACGCGTTTAAGGCCGAGTAACTTTTATATATATGGCAGTGGTTGTTGTGCCGTTACTATACAGTTTTAACGATGCTAGCTGGCAATAGCCACGCATCACAAAGAATACAGTAGTGCAATTTGAGGTCATGGAAACAAGGAATCTAAATACTGTTATGTTACGCACAGCTTCTTATATGACAGATAAATTGATTCATTTAGGTAACGATGGTGAGTGTGTGATAGCACTGGCGTAAACTTGTCCAAAATATTGGAGGGGCACGGGGTCTGGACCAGAGGGGCCAAAAAAAATTTTTCAAGATGAAAGCTGTTTTTGTTGTTTTTCAGTCTTTTTTGTTTTTTTATGGTTTTTATTGTTTTGGTTGTTTTTAAGATTTTTAAGATTTCGGATCATAAAAATCATGAAAAATGGCATGAACAGAGCTCCAACTCAGTTTAATTCAGCTGCAATTTCCGAAAATTAAAATCACTAAATCAATGTTATTAAAATAACTTCTACAAAAATAAGAAATTTATTTACAATTTTTTTTGGGTTTTTTCCTGTTTCTTTTGTTGTTGTTTAAAATTCCAAAACCGAAAAAACTTTGTCACCTCTGGTCTGGACAGTCAGCAGAGGCTTCCGGTGTTACGTTAATGCCTATGAAATGAGGCGTTTTGTTTACATGTAAATTTGTTTCATATTGAAGATATTGAAGATAAAAATAAATCTTTGTTTTCATTAGGAATTTATGATAGTATTTCAGTTCTGTGTCTCTGTTTTTCTGTTTATGAAGAAATTTGTCTATACTGAAACATAATATTTTAATATTTGAAGAAATTCTCCTCTCGATTTTTGGGGGGCATTGCCCCGGCTCCTCAATTATTGGGGGGCACGTGCCCCGGCTGCCCCCCCAGAGTCTACGCCTATGTGTGATAGTCATATGAAACCCATTAAGAATTGCTCTCAAAAGCACCCCTTTCCAGGTCCGAGAAAAGAAAGTGTTGAAGACAATTATAGCCTAGATAGAAAGTAATTGTGTCCCTCAAACGATGGATGTTTTTTTAGGACCATATCGTCTCTTAAAATATTGCCAAATTGATGTGTTCTGACTGATTTCAACTTCGTTTCGTTGAAGTAATGTCTACGTGTTGGCATTGTTTATAAACTTACATGAAACTTATAAGCAATGACATAGCTGTTATCAGTGCATGTACACACAATACTAATGTTAGTCCATCAAAGTTCTCAATGCCCTGTTGTTGCCAAGCCAAGCTGATGATTCACTGGGCGGTCAGAGGTCGAGGACTTTTGGAGATAGGCGTGAAAAATCTAATATTTAAAATAATGTACCAACTGCATGAAGATAGTATAGGCCTAATCATAAATAAAACAGGAGCCAAATAGAACTCTGATGGGTTAAATGTTACGGTAAATCAAATCAAATCAAATCAAATCAAATCATTCTTTATTGAAACCATCAATGTACATGGTGATAACATAGTTGAGAAACACGTAAATAGAATGGCCTCAAGGGTAGGCCCTGAAGGGAGAAAACTCCCGCTAATAGGGACACCTATTTGCAACGCATTATTTAAGGAAAATTTAGGACCGCTTGGGTGCTACAGATAATAATTAGTCTTATTATCTGCATGATGTCAGATTTCCACGGAGGCCTCCTCCGCAAGGAGAAGGTTAAAGGCCGAACACTTTATAATACACGCAGAGAAACAATAATAATAATAATGACTTAACTAATCTTAACTAGGCATGGAGAATAGTAATAGAATCAAGAATTAACATTATCAATTAAGTATTGTCGTAATTTTCTTTTGAATCTCTGCAGGGTCCCAGTCTGCTGGAGCGTGGGGGGGAGAGCATTCCAAACTTGAGGCCCTGTAAAATTGCAATTTTAGAAGTGATACTTTTAATATGCTGGGTCCAGGTAAGGCTGTGATCAACAATGACCACTAGAAATTTTGTACAGTTGACCTGTGTAATAGGGGTATTATTTATGTGGAGGTCTAGAGAGTTGTCAGGGGGTCTAACTTTCCTATGAGAGTGGAAGAGGATAAAAGCAGTCTTGTCGATATTTAGAGATAATTTATTACAGGAAAACCATTCTGCTACTCTTTTTAGTTCGTCATTCACCGTCAGGACTAATTTAGAATAAGATTTATCTGAGTGAAAGATATTAGTATCGTCTGCGAAGAGAATGCAAGATAGAATTGAGGAGGCATTAGGTAAGTCATTAATGTAGAGCAAGAATAAGAGTGGGCCCAGGTTAGATCCCTGGGGAACACCAAATTTGACATGTCTTAACTCAGAAGATGAGCCATTGCAAGATACAAACTGGTAACGATTATCTAAATAACTAGTGAACCATGCTAATTGTGTGCCTCTGATGCCGTAATTAGTTAATTTACGTAGGAGTATAGTATGATTAACGGTATCAAAGGCCTTAGCGAGGTCCAGAAATATGCCTATGGAGTATTCATTATTTTCAAAGGAGTCTGAGATTTTATCATACATATTAATTAAAGCCAGGGAAGGAGATTGACCCTCTTGAAAGCCGTGTTGAGAATGGAAAATTATATGTGATTTATGGATATAGTTGGTTAGTCTGTCAGCCATAATTTTTTCAAAATACTTGGCAAAGTAAGGGAGGATAGATATGGGCCTATAATTAATCACCTGGCTCCTATTACCTTTCTTATATTTTGGGGTTACCTTAGCTAATTTAATTGCTCGAGGAAAAAACACCAGAGTTAAGAGAGCAATTAATAACCTCTGATAATGGATAAGCAACATAAGGCAAATTAGTAGCAGCCAAGGAAGGATCGATTCCATCGGCCCCCTTACTGTGTGTCGTGCGCATTGAGAAACTTAAGTGCAATAGTTCTTCAGGGGATGTAGGAATTAAGCCAAATGAGCAAGGCAGAGCCGAATTTAGGTAGTCAGCGAATGAATTTTGGGTGTTGGGGATTTGGTCCGCTAGTTCCTGAGCGATATTTGTAAAATAGCTGTTTAGGGCATTAGCCATAAGTTGGGGATCTTTAATTTCCTTGGAGCCAATCATAAGCGAATCAATTGGTGGTCTCGATCCCCCATTTTTTTTATTATAGAACGTATAAGATTCCATGTCTTTTTTAAGTTGTTGGTATGCTTGGCAAACTGAGTTTCGTAGTAATTTTTTATGGATTTTGTTTTAACTGTCTTAAAAATATTCCTAAATATGATAAATTTCTTTTTATTAGCTACTGTAGTTTTTTTATGTATTTCAAATTGAGAGAGGTCTTTTTTCCCTAGATTTGAGGAGCCCCTTGGTCATCCATGGTTGTTTTAAAGTACTCTTATAATGTTCCTTGGCCTGCATTAGTGGGAATGCATAAGTATAGCTCTTTTTATATTTTTCTATGAATAAGTCATAGGCTAGATTAGCAGTATCATCATTACAGGCATCTATAATAGGGCTCCAGTTCAGTTCAGCAAGATTGGAGAGGAAAAGCTTCTTCCTGGTCTAGCACGTAGAAACACGAATCAACTCGTGCGGAAAGTTTGTAAGGCCTGTTTACATAGGTAGTTAACAAAGTGATTTAACCCCTGTGCAACCATTATGCCTCTCTTCGGTGAAGGTTTTTCGGTTCTGCTTCTAAGGTTTGTCCACGATTAATCTGAGGCTCGTGGCTCGATTGTTTGGCTCACGCCAACGCTTGCGTTCTTTCCCTTCTCATTGTGGCATTGAACTTGCTGGCACCAGTGTTCTGCTATTAAACGTTGTAACAACACTTCGTGTGACTATGAACAGTAATCTTACATCTCGATGCCACAAGCAAACCTTTACAAACTTTCTTTTCTATCATAATATTATCAGGGCAGTATGTCACGCGAAGTTTGCTCTTATCAAAAACATGCCACAGACCAGAGCCTGCTCCCTTGTCGGCGCAGAGCACTATTGCGCCAACTCGTTTTCAGAGGAAAGTTAACTGGTTTCAATGTATCGAAACTTATCCTGGCTTGCGTATTGCTACGTGGTTTATCCTCTCGTATAAATTCCTTCATGCTGCTTGGCCAGCTGCATTGTCTTCGTGTAGAATTCAGAATTAAGATTTAAACTGGCCTGTCTTGCCAATAAAATCCTTACAACGAGCACTTTTACCTATCTTCAACCACAATTACCTGATTAAATTTGTCCCTGTAGACTGCAATCTTTGGGTATGGATCTGTGTGACTGAGCCACGATATAGCCCTGACATGGGTTCTCGTGCATTCCATTCATTCATACATTCATTTTCATTTTGATACTCAGAGGCGCAAATGCTACTGCCCCCAAAGAAAAGAACCGACTACTGATGTTTCTGCGATGCTCGAACTCTTTCCTTTATGAGACGCCTCAGACCTGATTATTTCTGGTTGTTTTTTGTTTAAATCTGGATTTATAACAGCTCTTCAGTCTTCACCTGGCGACCGACTAACCGCGCCTCATATTCGCATTTGCGTGCGCACAACAAATTTCGTAATAATAACAATAACGATAATTAAACCAAATGAGGATTGGTTATACCCAACAGGTTAGCCAATGTATTTTAAGCTCGCCGATTCTAAATAGGGCCTACTCGTGTTGGCTTGTCATTGGTCCACAGCTGAATACCGCTTAGTAGTAGAGTTAGATCACGCCACTGAAAGCCATGCAAGCCTATTTAATTCACAGGCTTAAAGGCCGACTAAGTTTGGACTTGCTTCGCTAAAGCAAGCGCATTTAACATCTCGCCCAGTTTGCAGTTAAGTGAATATGCACACATGGGCTATGCTCTCTGAATGGAACTTGACATACAAAACAAAACAAGTAGCCAATAAGAAAAACGTGTGTCACAAGTTGTCTTATGTTCGGTTATAGTGATTCATTCGGCGCGTTTAACTGGTTGCTTAGAGATGTTTTCATGGCTATGATGGACTTAATTACCGTCGGTTTGTTGGTACCTTTCATTCTTACAAGTTGTAAGTATCTGTTATGGGGTACATTTTAAACCACATAGTTATAACTTTTTGGTTTCTTCGTTTGTCGATAACGCATTCTGGTCATCAGTGGAGTCAGTTTATAAGATATGGCCAAAAGTAGAACAAGACATTATCTCTTTTGTTTAGTCATTCCAAATAATATAGGATTCATTTTAGAGCTCGTAATCGTAATCTCCAAACTTCTAAAGCATCACTCAAAAGCCAAGCGCAGAGCACCAGCTTATTCACGAGCGCAGCTATAAATCAGAGGGGTTTCCAAAGAGTAGGCCTAGTGCATAGAGGGTCCGAGTCCGGTTTCCAGAGGGCCAGATCAAGAGAAGAGGCAGAGCAGCTGTTAAGGTGAGTGTGGTTTAGGGCGAGAAAGAACTGAAAAGCGGAGGATCAGACGAGTCAGGGTAGGCGTTCTTAAAAAGATGAGACCAGTTTTGAGTGGAAATCCCGGAGGTGATAGATAGAGGAGCATGAGGAGGAAGCAAGACGGGTTGCAATGATGCTGGAGGAACCGAGAATCTGCGGAACTCAGAGGGGAGAACGTTCGAGAGGCGTGGTGCTGTGTTAGATATGGCTCGGTTGGAGAACTTGAGATGAGTATTGACCGGGGGTCGAGAAAGACTGATATAAAAAGATGATTGGATGAAGCGGGTTGTTTAAATGATGAAGAAATCATGGAGATACTTGGGTGGGGAATATTGTAGGGAGTTGTAGGTTAATGATAGGACTTTGAAGTAGATTCGATCTGCGATTTCTAGCCAGTGGAGTGATTTTAGGATGGAGATGACATGATGATGTTTGGGCGTCTTTTTTCAGGGTCGCCTGTATCGGGAAAACTGCTTTTTTGGCCCAAGGACGTTGTTGTCGCTCAAGGACAGAGAGTTCAGCTGAACTGTTCCACTGACGACAAGTATAGCGTCAACTGGTGGCACGTTCCAGTCGGTTCCACAACGAACGAAGACGTCTTCATAAGTCGCGTCGTGGTTCTGCCATACCATCCGAGGTTCAAAGTACAGAGGAATGAAGTCGAGAACCCCATTAACGACTACAACCTAGTAATATCATCGGTCAGCCGGGAAGACGCTGGCAAGTACACGTGCATCGACAGAGCCGGACATGGAGAACAGTGGGATGCTCAGCTGGTCGTACTTGGTGAGTTGATGGGAATTCGAGTTTGGCTAAATTTCAATAAATACCAGAACCGAATACCACTACTTTAGATAAACATTCCTGCTAGATGCAAAGCTTATCCACTAAAGTGATAAAATCATTAAAATGTAAGGCTATGAAGCAGCTATTGATTTGAGGTCGGTAAGTCATTAAGGACTCGTTGTAAAGGACAAATGAGTAAATTTATTTCAAGAGGTAAAGTAACGCAAGGTAAGCGTTTGTTTATTATAAGACCGAGTAGAGCGGGGTGGATGGATGATGACGAGGTCGCGAAAGTACTTGGGCTGCGAGCATTCTAATGTAGGGAGTTGTAGATTAGCGAAAGGACTTTGAAGTGGATGTGGAGCTACTTTTAGCTTTAGGATGAGCAAGTCTGTACATTGCACTCTCTGTGGCTAGAAATTATATTTCGTTAAACGCCTGAGGTCACACTTGTTACAGACAAGCAGAAAAATTAGAGATAAGACAAAACAGAATCTGTCTTGATTGTCTGATTGACTTCTGTGCTTTCTTCTCTTGGGTGTTGGAACTTGTTTCTAGCTAGTAGACGAAACTTGACTTGGCTACAGGTGACGAACAGTATTTTTGCATGAAACTGACTTTTTTCTCGATATAGTTGACATTGTTTCTAGGTAGCCTATTCTCACAATAGAACAAATCATCGTTGTACTATTGATTAAGGGCCAGTGCAAATTCTACAGTTGCTCCATAAAATGTAATATGGCTTGAATAAAATTTAACTTACAAACTGTTGGAATTAAGCAACTTAGGGGCAATAGTTTAGCATAGCTGTTCAAACAAGACAAGAAAAGAAGGTTGCTTAGGCCTAATGCTGCCGCGTATTTAAATTGCTGTAGCGCGTTTTATTAGTAATATATTGCTATATCAGTATCTCTACGGACTACAACGTCAACTCGAAAGGAGATTAAACTATAAGCTTAAATAATGTACTCTACTGCTAGCACTGTTAATTCAAAATCATTTTACTACCATGCTGTTATTGTTAGTAGGGCCAACTGTTTTCGTTAACGAAAACGAAAACGAAAATGGGAAATAACCGAAAATTAAAGGTTTTCGTAAACGAAAACTAAAACGAAAATGGAAATACACAGGTAACGAAAACTAAAACGAAAATGGAAATACGCAGGTAACGAAAACTAAAACGAAAATGGAAATACGCAGGTAACGAAAACTAAAACGAAAATGGAAATACGGAAGTAACGAAACTAAAGCTAAAACTAAAATTGTAGCAATAAAAATTAAACGAAACGAAACTAGATCAACCGAAAACTATAACGATATGTTGCCACAGCAAAACTAAATATTTCAGATGTAATATATTTGTTCCAAATTTGTGCCTTTCATTTTTCATTGCTTACTTAATTCACCATTTGTATTGTGCATTTTGTGCACTTTGTGGAAATGTATCTTATTTAGACGTACTCTGCTATTACTTGGTAAGCTATTATAACACACCCGAGGAGAACGAAATGTTGTTAGGCCTATTTGCAGTTTTTGTTTATCTCCTTTACGCCAATGATGCGGCCAATCATTCACCTGTTGTCAGGTTTTAACAAAAGCTTTAGTAGATTACTGCCTTAGTAGTTTACCGCGACAAGTTCACTTAATTAATTCAGACATGTTGAGATTGTCGCCTCACTCGTCAATGGTCGACCAAAGGATAGCCATTTTGGGACTATTATAACTATACTATTGAGCTTGTTGAGACAATGTGCTGTATTCAACTTCGTTTATAAGTGACTGGTGGCGCTAGTTCAACCAAAGCCTGCGAAAGGATGCTTAAGGGCAGAAATACCACCAACACGAAAGTCCACTTGTCATCAATACACAAACAGGGGTACGCCGAATTTTTGTTGAAGCATAAAAATGTGTTACAAGGAAAAACAGAAATTCAAGCACGTTGAGGAATCGTAATAAGAATGACGACAGAAATAAAAATACATAGACGCAAAACATGCAAACTAAAATAGTGATCAGTAACTTTTGTAGAGCCCACTTATATTTATCCAAATGTGGATATCTGGCCAATGACAGGCGAAATAAACTTTTCAAAACTCTTGAGAAGAATGCCTTTGAAGCATAATTTGCCCTTTATTAATTAGTATTTTTTTACTTTAAACGGGTTATAGCTGAACTTGAACCATTGAACAGTCTGAATATTTAATTAAATTTTGTTTTTACTAGAACTAAGTAATTGCTTAAACTAAAACTGAAATTAAATAACTAGAACTAAAACTGAAATTAACTTATTAAAACTAAAACTACAATGAACTTAGCCTACTAAAACTAGTGCTTTTTTCAGCCGGAATGCGCCAGAACGGCGTGCACTTTTTTCAGCTACTAAAAAATAATTTATTTATTTTAATAACAAAACAATAATTTGGTTATTTTAATTTAATTTCAGTGTCTTTGACTGTTTTTAGTGTTTATTGAGACCCCTCCCAAACCCCAATGCCGTTTTTCTCGAAATTTTAGCCGGCCCATAATTGTTCAGTTACGGAACCTATTGTTCCGTTCCGGAACTTTTTTCTAGAAAAGCGCACTGACTAAAACTAAAACTAAAATAAAAATTCATCAATGAAAACTAAAACTAATATTTAGAAACAATAAAAACTAAAACTAAAAATTAAGACTAACAATCATATAAATAACTTAAACTAAAATTGAGACATTATTAAAACAACACTAGTTATTGTTCCGATTTATTAATTTCTGCTCCAATAAGGCACAAAAATTGCAGCTCATCAATTGATTTTGTTTATCTATAAACAGAGCCTAGTCCAGAGTGTCAGACAAACATCGATCGAGAGGGATTTGTAGGAGACAATGACTGCGAGAAACAGCCCGAAGAGATTCGCTGTTCGTGCAGTCAACAATACTTTGGGAACAATCCTCCAGTCATGGAATGGACGAACTCTGCTGGAGAGGTAATCGAACCCCAACCACCTGTAGATACCTCTCAGAGGAACATCCTATCGTCTAATCTGGCGGTGAAACCACGCCTGGCCATGAATGGGACATCAGTCGTCTGGCGAGCAAAGCTTCTCAAAGCTAGCAACTGGACATCAGCAGACATCAAAGTAAAATGTATGTGAATTAACTGCTAAAAATATAGGAAATTTATCATTATTAAAGCAACCTAATCACAATAACTGGACATCAGCAGAGGTTAGGGTATCGTTTAAGTGAATGAATTGTCTAACTACAGCAAGTTATCTTATACAAATTTACTGAGGCGCGTTTACAGAAATCGGGGCACTAAGCGCAAATATTTTGGGGGCCCTTCTGAACTTGAAGACTGAGAGTCTGAAGTTGAACTTCAAGCCGTTTTGTGACACTGGCACTGTAACTATGATTAGTTATAGAAGCTATTTTCAAGGAATGTGAAGTTATTTGATTTAATGATTTTAATAAAAGAAATTGACATCGGGTGTTGAATCAACAATAAACGTGAAATAGGCCTACATGGCCATTTTTACTTCTTGAATAAACTGAGCTGTTAAATTATCTCCATTATTGTGATAAATTTTATCACAAATTATATTGGATTATTCTATAATTGGAAAAATATTTTCCATCGTTTGGGGCCCTCCAAGATTTTGGGGCCCTAGACGCGCGCCTAGTGCGCCTAAGTGTAAACGCGCCTCTGCAAATTTTGCATCATATAAATGTAAGGAAGCATTAGTTGTCAGGTTAATCCCAATACATTCGATAGCTTATCAACACCACGTACTATATGTTTGTAAGCATAATTAGTAGGCCCACGGTGTTTTGATAGAGGAATTGTTCCATTAAATAACACGGCTTCTAATTTAATTATATCATCATTGTCTTCATCGATTTTTATAATCAGAAGCGACTGTAACAAAATTAAAATTGACTAGGACATTCAAGTAGCAATCCTTTTAAAGTAAATTTTTCCAGATGTGACAAAGAACACGACCGAAGTTAACGTTACTCGTGGTGAATCAATAGTGTGTTCGGCCAATAGCAGCGAAACATGCACCTACCAGTGGACAATGCAGAACAGGACGATGGTCAGTGAAGCAGCTAAGCTAACCATCGTCGACACAGGAACCTACTTCTGCGACGCAACCTGTTCACTGCGCCAAGACAAATGCACGGTCAGGTCACTGGTAGCTGAGTTCAAGAAAATTCACGAAGGTAACTCGTCTTTGTTAGTAAAATAAAATCAAAAACAGTTGCATAAATTCAGAATTAGAAATAATTTAGAACATTTAGCCTTAACTGTGATATCGGTAATCATTATTATTATCATGGTTATATTTGTTTTATATTCTTCGTAATCACTCTCTGTATTGTCAACATGTCTTCTTTATCATAATGCTTGCGGCAATTCAAATTAACAACACTGTTATCACAGTCCATAGTTCGAGAATTCGTGACTTTCGGGTTTAAAATTCGTAAAAATTCGCGAATTTTTGGTCTATTTTAAAATTCGTAAAAATTCGTAAAAATTCGTTGGGCCATTGTTGGGCCTTGTTTAAAATGACAGTGGCGTTTTACAAACACAGCGTAAGCAACAACAACAAATGTGATGACGTCATGGTTTGTTGTGTTAAGCTTCTGCTTAGAATTTAATGTAAAATTCAACATAAAAGTTTATTACGTAACGAGTTAATATAGTTGAAATCTAATTTCTTAAAGATGAAAGATTTGGACCGGAGTGGAAATATGTAGTAATTTAGGAGAAGAAAAGGGTAATCCAAAATACAGTGTTGTTTTTGTGACAAAGAATTTGTTGGTTGGTTGTTCTGCCGGAATTCGGGAGCATTTGCATGGCGAAAATACAGAAACCAGAGTCGAGTGGGAGCAGTGGGCTGTTCCTGACTCAGAATCAGAGGACGATGAAGTAGAAGACGTTGCCAATCTTTTAAACCATGTTTGGTTGCAATCTGTGTTAGTGACTGACTGGTCACACTGGAGCTGGGGCACTGGTGGTGTTTCGTTCTGTTGACTGACACTCACAGTCACACACCCGAACTATGATCAAAATCGAAGTTCAAGACTCCAAGTAGAACAGTGACTGAATATCAGTACTACTGTGTTGCAAGTCAGCTATCTATTATACGGCTGATGATTGATTGTCTATGACATTTACTTGTTTAAAAAGTTGAAGAGTAAACAAATAATAAAATTCGTTGCCATGGCAAAGAATTCTATTATTTTATTATTTCACGAATTTTAACGAATTTTAAAACTGCAGTTTTAAAATTCGTTAAAATTCGTGAATTTTAAAAATTCTTAAAATTCGTAAAATGCGAATTCTCGAACTATGTCACAGTCCGATCTATCAATGCAGTTAATATGAACGGCTTATAGACTAAAGCATCATCCTGAAAGGTGTTACTACTTTTACGTATTCATCTACAGACGTCATGAGTAACTCTATAGCTGCTTACATTTATTAAAACAATATGCAATGTCAGAGACCTTAATTAATTTCCTAATTCTCTGTAGTGTAGATAGATATAATTCACGATGAAAACTGTTTTCAGGCAATACGATGGAAACAACGAACGTACTGGCCTGGACAGTTGCAGGAGTTGTTATTGGGATGCTCCTAGTGTCCTCGTGCGTAGCCCTATGCGTAGCTCTCTGCTACCTACGTGCGAAGAGGAGAAAAAAGAAGAAACGCAGACCATGTGGTAAGTAGGAATTTTTTCTCACAGTTAAGCAGATTTCATGTTTAATTTCTAACATTGACTTATGCAAACTGTTGTAAAGGAGGCACATTGTGTGCGCCTCAGGTTCATACCTTTGAATTATGTTGCTAACTCCTAAAAGTCTAAATTTGGACACCGTTAAACTAGAGCCTGAAACGTAGCTATAACCGTACACATAAAATCAAATACCAAATATAAATATTACATAGAACCATAGCTGTGAAGGAATTGAGAACTCGTGCGTGTGGCAATTTGACACAAGTATGACATCCGATAACTTGGGACAAAGTTCCCATAACCTTAAATTGAATCGAATCGAGTAACTGCATTTGAACAGGTAGCAGTCAATGAGACAGCAGTGTTTTCTGCAGTTACAGGTGAAGAATTACATTAATATTAATGTGCCTCATTTCTGCAAGCGCTTGAAGACCATCCTGTTCGATCATGGGCTGGTTGCGTTAGGTCGGGAGCGCTTCTTATGAGTCTCTCTAAATTGGCGCTGTATAAATTTGCTATATCACAGTTTTTAATTACAATAATAAGGCCTATGAAAACGCTCATACATATAACAAACTGCTTTATGTTTTAAGTAGTATTTATGTAGGCCAGAGTTTTATGTATCGATGAGAGTGAAGGGAGCGAATAGCTGTGAAATCTATCTGAAATCTATCTATATAAAACAATGTGAATCACTGTGTGATGTTTATATCCTCTCCTGGCATCATCTGCGCAACTTAGAATGACCAGGTATAAATACACAGGAGTGGCCTAATGGAGGCAAAATACATAAAAGTGAGAAACTAAACCTTGAGATTCTAATAAGCTACATATACCAGTGGGCCTAAACAGCCAGTAGGAGGTAGAATCGGATGGTTCTTGTGAAAAACATACAAGAAGATTTGGTTGCTCAAAGAGATAATGTGAACACGAGATTAAGTGTTAATAGCCAATGAAAGACCTATCCATACATATTCATCTACATTGCATTGATTTCAATCTGTTCTCATGAAACTGTCCAATGATTTTTCTTCTGCAGACCAGAACGGAATGGCGAATACTCAGCCGTTGCTATGAACGATTCGCCCATTTGAAGAGATTCCTCCGGTGACAAAACTGGATAGTCTTATTTCTGCTGCCTATTATTCTTCCCATTGACATTCTACTGTCAGTGTTTTTATTTCATCGCCGAGTCGCTAGTGGGCGAAACTGAAGCAGAAATCTGCAAATATCTTTTCGGTTGTTGGCGAGCTTATCACGCTAACCAATCAGCTGTCTCGCATAAAATATAAAAATATAATATGTGGTTATCGCGTTTTCGTTTTCTGCAGCTGATATTATTCTCCATTGGAAGGTGCTTGTTTTTTGTTGTTTGTGTCACTGCAAGGCCTAGATCAAACATTATATATACTCTTAGACCTAAATGCAACAATATATGAGCAGATCTGGAATTAATAATAGACATGTTATTTTCTATTTGCAACCCTAAGTAAGTGGTGTCCATGGCCAGGGGCGGATCCAGGGGAGCCAATCCGGCCATGGCTCCCCTATTTGATATTTACACGGGACGTGTCCCCCTTCAGGAAGTAGACGAGGAAAATGACGAAATAATGGCCGCCCCATTTGATATTTACACATGACGTCATAGGACGTGGCTCCCCCGTAGACGAGTAAAATGGGGAAATATGGAAATATGAATGAAACTTTTTGAGGTTAATGACTAAAAAAAATCCGCCCCTGTCCATGGCAGCGCAGGAAACGTATTTTGAGCCTTAGCAACACGAGAGTCTAATTTGCAACGTTTGGTCTTAAGCACAAACGCAAGAAACTTGTAGAGATATTAATTAATCGCGCTTATCGCTATCACTAATCCTCAGTTTTATGCCACGTGCTCATTATGCTCTTTATAACTTAACTAAAGAACAACAAATTTATGAAGGTCCTATTCGCAGTATGAATGCATTATTCACGAGCACTTTAATGAGCCTAAGGTGTAGGCCTATCGATCTACTTTTTAGTAATTGCGGATATCTTATCAGGATTGCTGGTTTTCTTTGAAGCTGTTACAGACTAATTCATTCTGTTATATGAGAACGGCTACATCGAATACTTCAGTATAGATTAGATAATTTATGAAGCAGCAAATAGTTTAATACGTTTTTAAACAAGCAGCATAATATGACGTTTTTAAGCGTAATAACAGCCACACAATTAGTAGTTGTTAAACTTGTGTCTTCAAGATGGTCATTATAACTGCCATTGTGTTTATCCGTTTAGAGATGGGCCCATATTGGACCTAAGAAATAAATTGGGCTGGTAGACCTTCCAAAAACAGCTGCAGATAACAGAGGAGTAAATGTTGACCGAAGTCTGTTATATTGTGGCAATGGTATTTAAAACAACATTATGTTTTATATACAGCACTTCGATCGATATTGGGCATGGTTTTTCAGCGCTGATTCTACAGTCATTTCCGATTTATTGTTGTTTTTGTGTGTGTTTATTCTATCTTTCCAGGTATGTAGTTCTATTGATGATATTAATTTATTCCGCGGCCTTATGTACGGCATAGTGTTTTTTTCTGATAAAAAGTCTGACACAGCTTGCATTGTCGAGTGTGCAGCTGACTTATCTAGAGTGTGCAATGTGTAGTAAGAATTTTTGTAAGCTAGCTGAAGTCAGCTACACACAATTTCATTCAAATATCTGAAATTTTACTTAACAGTCCAAATACAGTTTGACAGTTTGAGGAAGAATGTGAAGTTGACTTTCCCGAGTAGTTCATGCACTGATTTACTCTAGCCGTGTTTTGGAAGAAAGAGAGCAGACCAATCCAATTATTTTCCGGTATTTTGTTGGCATAGGCCTACAATATTTCTAATTAGTTATCTGTGCTTTTATATCATTTGATATTGTTTTGATAAGAGTAACATCTGAGTTTTTATATGTTTTATTGTTGTAACATTCAATGTGCGATTTGAAGTAAAGGAGAAACCCCTGTGGAAAAGGTAACGCTCCACTGATGATCATGAAGCTGAAGCCAAGGAAAACTTATCCCGTTTAGCACCAGTGATTGGTGAATACCAGTCCACCTGTGCGTACTGGGCCCTCAAGTACGCCTATTCTGGTATGATAAGAATCAACGCGGCTGGATGCTAAAACGGTGTCGTATTGCTGTGGCTATTCTTGAGCTTCAACCGAGTCATCTTTCAAACAGCCCACGCATTTTGAAAAGCTTCTGAGTAATTGTTTTATGAGTAAATGTGTTTGCTTTTACGTGTTACATTTATATGTATATGTGAGAAACATTCTAATATATTGGATTCTTTTGAAGATTCCATTAAAACACCGATGCAATTGATTTTTGTCCAGCCAATATTATCCAATTTATGATTTGAAGCGATTTGTATTTTGAAGCGTTGTTGCAAATGTTGCTTTAAAGTTAGTTTGTCATCCGCAGTCATCAGTTGAACTCTGTTGAATTTGATTAAGATTTCATGATATCAGTATCTTTCAGTGAAGACAAACGCATTAATCTGTTAACGTATGATTAAACCAAGCTTTACTGCATATAATTTGATTCAATAAAAGAAATAAAATGTTACGAACTTCAAGGTAAATAAAATGGCAAGAATCAATTATGTTTGACTTATTATGTGGAGCTTTCAACCTACCGAGAATATATAATGTCTGAGGCCAGTTTGAAGCACATGAAGCTTTAATATTATTTCCAGTCACATACACAGATCAACACTGCAACACGCACAGTTAAGAGCTTAACTCGATGATCCTCGGTTTCAACTTTCTCACCCTACCAACCGTAGCTTCACTTCTTTTTGCTCTGATGATGATAATACTATAAAAATAATACAGGGCCTATATTCGTGTTTATTGACAAGCTCACTGACAAAACGCAGTAAGTAACATTGAAACACATGGCAGAACCGAATGACAACCCAAACTAACGCTCCCCTGGTGGCGTAATTAAGCAATATAAACTCGCAAATCGGACTTAATTCTACTCACAGAAGATTTGGCAGCGCCATGAAGAGCATGAACAACAGCACAATAGTAACTACTAATTAGTTGTCGATCGCTGCATTTTGCTAGACACCCACAACACCGAAGAGTACTAATTATGCCCAGCTTCCCTCTCGTAACCTTGTAGGCCTAGTATACCCCGTGATCGATCGAGTCGACCTGCTACGATCGACTTGGCTCGGCCGACGATCGTGTCGATCGACTTTGTCGACTAATCGACCTCTCGTCGACTCGATCGACTTGGCAAATAAACGATCGACTTGGTCGACTTTGTCGACTTGGACTGTAGTCTGTTGTGCATGGGTTAAGGTTAAACAGAACAGCGAAACAAAGCAACCCCAGTATGACAATTATTTCAACTATTATTCATTGTCCGATCATTCTAAACGTAAGTAAGTAAGTATATTCTTTATTAAGAAGCACTAGCAAATGCACAGTGCTGTACATGGTAAACACATTACAATCAAACATGGTAGACATAATATTATAATCAAACAATTAAACAATATAACCAATCATATAAGAGAGAAGTTATTACCAATAAAGTGGGACGTAGCCTAAGGGGGTAGAAGAGGAGAGGAGTAAAGTAGCCAGATCTAGGGAGAACATAGGCCCTATATAGTTATTTGTATAGCATCCTATAGCGAGGAAAAATTTCTGAGACAAGTCATCATGACTTGGAAGCTCAGGGTTATGTGGCCGTGGGCACAATGAGTGGCAAATGAGCTTAATCGGTGGCAGCATGCAATGCAATGTCATGCTAGAGATTGTGCAAAATACTAGCAAAGAGACTAGCGTGGCATTATTACAAAGCGCCTCAAATGAGGGGATGATGAAGGTAAGTACCCCTGACGCACCAGCCTCCGGACTATATGGCCTATGTTCCATCTAGGGCCTCGCGCATCTAGGGTCCGCTCGCAAAATCCTCCATACGGGCGTGTAATAAAGCATCCTGCCAACTGCAGTGGGGGCTGTTGGGTGCATCACATCAAATGGGGACGTACCAATGGAGCCCGAGGGCGCGTGAATTTTCGGTCTATTTCACTGAACTTGCTCATATTAAAGCTTAGGCCTAGGTTATACCTGTGTGCCCAGGCAGTAATGTGCTCAAATTCCACCTTAGTGGTAGTGATGCTTGATGCGGGGACTGCAAGGTAACAACCATCGGCACATTTAAAAATGCGGTAGCTTTTGTTGATTGGTTTTAACCTCAGTCTAGTCCCCAGGTAATCTACGCCTATTGAGCAAAAGAAATTATATATCGTGTAGGCTATACAAAGATGAGTTTGGGCATTGGGTAAAAATAGTAAGTAAACTATTTCAGAGTCGAGTCAAGTCGAGGAAACAACGATCGACTCGACTTGTCAAAACATATGATCGACTCGACTTGCAAGTCGATCGAGTCGAAGATTTTTCGACCGACTCGACTTGGCCGAGTTTCGATCGACTTGATCGAATGACTCGATCGATCACGGGGTATAAGGCCTAGGATCACGAGTACCCTGACAAGTCAGACGTATCCCATCGTCATGACCAGCTCGCTCGTGTGCTACCAAAAGGTGGTTGGTATTACTGTGAGCCCAACTATCTTAGCAAAACCCTCGAACTCGAAACTGCTCACTAGTGGTCAGTAGTCACTAAGGTTAAAGCACGAATGATTACGGCTACTATTGAAATAGGTGAATTTGTCTACGTAGCCTAATTATCGCAACTAAACAAGGTGTGACAGTTGAAAACACCACGGCAAACATTATAGTCTTGTATCCTATAAAAGCCATTAACATGGCTATCATTTCATAAGACAAGCAAATTATTTAGGCCTGAAATAGGGAATAGTTCGGCCACCAAACTTAGTTCTTATCATTTAGAATATCCTTGCTCCTCCCGTCATTATTATCGTTGAATTTAATTACATAGACTATACGTACTTCCACATGGCTTATATAAAGAATATAAACATAGACTACATTTACTATTGACTGTACTATCATTTTTACCCTGAATATAGGATTTGCAGAATAGGCTCATTATGTAAGCCCCTATGCATTATTTTATACAAATATTCAAATTGCATATATATAGAAAAACGATGAATTTTATGGTCATACAGTGTAGCTTAATATGGCTCCATAGTCGCTAATTATGTTGTCTGAATTTTCATGTGTCATTTCGGTTGTTCGGGAATCCTCGAATGATCGATCAATGCATAATTTGAGCCATCATGGATGGGAAGTCGTGGTGAATTTTGTCGGTTGTTTGACCCTGAAGGCATCATCCTTCTCCTATTCAGTGACAGAGAACTACTGGCTTCTGCTTCACCAATTCCGAATATTTGAGGAGAAACTCCTCTCATTTCCATATATTCCGTGCCATCAGCACCGATGTAGAACTGAAACATATGCAAAAGTGTCTCAGTCAGTGTAGCAAAATTTTGATAAAGAGAAGATTATTACACACTTTCACATCTTGGACCGAATATTCGGTATCTGCATGCTCTCAAAACCTAACATTGAAACCGTTGAATAGAAAGCAACTTCTACATTATTTTGAGATTTAAAATGCGAGTGCTTACAGATCTGTTTGTACGAGTACATAACAAAGTATCACCACTTTTGCTAGTAATGAACAGAAAAGTCTCTTTAATGTTCCTATAAATATCAACATTAAAGTATCTCCGTAGTTTCTTAGGGCAAGCAGAGTGTATGGTAAGAGCAGCGGAGCAACGTTAAATATACAATGAACGAATACGAACGAGAAGATCCAGTTATTCTACTGTTTTGCATCAGCAAAACTTAAAATAGTATCCACCATAGTTCGAGAATTCGCATTTTACGAATTTTAAGAATTTTTAAAATTCACGAATTTTAACGAATTTTAAAACTGCAGTTTTAAAATTCGTTAAAATTCGTGAAATAATAAAATAATAGAATTCTTTGCCATGGCAACGAATTTTATTATTTGTTTACTCTTCAACTTTTTAAACAAGTAAATGTCATAGACAATCAATCATCAGCCGTATAATAGATAGCTGACTTGCAACACAGTAGTACTGATATTCAGTCACTGTTCTACTTGGAGTCTTGAACTTCGATTTTGATCATAGTTCGGGTGTGTGACTGTGAGTGTCAGTCAACAGAACGAAACACCACCAGTGCCCCAGCTCCAGTGTGACCAGTCAGTCACTAACACAGATTGCAACCAAACATGGTTTAAAAGATTGGCAACGTCTTCTACTTCATCGTCCTCTGATTCTGAGTCAGGAACAGCCCACTGCTCCCACTCGACTCTGGTTTCTGTATTTTCGCCATGCAAATGCTCCCGAATTCCGGCAGAACAACCAACCAACAAATTCTTTGTCACAAAAACAACACTGTATTTTGGATTACCCTTTTCTTCTCCTAAATTACTACATATTTCCACTCCGGTCCAAATCTTTCATCTTTAAGAAATTAGATTTCAACTATATTAACTCGTTACGTAATAAACTTTTATGTTGAATTTTACATTAAATTCTAAGCAGAAGCTTAACACAACAAACCATGACGTCATCACATTTGTTGTTGTTGCTTACGCTGTGTTTGTAAAACGCCACTGTCATTTTAAACAAGGCCCAACAATGGCCCAACGAATTTTTACGAATTTTTACGAATTTTAAAATAGACCAAAAATTCGCGAATTTTTACGAATTTTAAACCCGAAAGTCACGAATTCTCGAACTATGGTATCCACCTTATTCATAATCAAGATATCTGTGACTCTTTTTTAGCCATTTAAATAAGTCTATTTAAAATTCACTGTGAGGCAAAGACGTTGAGCTGAACCTGGTCCAACTTCCTGGTACAAATTCATTCATTCATTCATTCATTCATTCATTCATTCATAGATTTATATAGCGCCCTTCAAGAAAACTACTCAGAGGTGCTCAGCCCAGCAATTGCGCAGCAACAGATGGCGTGAGTTCCGTGATCTTTATTTACCTCTATCTCGTACGTGCTTTAACCATTTGTAAAATCGTGGGTTTTTATTTTCAGGACGGGAACATCTTAGGAGATTCTCTCTTGAAGAGGAACTAAGTAAATCCGTTATTACAATTACAACAACAATATAGGCCTAGTGATTTAATGAGGACAGAGGTTGAACGATGCAAGAATAACCATGTTTTTTTACGCAAATACCTTCTTGATAGGTACTGGTGGTTCCTCCATGTCACTTGGCGTCTTCTGAACTTGTGAATAGACAGGTTCTAGTTTTTAAAACACAAGAAGTTTAAATTGCGATTACATGTGTATCGTTTGGAGCAATAGGATTGTAATTTCTGAGAGAATATAGGCCTAGTCAGGTAGCCATTTATAAATATGAACGTTAATTAAAAATCGAATCTGCAGCCGAATGTCGTCAGCAAATAGGGCTTTATAGGCCTACTGTACAGAGCAGTTCAGCGATCTTTCACTTCACCAAGTGGCGCGGTACGGAACAGAAAGATCAGGCACAGAGGTCTGTGGTGTGCCACAGCCCAGATCATACAGGTGAATTCCTTAATGTCAACAGAATGAGTAGGCCTATGAGAGCATACAATGTAGGTACGATGCAAACCAGCTGATAACAATCCGAGTCAATGTTAAAGACGGTGAAGAATAGTGACCGACCGTTCTTTTTCCATAGAAGAAAGTTCAGCTTCAGTAGAAATTACTATTGGTACTTACGATACATTGATTGCCAAATGCTGTTGGGAAAGAAATTAATAACTCAGTCAGCTATGGAGCCTATGGACGAGTGTGTGGAGACTTTTGTGGAGTAGTCTGGAAAGCTATAAAATTATGAGCTGGGTGGAGCAGAGTTTTCTGGAACTAAGTAGGAGAAACAGGTGGATTTAGAACACCATCCAAGTTTGAGGACCTTCTAACACTTTCTACTGGACGTAAAGTGATCAGATGGTAGGTGAAGACTCCGCAACCATATATCTAGGTGACTGTGCAGCTCCTTGGCAGCATGAAATTTTAAATTATATCCTAGGTATGATATGCGTCTCAAACGTCTTTCAGTCATAGTGGGACTGTGCCTGTTTAGGATATGGAATTGGGTCGACTGCAGCTATATGGCGAGATCTGATACTGTTTGCGTCGAGGAAGATTACCTGACCAATAGTGTTAGATTTAAAGGACAACACGTCTGGCCTATGCAGATGGCTTTATAAAAGCCTTTCTTTAATTTATTTTCGTTCTATTAACGCAGAGTTTCACCTGAATCAGAATCTCTGACGTCTTCACACGTTTTGAAATACTCTGGTGCACTGACGTCTGACAAGAAACACACAAGCAAATATCAAAGATTCATTCACACGATATATATAGGCCCTACATGTATTAGGAAACGTTTACGCACTTATGAGTAATGTTTAAAGAAACACATATAAAATTCCTATCCACAAATTGGCCTACGCGTGACGTGTCTTCGGGTCTTTTATTCTAACTGTGCCGAAAGGCCAACATAAAACCAAACCAAACCAAACAAAGCGATCGAATGAAAAGATGTCAGCAACAATTGTTTCTTGGTCAGTTATAGCATTAAAACGCCGTCAAGATCTATAAATAGTGCCAACGTCCTATTACGGTTGGTGTTTTTTTGCGGCTCCACAAGATATAAAAATTTGATGTTTTAAACAAATCTTCAGTCTCTGATCCTTCCTACCTTCATTTCCAAGATGCTGACACTCGCCATATGGCTGAATTTCGTCCAGATTTGCACAACTCGGAAATGCAACAGCCACTAAAATAAAGAACAATTCAAGAGGTCCTTTTTATTCACTGTTAACAATGTAATCCACACGATCTCCAATAAACAGTCTAACACTTTAACGACGAGCGTGCCGTAAAATGTATGTTATATGGTTAAGATGCTAGTTCCCTTAATAAGAAACCATATCGAACCTGTAACTACAAAGAAGCACTTCAAAGGTAGTTGTTAAACACACGCTATACACATAACTGAATATTTATATAATTAGATGCATGCATTTGAAAGAATTTTCTGGAACATGACTTCTACATGTAGGTCACAATTGTATTTCCTGTGAAGCACAGTTATGTCATTGTAAGACGTCGCCGTATTGTAACTGATTACCTAGAATACACCTACCGTCATTTGCTTCCGGAGAATTTTCTGTGAGGTTGCTTCTATTTTCCTGATGCAGTAGCAGACCTTTTAAGGGCAATAAACATAGGCCCTATAGCTATCCATCAAAAGCCACTCAGTTTTACAAGGGGTAAAATGTCAGGCATAGGCCTACATAAACAATTTGGATGGTATAAAAGTAAATAAAAAAAATATATGTGGATGTCAGCGATATCTACAGATGCCAGCGTGACTGTTACAAAAATGTACAACAAGCTTTTTCAAAAGCTCAAAATCAACAAATCAACTAGTCCATAGGTAGTTAAACCGTTCTCTAGGTCTATACAAGTCATAACAACAACCAGTGAGGCCTTGTGGTAAAACGAACAGAACGTGCGGTTACACAGTGTAAATCATTTTGCATCATTTGACATAATTAACTGGAGAGTGTAAAGGCCTAATTATATTTTATAAGTGTAATTTCAATATAAACAAACCCATAATATGCGATTATATGATGCAATATATTATTTCGAAATTACGACTGTCAAACATATAGTTCCTGTGAGAAGAACAGTCACACGACTCGTTTTACACAGCAATATCGTATCGTATCGTATCTAGTAATTTATAAGGCGTCTCTCGCAGCATAAACTATTCAGAGGCGCCCTCAGTGCAGGAGCCTCGTGAAAACAGAAACATCTTGAGCGAGCGAGTAGATGCCGGGAAGATTCCCGTCATGAGCTTAGTTCTTAGTGGAGGGGGAAGACCATTCCAGGCAGAGGGACCTGTTACAGAAAAAGCTCGTTGTTGGGCCAGAGTGGTCCTAGTACGAGGGACAAAAAGATCAAGACGGTCAGTAGAGCGCAAAGGACGAGACGAGGTTGCAGAGAGAGGTTGCCGCATATGGTCGGATAGGTATTTAGGGGCAAGGCCTAGCTGAGACTTTGAAACCAGAAAGAGGATCTTATACTGGATACGCAAAGTAATCGGGAGCCACTGTAGGACTTCAGTCATATATGTGGAGATATGAGCAAAGTGAGGAAGACGTGCTATGAGCCTAGCAGCAGCATTTAAGACGGATTGGAGGGGGAGGGGCGTAGCATGGGGAGACCGAGGAGAAGCGAGTTACAGTAATCGACCCGAGAGCAAAATGAATGCATGTACAATGGAGGTAAAGACTGTAGGTATAGTGGATTGCCTGATAGCTCTCAGTTGTCTCAATTGGAAAAAGTAGGAGCGAGTCAGAGTCGAGGTGTGTTCCGCAAAGGTGAGGGAGGAGTCAAGAGTGACACCCAGATCGCGCACACTCAAGGAGTAGGTATAAAAGGGAAACTTGAGGGCCAGCAGTGAATAATCAAGCTTAGTGCCAAAGCAAATCAATTGGGTCTTGGCGGAATTTAAACAAAGTCGGTTTGCTGACATCCAATGGTGCAAGTCATGGGGAAGTGCATCAACGGAGGAAACAATGGAAATTTGATCAGCTGGTGGAACGTGGACAAAAGCTTGTACGTCACCAGCGTGTTTGGTAAAAATCAGGGAAATGTCAGCTGTATAGAGAACATAAGGACAGGTCCAAGTACTGAGCCCTGGGGTACGCCAAGTCTAACCCTAGCCCATTGAGAGCTAGAGTCACCAAAGACAACCATCTATCTGGGAGCGATCAGAAAGATAGGATTGAAACCAGAGAAGAGGAGCGTTAGAGATGCCACAGGATAGCTGCAAAATGAAATAGAAGGATATACTGAGATGTGTTTTCACGACGAGCGCAAACACGAATAGGTCTTTTATATAAACATAATGCAGGTATGTAAGCATTTCTACAGCATCTTTAGCATCTTATTGTGCAAATGATAGCGTTACACAGATCTTTCGACATAGTACTCTACGCATTGATGAAGCTGAACATTTTCATAGCGCCTTCCAAAGACCTATCAAAGTCGTAGAAACATGGTTTTCTACCATAATTGAGGTAGATGAAATCGTGTAAGACTCTTATGGTCGGGGTTAACAGGTCGGAAAAACACATATGCGATGCTGCTATAGTAAACATTGGTCCAAATCCACTCATTAAAGAGTCGTAGCAACAACTTGACGCTGTTGATACGGATCTTTCAGGTGTATTATAGTTATGCAATGCCGAACTCTGTTAGCAATTTGAAGATAAGTTGGCGGAGTTATACGTGGCTTGGTGCCAACTCAACCCTCTATCTTACAGAAGTCTGTAAATGAATGCAAACATAAGTGTGGATGTTATAAAAGGTGTCTGGTAGTCGGATTGTTGTCGCTGTTTCAACACTGGTACTACGGTTTTGGTAATGTTTCTGTATTAGCGTGTCAGCTAGTGTATGACCCTGATCTTTCTTATTCCACTGGAAGTCTTCGCTAGCGATTGTCATGTGTTAGATGAACCTAAAAATACTATGTTAAGCGAAAGACAACCAATGCATGTGAACTCAACGATGGAGTCTACGGATTAATGAGTCCTTGAATGTTGTAGTAGCCAACAGATTGCTCTTTGATGTTTACATAGTCGTTTCTTCTTGGTTCGAGTGCAGCTATTGCAGTATCTGGAACAGGTCGTCCATAATGTTCCAATCTGCTGTACACGGTAGGCAGAGGAATATCTCTCGTTCCCAACTGACTGTAATGACGAGATAGCTTTTCATGGGTATGAGTCGATTCCACCGCAATAGTTGTATCGTCAGCCTTAAATTCGTGCGGAACTTCAAGACTTGAAATCGATTCGTAGCTGTTAGATTCTGTGGATTCAGGATCGCTTATGGCGCGTGGAGTTTCTATTGGGTTGGGGTTTTCAGCTGGAGATTTTGTCTCTTTGCAACCTATGTATTAAAGTAGAACGCCGTTAGAATACGTTTATTTTAGACGCAATATTTCACTACAGTTAACGTAGGAATCATATGCTAAGAATGGTTTGATATAGGACCCATAGCAGTAGTTGAACATTATATGCACTGGAACGAACTACACACTGCATAGTTAACACGTTCCATTAAAGTAAATGCTGTTCCATATCACTAAAAGTGGTCTTTTTTCAAATAAGAGTGCATCTTTTTTCACGAAATAAATATTTTGTGTTTTCAGCAAAAGTATGTTCGTTTAAAACGCAAACCTCACGTATAAAATTTTGAATGAGCTGCATCAAACTATAATTATGCTCTACGATTTCCAAAGCATCAAATTTTGATTGAATTTAGACTCGCCGTAATGAAGAATCTTGGAGCTTCAAACAAGCTCAGAATGTATCTCAATGTATTCAGAACTGTTGGCGGATGACCTGCATTTAAAGGGTAACTCTTTGCAAACTAACGACGTTCTACTTAATTATATAATTCTATTCTGTTTCATCGTTATATTTAACGGTGTGTGACAGTTTTGGACTGGATAATATTTACAATACCATACGTTGTAAGTCAACAGTAATTAGTTTATACGGTTTGGTAAAGAAGTGAAAGCTAATTGACCTGCTGCTGCTCTTTTCGTCCACACAAAATAAATGATCAGAGCCACGACAATAAGTATCACCAACAACATCGAAGATGGTACTACTGCCAACACAATAGTCGTTGGATTCGTACGCGCCTCTAAACGTAAACACAGAAACACGCTGTTAGAATGATTATGTTTAACATAACGGTCGTGTTGTGTAAGTCTCTGGTCTCCATATGAGATCAAACAACTACACAGCAGATCAGTCTTGGTCACAACTGTTAACTTCGTCTAGGTGTTCTGTGGCACCTGTGCACACACAATCTTTTAGTAATGCAGCAATCTACGCCTACTTGACAACATTCAGCTTATATACAGACCGAGCATGTCGGGTCAAGGTAGTCATTGTTTTGCCTATCGCTTCATTGATAAATTCTTTTGTCGTTTGCTAAAAATTTAAGCTAAGTCAATGCGCATTATTGAAAATCTGAAACGCACACTCCTATTAAGAACAATTTTACTGGTCAATTGTAACCTGGCTCTCGAAGTCATAAGGGATCCTGAATAACTCATCATTTTGTGCTTTCTGTTGTAGAAATATAGTTTTCTGAGTTTGGTCCATGTTTTTGTTAGATGAACCTAAGGTATTATGTTAAGCGAAATTGATTGATTTATTGATTGATTGATTCTAAAATCCACAACCTCTGTACTCTGTCGATTTCTAAACACGAGCCAGGGCCACTATGGCAAAAACTCGAGCCTTTTCCTGCATTGGTCCTGCTCTATGGAATCAACTTCCTCCATTGACACGTGCCTCTTTATTAACTGGTGTCCCAAGTGCCTCGTTCCGCTGTCTTAAAACCTTTTTCTATTCACTGGGTCTTTCGCACTGGGAACGCCTCTGATTAGCGAATACTGTGAGAGGCGCTTTATAAATGTTTAGATACAATACAATACAATACACAGTGCGTCTGATTTGAAAATAGTAGGCGGGTTTAAAATCGATCGCGCTTGACCGAGTAGGCGAGCGATGCGCGGCCGACCTCGGGAGCTTTGTGTAGAGCGTATTTTATGTACCGTAGTCGTTCGTATATAGCTGCATATAGGCCTAATAATCATCTAGTAGGCCTATCTCAATTCAGTGCTGTTATCCGTCCTGCATCATAATTGTAATAAGTTTTAGCGTGCTACTTGGCTATAATTAATGATTACAGTAACAGTAGGCCTATTACTGGGACAGTATTCCAGGACAGAAGTAGGCCTAATTGAACCCAGTGAATCACTGATTTCAATATTTTCTTAAGAACAGTACTGAAAAAGATTAATGGAAGCTGCACAATAACAACAAATTAAACAATCACATTTACTGTACCATTATCTGTAGTTCACTAGTGTTTTCGCATCACACATTGACAAATTCAATCACTTTCACTGTCAGTGGGTGGCATTGTGGGCCATGCCATAATATTTTATTCTGCCATGTCAATGTCACCTGCTCCAAAATCGTCATCACTTGAGTCTGAATGATCTGTTTCATGATCAGAACTGCCATTGGCATCCTCATCAGACTGAAGTGGCTCATCATCACCAGAGTCGGATAGCAAGTCATCAGTCTCTGAAGCGCCGAGACTGGTGGTTGGGAACAGGCTTCGCTATCGATGTCACTGAGAATAAACTTACGGCGACTTAACATGACATTGTATGTGTTGACTGTGTCGTTTATCAAGTCTTCACGTTCTTTCTCCAACCACGCTAGGTGGTTTGCACGAATCAACAACAAGTCTGACATTGTGCTGTGACCCATAGACAGCCTTCGATCAGACAGCATTGAAGTGAGAAAACTGAAGCATGATTCGGCGAACCCGTCGCTAACTCCCATCGCCATCACCATTAGTGCAGCATGCAGATAGGGGCCTACTTGGCAGTTCCGAACGACGGCAACGTATAGTGCACTGCCAGACATCTGAGACAGATTTGTTGTCATAATAATAGCGCACTATGCGCCTAAGGGATTTTAGTTCAGTGGCCAGCAAGTAAGTAAATTGAAGTAATCTTAATTAGATAAATAAAATAATGGTCTGCCTCCAGGTTCATCTATCGTCTTGGAGTCTAACTCAAACTCAGCGAGCGACGATGGTGAGAAGTCTTCGGCTAGGCGAGCGGTAAATCGCTCGCCTGTACCTTTGCTAGGCGAGCGACCAAGAAGAGCAATCGATCGCTCGCCTTAAATCAGACGCACTGACAATACAATAAGTAATAACATCTTTATGTAGGCTATGTAATTTTAATAAGAAGAAGAAAAGTGCATTCCCGCAAACTAGTCTAGCTCTGAGGCAGCCATGGGTTTGAAGTGTTAGCAATACCATTTTTCTAAGCATCGGCATGTGAGGGCGGGTGGTCAGTCCTCTCCCTCGCCATCTGAGCTTCCATTCTCACTATAGCCGAGTTGACTAGGGGGTGCAGATGAGGCAGAAATCGCGAAACAATTTTTAGTGAGAAGTTGAACACGACCTCTGGATTGACAGTACAGCACCATCGCGCACTCCATTTAATGCAATTTGACATCAGATAAATGTTGAACTTACTATGCACAGTGACGTTAACCAATTGCGTTGAGCACGAAATGTCGTTAGTTGCTGTGCACGAGAGAAGCGTGATTTGCAGGTTGGTCATGCTTTCATCCAATCTGATCGACGCTCCTTTGAAGACTCTTCCGTTTGTGAGGTCTTCCCATTCGTAGGTTGCATCTGGATTGGCGTCAGCAGAACACGTCAGTTCTTCGCCAACGTAATGCGAAAAACCCTTGGGAGATATCGTAACATGACGCGGCTTATCTGGCAACAAAATATAAAATTGAGCCCGACTCAATCACTAAACACTGATTCGATTCTAAACGTACATTATGCATGTAAGTAGTGCTTATAAATTCCCATGGCTAAATCACTGCATAAAATGAAGCAATCGAAATACAGTGCAACGCATATATCTATATAGAGAGAGACAGAGAGAGAGACAGAGAGAGAGAGAGACAGAGAGACAGACAGAGAGACAGATAGAGAGACAGACAGACAGAGACAGAGACAGAGACAGAGAGACAGAGAGACAGAGATACAGAGAGACAGAGAGACAGAGTGAGAGAGACAGAAAGACTCTCGGTGTCTCTGCAGGGCCGGTTTAACCACTAGGCGAACTAGGCGGCCGCCTAGGGCGGCACATTTTTGGGGGCGGCAGAGAAGCTACACAAAGAAATATTTTTTAAACCATTGCCGCCGTTTTGCCAGTCCAGGGGCGTAGCCATGCAAGGCGCTTAAGGTGCGTACGCACCTCCTGTCACATTCTGCATTAGGGCCCTATAGTCTTTCACTTTTCTCCAAGCGCGCAAATTTTAAATTTGGTTAACTGTTCCATCTGATTATATATTTAGCCGCTGCCTACGGTGTTCAAAAAGCCCGTGTACTGCGGTTATGTCTCAGCCTCTCTGCAGTCTGAACTACAGTCTGTTTATGACGCATGAATCATGATATCTGATAACAGACGTATTGTGTGGTATTTGTCTATACATGTACTGGGTTACCCTGATGTGTCGGAGTAATTGACCTTGTTCGACCCCCCAAGCTGCACATGAGCCAGATTCTCCCTTTTAGATGTACAACCACGGCATAGGCCTACAGCCCCAGGGTGTGATTTGCCGGGGGGGGGGGGGGGTTGGGGGGGTCGGACCCCCTCTTTGCTATGGCCCGACCCCCACACTTCCACCTCCAAAAAAAAGGTGTGGGGGTCCAATTTCGACCCCCTCTTTTGGCAGTGCGGCCAGTGCCACAAGAGGGGGTCGAAATTGGACCACTGCAAGCAGTTAGTAGGACTTATTCGTTTCATTTCCTCATTCGTTCAACAGTTGACAGTTGACACAAAGTTTCAAGTTGTACTGTTGTGACGTTGTCCGGTCCCGTCGACTCCCGTGACAGTTACACAATTTCCCAAATGATCAAATCTCAGAAACTGTGGAAGCCTTAACGTTTAGGCATACTGTTCAAAGATTGTGAGGCTCTAAAGAAGAAGAAACAACAACAAAAACAACAAAACTGAGCGATAATAGATGATTGTATAATTTGTATTTCTTTTCACGATTTCTGAATGCTAGTCAAATCTGGATGAGAAAAGCTGTAAGTCACTGTTAAAATTTACATAGCCTAACTTAGGCCTACTTAAATGTAGGCCTACAGACTACAGTAGGCTACAGATTAGATCGGTTGAGGTTTCTGAAAGAGTGTGTTTAATATTGATGCAAGCAGCAAACTTAAATCAATTCACCTCGTTTCATCCAATGACGTCAATGAAATAGACTGCGCTATATTTTTAACAATTATTTGAAATACTAGACGGGGAGAAAAAAAAATTTATATTGGTACCCGGACATTGAGTGTAACAAGCTGATTTTTTAGGGAACTATCCGGAAGGTATTAAGGAAGACTCCTGCAAAAATCGTCCTTTATCGTCCATTGGGAAAAAAAGTTATAAAGGTTTTAGTGATGAGTTTATGCTTGAGCGATATAAGAGGTCTTTGAGTAGTAAACAATGTATAAACAATGCATACACAAATTAATAGTGCAGGATCTTAGCGTCAAAAAGCATTAGGAATATTTCACTTCCGGAAGCGTAGTATACATATAACTTTTTTAAGTTCGGGGGAGTGTCCTGAAACAATGTTCGGCGAGAAACCGTTCGTGAGACGTGCAGGGATTCCGGAATTTGAACTTAAAGTATTAACTTTTGTGTTGATTTGATTGAGAGATAGTACAGGTTTATCGGATTAGGAACGTTTAACTTCCGGAAGCGAATTACACATATAACTTTTTAAGTTTGAGAGAGTGTCCTGAAACAATGTCAGCCGAGAAACAGTTTGGGGGACGTACAGGGAATCTGTAATTTGAGTTCAAATTGTAAACTTTTATGTTGATTACTATTGAGCGATAATAAAGGTTGATAAAATCGTATTTTAGCGTTTTAAATTCATGCATGGTCAGTAAGGTTAGGATTAGGGTCAATAGGGTTAGGATTATGATCATGAATTGGGTTAGTATGGTTATATTTAGGGTTATAGCTGTTTAAAGTGAAAACATTGATTTTATTTCAGAAAATATATGCTGTGCACTATCGCATATCATTGTTTTTATAATAATATTAATGCTGTTTTGTAATACCTGTTGTTTGTGTGTGTGTTCTGTTTAGCATTAGAATGGCTACACCAGATATTATGTGTGAAACACTTAAGATGACTGTAGATGAGCTGCTGAGACAAAATCATCTAGCAATTTGTCAGATACCCAAAGATGGACTATGTCTAATCCTTGCATGCGCAGAAGCGCTGAACGTGTCTAAGGAACATATAGTTGAACGTCTCAACTCAGAACTTGCTCAACATCGTTCCGCCTATGAGAAGTTCGTTGTAGCAGATTATGATGTAACAAAGGAACTGGACCGCTATCTGAAAAAGGGAATATATAATAGTGATATCGGTTATGTTTGTGTGAGTGCACTAGCAAATGCGATCGGCACCAAGATCGAAATATATCAGGAACTCGATGGCCGCATCCTTCGATTTCGGCACGAGCCAAGCCGTCGCCCAGAATCGCAGCCAGCAGTAGCAGTACCAAAGACAATATGTCTGCTGCGCTCAGGTAGTGAAGAGGTCCCTGGCAATCCACTACATTTTGATGCTTTGCTAGCAGCTGAAGATGTATTGAAGCATCAGAACAGGAACCCTGGTGGAAAGTCTGGAAAGAACAGCATGGTCAGCAGCGTCAGCACGCCATCAGCTGTCAAACGCAGTGTGGTGCAAATGTCGATACGCACCATGTTTAAAAAACCACGCACAGAAGTTCCTTACACAGAAGCCTGCAGTACTCCTACTACTGCACAAACGAATTCATCTCATCCGATTCCCTCAACATCTTGCATGGAGTCGGTTTCTCAGACAACAGCGACTCATTCATCCATGTCCGAGACTGTAAAGATACTAAGTACACCACAAAGCTCTGTCGCTGAAACTTCCACATTAAGCCAGCTGCCTGTATCACAATCTACCGATTACGTCACGGTGCCTGTAACACCAACAACGTCAGTTCTTCCATCTGTGGTTCAGTGTCCATTGGAATCGGCTTCTGCAACTACAGGTACGGTAATTTCTAACCGGTACGGTAATTTCTAACAGGTACGGTAATTTCTAAAGTTGATTTATTGGGGGGGGGGGCATTTGCTTTGGCGTCCCCCAAGTTAAATATTGGGGGACGGGGGTTACAAAAAATTTCGGAGAGCCACAAATTTTATGTATTTTTAAGTCGCTGACCATTTTGTTTACGTATATTTTTCCTTTCCATTGGAAATCCTATTTTTCGTTTCGGAAATTTCCGGTTTTGGTTTTGTAAGAAATACACTTCGAGCACTATTTTAGTGGCCGAGAGCAACAGTCGGCTACACAAGTTATTTTGTAACAGAAGATGGAAACATTCGCTTCAATAAAAACCTAGAACTTAGAATTGTGAAAAGTGGTTGTGTTACACAACCACTTTTCACAATTCTAAGTTCTAGGTTTTTATTGAAGCGAATGTTTCCATCTTCTGTTACAAAATTATGGTTGTAAGGTACCCCGTTTCTGTGGCTTGTATGATGTATGATGTATCACAGTCACTGCCGAGAAGTTCGAGAACAGAGAAAAACAGTAAAATCGAATTATCTCAGACTCTGAAATACAGGTACCGTATAGCCGAGACTAGCTCTCAGCCACTCATTTATAAGTTATAAGCCAGGTGATTGCGATTTTAGCCATGATAAGGATGCTTCTTTTCATCGTTTTACCAACTTAGTAATTTAAAATTTTTCTTTTATTTTTACAGAACACAGCACGGTCTGCACCACTACTAGGTCCACTAGTGATGATGACGATGAAGATTCTGTCACTACCGCAGATAATACTTGTCCGAAAGTTTGCCGAAATAAAGATCAATTCAGTGCATGGACCAAGTCGAGGGATTGGTTATACTGTGAAAGTGGTGCGGTTCGTTGTTCCATTTGCATTAAAGCCAAGAAGATGGGTGGTGTAAAAACGTTCGGGTTTCAGGGTCAACGTGAAGAAGGTGCCTTCATCACTGGTAAAGTAGATGCTAAATCAGCCAAAACATTGTTAAAAAAAATTGACAGGCATCGTGAGTCTAAGCTGCATATACATTCTGCTGATGTAGTACAATCTGCTGCAGCTCATGCATTGCCCAAAGCCGTGGACAAGGCCCAGGCATTATTTGAGCTACAACACAAAGCAAACATTGAGAAAACGGAGATTGCATTTAGAACCGCATACGAGTGTGCGAAATCCAATTTGTCATTTGCAGAATATTCCCGCCTAATGACACTACAGTCAGTTAATGGATTAAATACCGGTGATATGCTTGTGTCTAATCATTCATGCATAAATATTGTTGAGCACATTGCGAGCGAAATGCGGAGTGAGTTGATACATCATATTGTTGCAAATGATCTTCTATTTTCTGTCATGATAGACGAAAGTACATCTGTTGGAGATAAGCAGTCTATGATCATTTACATAAGAACCGAACTGGAAGGAGAGGTCCAGTCATTTTTTCTCGGTTTGGTACCAATCAGTTCAGGTACTGCGATAGATCTGCATATTTTGTTGATGAATTATTTGGAATCGGTTGGTTTAACTGATGCGATATGTTCAAAGCAGCTTGTAGGCTTTTGCAGTGATGGTGCGAGCACCATGATAGGCAATTATAGAGGTGTTGCTACGCTGTTGAAGGAAAAATTTCCACGTGTTCAGAGCTTCCATTGCATGGCACACCGTTTGGAATTAGCTATCAAAAATGCGGTCGATTCAGTGAATGGTGTGTCTCATTTCAAAATTTTCATAGACAGTTTGTACAAATTCTACAGTCTGTCACCCAAAAACCAGAGGGAACTCGCTTCAATAGCTGCAGACACCAATACTGTGTTGCTCAAAATTAACAAAATTTTTGAAGTGAGATGGGCCTTTTCATCGTTTCTTTCCATGAAAGCGCTACTACGCGATTACTGTGCATTATATGCCCATCTTTTGCGGTTGTCTGAAAATGGTGATAGATCGACTAAGGAAGCAAGCAAGTGCAAAGGTTTAGCCAACAAAATGTCTAGTTGGATCTTTGTCAGCCAATTGTGCATGCTAAAAGATTCACTGCGCACATTGAAGCAATTGTCATTGTTTTTTCAAAGTAATGATGCCAATCTTGTCAGTGCAACTATGAAGATTGCCCAAGCGAAAGCCTCGTTATTAGCCATGAAAGACTTCCCCGGTAAGAGTCTAAAAAACATGTGGGACATGTGTGATAGTACAGGATCGTTCAAGGGTGTTCTGCTTAAGCGGACCGATACTGACTTTGCAAATTTTACCAGTCTCAGAAGTCAATTCTACCAGTGTCTGTTAGACAATATAGCTGAACGATTCCCTTGCACAGAGACATTGAAGCTTGCAAATGTCTTGAATCCAACAAGCTGGCCAACAGATGACTTAGAAAAAACGCTGTATGGTTGCAGAGAGGTTGCTGCTCTCTGCAAGCAACTTTGTTTCAGTTCTATTGCGAGTGTTGAAATCCTATCAGATTTTGCTACTTTTAAAGATAATCTGAAAGTAGGAATGCATCTAAAACAATTGCTGACAAAACTGTCCATTTATCCTATCTCCAGTGCAGATTGCGAGCGTGGTTTTAGTTCCATGAATCTGCAGCACACAGACACAAGAAACCGGCTAAAAACTGAAACTGTCAGTGCTCTATTGATGATAGCTGTTAATGGCCCTGCTGTGCAATTTTTCAAGTGTCACGAGTATGTCTTATCTTGGTTCAAAAAAGGCAGGCATGGTGCCAACGACAAACCAACAGGGAAGAAAAGGAATGTTGATGAGCTTAGACCAAGATATAAACTTTTTGCCATGATTAAAGACTAGTCACTACCACTTAGCTAGAGTTCATCACAAATTAGGCTACATCATACATGACAATTTCATTTCAATAATTTTCGCATGATGACTAGTTCATCATAAATAATTTGCACTTCGTTATTGATGATTCTTGTTTCTGTTGTCATTTGAAATTATTTCTGTTTTTAGTCCTCAATAGGAACACAAATATCTTCTTATTTGAAGTTATTTCTTGTGAGTTGTTATAAGAACAGTATTTAGTTTATGCGTTACAGCTTGTGACTTGTGAAGTTCCGAGCACTTCGTTCATCCTAGGACCTTACTATTGTTTTATTATTTTGAGTGCTGACTGCTGAGTATTATTCTCACTTTGCGTTGTACACACTTGTACTAAGTAACAAGTATTTTGTTGCCAACTTCCAAGTATGCTCAGCTTTCCAAGGGTACATATACTAAGTATGATCATTGATTTTGGTGCTAACTGCGAAGTATTGATCGTGTGCTGGACTGCCGGTAGAAGTTTCAAGTTTTTTGGTGACTACATTTTCTGATTTCATTCGCTTTAAATTGTGACCTCAATATATCCTGCACCTGTGCATTTTACTGCATTTGTACAGCCAACTTTTATGTTGAAGTTAGACTTTTATGTTCTTATGTTGCACTATGCCACTATTATAGTGCAACATAAGTGAATATTATAGTGCCACTATAAATGAATACCCAAATGTCTTTGCTGCATGTTTATGTGTTTTCCATGTTAAACAAAAAAATAAGTAAAACAAAAATTTCAATTGGACTTTCTTATTTTTCTCATATTTTAAGTCCAATTGGGAGTGGTTTTTGTATTATTTTACTTCTAATTTAGAGCAAGTTTATGCAGTACTGTGTTTGTTTACAATGAAAGTTGCTAATGACAAGTTAATTAAACTTGAAAACTACTGGGTTAACGAACAGAAAAACTTCAAACCCTTTAACATAAATAACATGTTAACTGATCTTTAAAAAGGTGATATTATTCAATTCATTCAATTCACTTTCAATAGAAGATTTTGCTTTGGATTGCACCAAATCAATAGCGGCCGGGGCTCCGCCCCGGACCCCGCTGGGGGAGCTTACGACGCTCCCCCAGACCCCCTAGTCGGATATGCTCGGGCTTCGCCCTCGAACTCGCGCGCTGCGCGCGCTCGGCTCCGCAGTCGCCGCGGCGTAATTTGGCCCCCCCCCAAAACAAGGAAATTAAGCCGACCCCCACACTTTTTTTGACAAATCACACACTCTACAGCCCTACACTCTAACGGCATAATCTCTCAGCTCAGCGCTAACATATGCATGAAATAGTATCTGCCTTGTTCGTGTCTTTTGCGCTCTCTCTCTCTCTCTCTCTCTCTCTCTCTCTCTCTCTCTCTCTCTCTCTCTCTCTCTCTCTCTCTCTCTCTCTCTCTCTCTCTCTCTCTCTCTCTCTCTCTCTCTCTCTTGTTTTCTCTCGCTCTGTCTCTGTCGCAGACTGTCTCTCTCAATGTCTCTCTACAAGCCTTGTGGGGCCTGTACACTCTACATTGCCTACAGTGACTCTACACACGATTGCAGTATTCAAAAGAAAAAAGAAATTAAGACTCAACTGATGGTAAGGAACTTCTAAATTTAGAGTAGCAGTTCTTTTTGCTATAATTTTTTTAGTAGTACATACGTAATCTGCTTCACTTCCTGAAACATTACTAAAATAGGCGTAGCTACATTGAGGCAAGAGGAGGCATTTGCCTCCTCTTGGTTTTGTAGATTTAAAAATTTTCCTTTGGTTATAGCCCTGCATCCTCAAATACACCCGATTAGGGTGTACACCCCATGGATGTTGCCTCCTCTTGTGCGTTTAGCCCCGAGAAAAAAGTCATCAAGTCATCGAATGTATTAATTTAATGACTAAAAAAGGTCATCAACTTTTTCGTAACATAAATTTAAGAAAACATGCCGAAATTCTGAAATTCTCAGAGCGAAATTCTCAAATTCTCAGAGGTTTTTTAGACCGCCCTTCGGACGCTGAAAAATGTCCCCCTCACCTCTCAAACAAGATCGCCGCCACTGCATCAAAGTTTGCCTCCTCTTGAATTGAAGTCTGGCTACGCCCTGATTACTAATGCCTTTTACTTAAACCTAACGTTACGCTGTGAATCTGTTAAAATAAGAAAGTATAGTGTCGAAAGTTGATTCCGTGATCGTTTTATTTAGAAGTAATAATGATTCTTAGATGATTACAATTTACAATGGGGACAATGAACGACGATACTAAATTAAAGATGCAGCATTCGGCTGCATTCCTGTGTGAAGGTTATATTAACTTGATCAATTTAATATTAATAAGCCCTATCGAGTGCGCATGCGCAGTCACCCGACCCACTTCATTGTCCTAGAGGTCATTACTACCAACTTTGTCAACAAACCACACACATGTCGGTATAGGTCGATTGCATTTAATGTTTACAACTTGTAGCATTGCTTCAAAAATATGAAAATCCATTCGCCTGGATCAACGAATCTGTGATCTGTGTTTACCATAATTTCAACTCGAGTAGGCCTACTCTTACTTAGTGAATGCATGCGGGCAATGTTAAGATGTCTGAATTAAACATCTTTAAACATCATTTTTCGGACCGCGGTTCGCTTCCCGAAGGTGGCTTATTTCAGAGATTTAAATCTCGGGCTAGCACGGTCCCAACACGGGGACCTTAAATGGCGTGGCACCCATTCAAACGGGCAGCTGTGGTGAAGGATCTCACCCGATCAATTCATTGAAAAATGAGCAGGGTCGAGGCCATTATACGGTCGCTACAGAAAATCGCGTACATTTACATTTAATGAAACATTCACTACCAGTCATTGCAACAGAGTGTGAAATGGTTACAGGTGTTGATTCTATGTAAAAAGATTAAATATACTGAAGTTTAATTAAATTAATTAATACTTTTAATATTTCCTGGTTAAGTTTGTGCATTGCTCTCAGATGCTGCAACAGATGCCACCATGCTGGGAAAATGAAAGTATTAAAACAATTAGTCTCTAGCATCGATTGGCAAACATCCCAGAATGATTTGTTAAACAAGTTTCTTTCAAAAAAGGAGCCACACTTACTGAAAAATCACACCACTGCCTATTACCGAACTGCTATCTGCATTTGAATATGTGCTACTTTTAATGCTGATGAGTGCGACTTAACATGACATGACCATCAGCAGTCACAAGATATGGCACAGGTGGTTTCAGCAGGATCTATGTCTGCAAAACTAATTGGACACTAAACCTCAAGCAATCCCTCGCCACAGCATCTATTAAGTGACAATTCTATCTGGTGAAGCACACAAAACTGAACGTTTCTTATGAATGTATAAGCCACATTCCTGTTGGAACTGCTAAGTTTTCATGATCCAAGTTTTGAACCACATATATGTTTCAACTTCTTCCACTTTCCTTTCATGGCCACATCTCAGAGATCAGCAGTAACATTTTTGCCCTCCATTATCAACTTGATAACAGAAGTGGCATCACACACTTTATCAGAAATAATTTTTTTGCTCGTGTAAAAACTTCACGTGCAAAACAAACCAAAGTGAACTTTTACTCTGACCACGTGTTTTTCTTCAATCTGCTTAAGTTCAAACTCAGAGTATACAGGCAGAACAAAATCAGTAGCACAATAAAAACGTTTAGCATAATGTAATAAATGTGTGATGTCAATCAATCAATTAAATATTTGTTTATTGAAAGATTTCCGTCGACACGTGATGGGATTTCACAGTGTTACAAAGACAATAATTGCAAGTGAAAATAAATCATACAGTGCATATTTTAACTATAACTAGGGGGACAAATGTCCCAGTAGTTTTAGGATTTGTCCCAGTAGTTTGGGTGATTTGTCTCTGAAACACTCTACTTTTAATGTAATATTACAATATTAAAACGAGTGATCTCTCTCACTATGACAATCTGAGAACGAGCCATCGACTGTCAGTGTCTTTGGATACTGTTAATGATCGGTTATTGATATCATTCAATGTCAATGGAGTGGGCGCTGCATATTTTCACCCAAAGCCGCCATGCATAGCCAAATTGCTTACTAGCAAAGAGAGACGCGAAGGACATTCAGATCCGGACATTTATGCCATGCAATTCTATGCGCACAAGTTTTTCTGCAGTAACTGATCTTACCATATGGGAAGTTGTTGTGACCGAACTCTGTCTTGACGAAAACAGCAGCATAATAGCTGATGAATACTACAGCTACATCCTATAAATGTTTGTTTGGTGGATGGACCCATATGGGTCACTCACCAAGCAAACATTAATAGAATGTTATTTGTTTTCTTTGCTTAACCAAATTGGAAAATAAGTTGATCGTGGTTGCCGAAGTCAAAGGTATCATTGTTTGTTGTACCTGCAGCTCATCCACTGGGTCACAGTCACTCAGCCTGTCACTGACTTACTTCTATCAATTATTTTGGTAGTATGGTTGAACTAATTATGTCATATTTTCAAACTTCTATGCATGACTTTAATTGGGATATGTATAATAATAGTAAGGAAATTTGGTAAAATGAAAGTGGCTAAAATGGGCTCCATTTGGCAGCAAATGCTGTAAAATGCGTTGTCCGCTGGGGCCTCGGCCCAGACACCCTAGTCGTGGCTGACTGTCCCACTAGTCAAAATTCATTAAAATATGCATTGAAATCAGAAAACAGTTAATGAAATAGACTGAAGAGATTAATGGATTTTAAAATAAAGTAGCCTATACATATAAAAGAAAAACAGTATAGTGCTAAAATAGTTAATTGTTAATAAGTGTTTTTATAGAGCTTAAGGGAGATAAAGTTTTTGTCGTTTTTATCAGGTAGGCCTAATGTGAAATGATGAGCCCGTGGCCGGAAATTATGAGGGACATTGCGATCAGGTGGAAAATATGGTCGCTGAACATGGCCGTGGTCTGTAATGGCTGTCTTAAGGAGGCGTTTATCGGACTGTTTTGTCAATTCAGAAGCGATTTGAGTGGATGGGAAAAGTAGGCCAGAACGTCGTATTTTCTTCAGCAGTGTTTCAACCCTCTCCCTGTCTCCTACTTGGGTATAACCCCAAGAGGCCGGGGTGTCGACTCGTATTCCTCTGTTCAAGATTGACATAAGCTGATCGGACATCAGCTGATCGGTCATACTAGTACTGTTGCGCTGCCGAATGTAGTTTTGGCTAAATGCGGCATACGACAAAGCCACCAACTGTTGTTTCTTACTACCGGTACTGTGGTACATTGAATAATTGTTAATCCCAGATTCCGGAAAATTTTCTTAATACATAATTATTCCAAATTCCAACGTTTGAAACCATCTAAATCATTAATCCTACCGATGTTTACCGCAGCAAGAACAATACTTCCGGTAGTAATGACCTATGTAGGTCGAGGTGACCTAAATAGGTCACTGAGATGTCGAACCCGCTTATTAGGCCCGGTGGCGGCGCCACGATCTGAAAAGTGGTATGGCAAATTAGAGGGTCTGGGTAAAAATGTACGGTAAAATTATGTTTTTTCCGTAAAACCTTAAAAAGTGGTACGGCAAAAGCCGTACAACAAACATAGGCGGCGCCGCCACTGATTAGGCCTATTATCGCACTCAAAGTGTATAGAAGGCCTTCTATACACTTTGTATCGCACTTGCCAGGGGCGCAGTGCGACAGGTTCGCCTAGGGCGCCAAATACTCTGGCGCCGGCCCTGTGTCTCTGTCTACAGAGAGAGAGAATATAAATCATAAACTGAAATAATGTAATAATTACGACAAAATGGAAGCTGATGGAAGTATAGAATTTCCTGGTTTGCTGCATTCGCCTAAAATAGCCTATGTGCACTTAAACTAACACACGAACTAATGTGAACATTAATCTCGTGGCAACAGTGAAATATAGTGAAATATAGTGGACAACCCCGTTGTCGAATATGAGAATTCATTGCGTAATAAATAGACATGTCGATTGTTAAGAATGAATTATAAGTGAACTTGTTGATACTGCCGTCTATCCCAGGATGCATTGCTACAATGTATGCCTAAGCGGTAGGCATTTCCTGGTAGATGCGTCAGCATCTCTTGTCAGTAACTAGAGCAGGCCAGGACCGAATTCCTCTATAGGTATAGCGAGGCCACTGCGAAGGGATACGGGTGATTGAGAACGCGTTGACCGGTTCTAATTGAGTGCTGGATGACCCTATTATCCGAATCCCTGCTTTCTACTGACGAGTCATCAAGGGAAATTTAACATTGAAAATTGTTCATTTGACTACAGTGTAGTTGTAAAAAGTCGTATTCCATACGGAATCACTCGTGGTGCAGGTTTAGGCTACTAAACCCTGAATCATTTGGCAGCAGTTGGTCTGAAGTTCTGGTGCCCACTTCAATTCGTCAGCAATATTTCAATTTACATCAGGCATGCAATTAGTAATAATTTAATAAAATTGCCACGATAATATGAGGACGTTTCACAACCTGCTTGGATTAGGCCTCGTTAAATTTAGGCTTTAATGTATTTACTGTTTTTCATTTATAAAGAAACTTATCCCAGCATCGCTCCAGTAAATCAATGTGTATGACCATGGAAGACAGCCGAGAATTAAACGAAATGAGAAGCCATTCAAAACTTAAACCTACATTTAATGTTGAGTTCTGGTGATGTCCAAGTGTGGTTGTAGTCAGGAATGGTGGTGTTTGCTGCATGGATGTTCCCAACATACTTTCCAAAATACGTTGTACATGTATATCTAGCTTTGTGCATGTTTTTCATTGCCGAGAATGTAAGCGTAGATGAAGCAGTGACACCGTGATTGTTGGTGGTCTCTTTGGTTTGAACTCCATCGACAATTACCGTGGTATTTGTTTGTTTCTGTCTCCATGTCATAACTGGAGCCCAATCGCCTCTATAGAAGACACTGCACCGCATTTGAATATCAACGCCTTCCGCCACAGATTCAGTTGGCCTTGAGCCACATCCCGGCTCTGCACCTACGACAGTCATTCGAAATGTTCATAAGGAAAAAATAATCAAATGATCTCGTCACATATTATTTCTTTATATTCTGAATTTTACACGTCTGCTAGGTCATCCCTTTGGAATTCTACGTGAATTTCAGCTTCATTCGCAGTTGCCTAGCGGCCTAGCCTACTCTATGACTTGCCAGAAGTTTATAAAAATTATTTGTAACGCGCCATATTTTATATTTTTGTCTTAACATTGTGAGTTTAATACTCAAAATTATAATAAGTCGGATTTTTAAACCTATTTTTATTATGAAAACTTACCCAATACAATCAGTTCCATGACATCTTCTTGAATATGGTTTCCTTCTTCATCATAATACAGCGTTTTGCAGCTGTACACTCCAGCATCTTCCAATCGTGTGTCGATGATGCCGAGAATGCTTGCTTTGTCGCTGACTTTAAGCCTCTTTGCATCACCACTGAGACCCACTTTGACGGAGTATAAGGTAGTGGTGTTTGATGCTCTTCCGATAGCCTCGTACTCCCAGGAGAAAATAATCAACTCTTTGCTCAATAGGCAGTTCATTTCTGTATGTTGTCCGACGAAGACAACCTGGCTTCTGTATGTCTTCGTTTGCATCTTTTGTGCTGAAAAATAACTTTTTAGAATCCTGTTCCATCCATTGCACCATCCTCCGGGGCGACCGGACAAAATGGTAGTAGACAAAATGTTACGGACAAAATGGTATGGACAAAATGGTATAAGGACAAAATGGTATTGGACAAAATGGTACGGACAAAATGGTACGGACAGAATGGTACGGACAAAATGGTACGGATAAAATGGTACGGACAAAATGGTATAGATGCAATGAGCTAGCGCTATATAAAGCGATTAAGATATAGCTAAATTTAGAAGCGGGATCAACGATTAAAAAGTAAATAAAACTAGCTCCCGCTTCTAGTTTAATTTACATTTTAATCGTTCATTTTAGCTATATTGTAATCGTTGATCCCGCTACTAATATTTTGCTATATTTAAATCGTTGATCCTGCTTCCAGTTTAATTTACATTTTAGTCGTTCATCCAGGTTCTAGTTTAATTGACATTTTAATCTTTGATCCCGCTTCTAGTTTAATTTACATTTTAATCGTTGATCCCGCTTCTAGTTTAATTGATAGTTTAATCGTTGATCCCGCTTCTAGTTTAATTGACATTTTAATCGTTGATCCCGCTTCTAGTTTAATTGATATTTTAATCGTTGATCCCGCTTCTAGCTTAATTGACATTTTAATCGTTGATCCCGCATCTAGTTTAATTGATATGTTAATCGTTGATCCCGCTTCTAGTTTAATTGACATTTTAATCGTTCATCACGTTCTAGCTTAATTTATATTTTAATTGTTGATCCAGCTTCTAGTTTAATTTACATTTTAATCGCTCATCTCGCTTCTCGTTTTAGTTATATTTTAAACGCTTTATATAGCGCTAATACGACATATTTTCATCGCTCTTCCAGCTGCTAGTTTGACGTCTATTTTCATCACTCATCCAGATTCTTGTTTGACCTCATTTTCATCGCTCTTCCAGCTTCTAGTTTAAGTGCTAATATGACACATTTTCATCGCTCTTCCAGCGTCTAGTTTGACTTCTATTTTCACCACTCATCCACTTAAACTAGAAGCTAGAAGGGCGATGAAAATGAGGTCAAACGTGTGGTATTAGCACTTAAACTGGAAGTTGGAAGAGCGATGAAACCGTGTCATACTAACACTTATGCAACAAGCTGGAACAGCGATGAAACCGTGTCACACTAACACTTAAGCAAGAAGCTGGAACAGCGATGAAAACTTTCATATTTACACTTAAACTAAAAGCTGGAAGAGCGATGAAAATATGACGTATTAACACTTAAACTAGAAGCTGGAAGACCGATGAAAATGAGCTGAAACTAGAAGCTGGAAAAGCGATTAAAACGTGTCATACTAACACTTAAACTAGAAGCTGGAAGAGCGATGAAAGAAGAGGTTAAACTAGAAGCTGGATGAGCAATCAAATGAGCTGAAAGAAGAAGCTGGAAAGCGTTAAAAATCTAAGTCAAAGTACAAGCTGGATGAATCATAAAAACGTGTCATATTAAAACGTAAACTACAATTTGGATGGCCAATGAAAATATAGCTCAGGTTGGAAGCTAGAATATCATGAACCTTTTGTCGTGATCCATTTGTCGTGAACCATTTGTCCGTGAACCATTTGTCGGTGAACCATTTGTCGTGAACCTTTTGTCGTGGAACCTCTAAAATATAGCTAAAATTAGTAGCGGGATCAACGATTAAAATATAGCTAAAATAAGAAGCGGGATGAACAATTAAAATGCAAATTAAACTAGACGCGGGATGAACGATTAAAATGTCAATTAAACTAGAACCAGATCAACGATTTAAATGTCAATTAAGCTAGAAGCGTGATCAATTATTAAAATGTAAATTGAACTAGAACCGGGATGAACGATTAAAATGTAGATTAAACTAGAAGCGTGATCAACGATACAAATGTAAATTAAACTAGAAGCGAGATCAACGATTAAAATATAAATTAAACTAGAAGCGGGATCAACGACTAAAACACAAATTAAACTAGATGCGGGATCAACGATTAAAATGTAAATTAAACTAGAACCGGGATGAACGATTAAGATGTAAATAAAGCTGGAAGCGGGATCAACGATTCAAATGTAAATTAAACTAAAAGCGGGATCAACGATTCAAATGTAAATCAAACTAGAGCCGCGATGAACTATAAAAATGTAAGTTAAACTAGAAGCGAGATCAACGATTGAAATATAGCTAAAATATGGCCAAAATTAATAGCGGGATGAACGATTACAACGTAGCCAAAATGAGAAGCGGGATGAACGATTAAAATGTAAGTTTAACTAGAACCGGGATGAACGATAAAGATGTAAATTAAACTAGAAGCGGGATCAACAATTAAAATGTAAATTAAGCTAGAACCGTGATGAACGATTAAAATGTCAATTAAACTAGAAGCGGGATGAGCGATTAAAATGTCAATTAAACTAGAAGCGGGATCAACGATTAAAATATAAATTAAACTGGAAGCGGAATCGACGATTAAAATGTAAATTAAAGTAGAAGTGGGATCACAGATTAAAATGTCAATTAAACTAGAATCGGGATGAACGACTAAAATGTAAATTAAACTAGAAGCAGGATCAACGATTTAAATATAGCTAAAATTAGTTGCGGGATCAACGATTAAAATATAACTTAAATAGGCCTATAGCAAAATATTAGTAGCGGGATCAAAAATTACAATATAGCTAAAATGAACGATTAAAATGTAAATTAAACTAGAAGCGGGAGCTAGTTTTATTTACTTTTTAATCGTTGATCCCGCTTCTAAATTTAGCTATATCTTAATCGCTTTATATAGCGCTAGCTCATGCATCTATACCATCTTGTCCGTACCATTTTATCCGTACCATTTTGTCCGTACCATTTTGTCCGTACCATTTTGTCCGTACCATTTTGTCCAATACCATTTTGTCCTTATACCGTTTTGTCCTAGAACCTCTTCCGGTCCTACACGTCTTCTACAAGGCCTGCCTTAGCAGCTCCTCTGCCTCTTCTCTCCGGTCCCTCTCTGGCAACCGAAATCGGGCATTAACTTAGTATTGGACAATCCTTGACTTTGCCCTGCTCTCTCAAAGGTTTCCGCTTTTCACTTTCTCGTCTAGCGTTCGCGATCTAGGAATGACCCTTGACAATTCTCTCACCTTTACTGAACACATTTCCAAACTCACTCGCACTTCCGACTTTCACTTCAAACGCCTTAGGGCTATCCGTCGCTTTGTCTCATCTTCAATTTTCACTTCCTTGTCCATGCATTTATCTGCTCTAGACTTGACTACTGTAATTCCCTCCTCATTGGTCTTCCCAAGGTCCGTCTTGCTCCTCTTCAGTACGTTCTAAATGCTGCTGCTAGGCTAATTGCCCGTCTTCCTCGATTCTCTCATATCACCACCTATATGGCAGAAGAACTCCACTGGCAGCCGCTTTCTGCCCGCATTCAATTCAATGTTTTTATTCTTGTATCTAAGGCTCAACCTGGTTTCGCTCCGAAATATTTATCTGACTTAATTCATCGCCCTCACTCTGCTGCTTCTCTTCGTCCTCTTCGTTCCTCTGACCGTTTGGACCTCCTAATTCCCCGTGTCAGGACTTAACTGGCTCAATCTAAGTCTTTTGCTTCCATTGGCTCTGCTCTTTTGAATGAGCTTCCTCCGTTCGTTCGTTCGTTCTTCTGTTCTCTTAGGTTACGTCTCTTCCTCTTTTACCTTTCTTAAAACTTGCTTTTTCTCTCCATCGACAATTCGGTAGCGGTAGAGATGCCGACACGAGACAACATCTACAGTTGGATCGTCGCCTTTCTAGCTGACCGAGCCATGCAACTAAATTCAATGGGGACATCTCTTCCATTACTTATATAAACTCTAGTACAGTGCAGGGTTCGGGGTTAGGACCAAACAACTTTATAATAACAATCTCCAAACTTAGGCCTCACCACTCAGGAAATAGGTTACTAAAATATGCGGATGATAGCTACCTGCTGATCCCATCCTCCAATAGTTCCATTATCACGGCTGAACTCGACCATGTAACGCAATGGGCGAGTAAATGTAACCTAAAGATAAACTGCAATAAGACCTATGAGATGATTGTCAGATGGATCCGGGGGCGTGTAGGGCGGGAGGATGAACCAACTGAGACGCCTGGCTTAACCAGAGTCAAGAGCTTGAGGGTTCTTGGAGTAACTATGTCTGCCACCCTTGGTTTTGATGAGCATATCGATCGAATATGCTGTGGGGCCAGGCGGTCCTTGTATGCCTTCCGCGTGCTTACTGCCCATGGTCTTGCTGGCCCCAGGCTATATGATGTGATGCGAGCTACTACGCTGTCACGTCTGCTGTATGCCGCCCCGGCATGTTGGCGATATGCTGGACAACAAGAAAAAGGAAGGCTCCAGGCAGTTGTAAATAGGCTAATCCGACAGAGGTACTTCCCTGGTGATTGCCCAAAGATCAAAGAGATGTGCCCTCTGGCCAATACCCGTCTGCTTTCGGCGGTTCTCGAAGAACCGGGACATGTCCTTCATGGGTTGCCCCCCCCCAGTTAAGCCAGTGGTTTACAGCCTGCATCCCAGACGCCATGACCGGGTGCTGCCAAAAGCAGATAATCATATGAAGAAAACATTTATAGTCAGAATGTTATTCGCATATTAATTTATTCTGATGTATGTATGCTGATGCTTGTTCACCAGTGTGCTGTTTGGCAACTGGTTATATTAAAGAATATACTTACTTACTTAATTAATTTTGTTAGATCCCAGTAAGTCATATATAATTTTCTTGCGGTTTTCCTTATGCGTGTAGAATTTTAAAATACATGCATATACAAGATTATACCAGTCACAAATTAAAATGTAGTAGTCTACGCGAATAATCTTGTATCAAGTATATAAAACCCCTTCGTATAGCTTATAGCAATGCAAGCCAACGAAAAAAAATCATGCCTACTGTATGTATTTGCTCTATGTTTCAGTAAATATATATATATATATATATAATATATATATATATGCATTGTCTACCGGATTGCCTCCATTGTCTGCCAATATCAGCATGGCCGTGATCCCTCCTATCTGTTCTCGTGCCTCTGTTCCACCTGGTCACCGCTCTCTTCGCTCTGCCACCCGTGGTGACCTATCTTTTCCATTAGCACGCACCGCTACTATGCAGCAGCGTGCTTTCTCCGTGGTTGGACCCACAATTTGGAATGGGCTTCCTTCTGAGCTGCGGTATCTTCCTCGAGACTAGTCCACCGCTTTCTTCTCTGCTCTAAAGACTGTTCTATTTCGCCGGGGTTGGGCTGGGAGCGCATCTGAATAGTTTCCTCGAAGGGGCGCTATATAAATGCTTAGTTGATTGATTGATAAACACACACACACACACACACACACATATATATATATATATATATATATATATATATGTATATATATATATATATTCAAAATACACAAGAATGCACGATCATAAGAATACACAATCGACTTTAATATAGGAATCACTAAGTGAGCAGCACTGGAATATCAGAAATAGCTGTTTAGTTGCAGCTGCTTATTTTAAGACTTACCAGAACCAAATGCTGTCAACAGAGCGCAGTATACAATTAACGATCGATCCATGTATAGAAAATGTTACAGTTATTCAACCTATGCCGTTTTAAAATTTTGTACTGTACAGGTAGATCAATAGCCTCATGCCAATTGCTGAACATCACAAACAACACTGAAACATACATTTCACAGGACAAAAGTTTTATCCCAAACTATCAGGTAACAGCTTAGGGGATAATTAAGACTCGTTTCACTTCGACATTTGCCGCGATGATCATAATTTGTGTGAAAATAATTAGTAGGCGTATTATAATATTGTTTCATTGTCAATTATTCAATAAATTACTTGTTACTTCCACTTTCAGGTCTGTCGCATACCGTATACTTTTCTACCTTTGTATTGAATCATAGTATACAATATTAAGCGAAACACATTTTACTCATTGCTGCTCTTCCACTTTTACTTTAGGCAATAACTGTGTACGACTCAATATGCATAATTTATCTAGTATGTGGCAAAGTTATTACTTTTCCAGATATAATTGTGCCCGTTTACGCATTCGATAATACATATAATTATCTAGAAATGGAATTAAAATAAAATTACCCTTTCATATCTTATTTAATTTAAATATAGCAGAGCACATTTCTAGTATCAACTAAAAGCAATCGTCGAAAATCTGACAGCACAAAATCATCATATAACAGGTTAAATTTTAAGTTATGAGAAAAGTGACAATGAACATGATACAAAATCTAACAGGCTTTTTGCTAATCTTCACTACACAGACAATCTATTCCAAGATTCAAAGCGTCTTTGCTGTAGGCCCTACTTTGGAAGTTCGGGACTTCTGAGACCTCGTAAAGTATACGTGTATGCTAATCAGTCAACCATTCCTTTTGGGCTCATTCATTACAAGTATTATTCAGATAAACAATATCAACAATATTAGCAAGGCCAAAAAATCTTCAATAAGAATGGTTCATAATGGATCTGGCTGTTGAGTTGAATATATGTTGGCGATTATAAGGGAAATGGGGCTACAAGGCACAAGCTTATAAATTGTGCGAAATTGAACTGCTTAGCTTAGATGAATTCTTTGACACATAAAGCGTGATACACAGAGCTGTTTCAGTACCGGTACTAGTAATTATCCTCGATGACGTTTTTGATTCACCAGGAATATACATCTAGATACAATTTCCCGTTATTTCACGATCTTACTGTCTACAACTCTACATTGTATGTTTGTATGGCGACCAGCCTTTGTCTAAATCAATTCATTAAATATTTCTTACACTGTGATCATATCGGAGGAGGATCGATGCAACATACTGTCATTAAACTGTGGAGCCACGATGTCATGCAATATTCCTAAGTAGGCTTTAGTTGCATGTTGTTAATATTTGCACCTATTCTTGTCATAGGCCTATATTGCTAGTTCTCGCATAAACTTAAATCATTTTAAAAAATAGTAATTAATGTCTTTAATGGTCACCAGTGAGGATTGTTTTTTTACAGATAAAGTGCGAAGAAAGCTTGAATGAGATGTAAAACAAGAATATTTTGTCGTCGTATAATGTACAGTGTTACGAATAGACAGGTTACAATCTTTCGGCGTTGCATACGGGTAGTTTCGGAATCACCGAATGATCGATCAGAGCATAAATTGTTAGGGAACTACTGGGCCCATCTATTAGTGACATTTGGGTCGGAGGAATTCCCCGCATGTCCATGTATTCTGTGCCATCACCACCGATGTGGAACTAAAATGAAAGTAGAGATATTCCAGTTAGTTTATCGTAATCTAAAGCTGTAAACATACTAGTTTGATGAAACAAACAGTCTAGATTATATAGCCTATAATTTCGAATACTATACCGCTAAGACACGTGAACAGAAATGTATATGTTTTACTATTATAATTTCGTGAAAATGTAAGGATTTGCAGAACTGTTTAGCATTGGACATAATAAGTAAGGAATTCTGCAAGCAGTTTGCTGAAAATCTCTCAAACTGTCGTAAAATTCTCCGTCTTCTCAGTAGTTTTGGAACGGTAAAAATAATAGAAATCAATAACACAAAGAAGTGTGAATGACAAAAACGCAACATAAAAGTAGTGGCTGTCTTACAGCACACAATTACAATCAATAAGTTGATTCTAATTGTAGGCCTACCTAGAATTTTCTTGCATTCGAACATTTTCTAAGAATAACTTTTCCCTAAAAATTTTAGTTTTCTGCCATTACATCTCAATGAACACTGTCACTCATCATTCATTAGAACTGATAGATGATCGCTCTTCAACGTCTTCAAGAGTTGATCAAGGCGATTTATATATATACTCAGTGCCGGATTAACTTTTTAGAGGCCTGGCGCAAACAATGCAACAAAACTAAAGTAGGCCCTCTATCCAATCAAATTATCAAAAAAATGGGGAAAAATTAATTATATAGAAAAACGTACTTTAATAATTTATGAACACAAAATGAAGCTGTGATAGGATCATAGGAGATTTTTTAATTTTACTTGTTACAGTTCAACTGTTCAAAATGTTCGTCGAGTTTAAAAGTCTTTCCTTCGCGCTTTTAAAGTAGAGAAAGAATCAATGATATCTTGAAAGTCAAGATCTGTCAAGATTTCCGACTCAATGTTCAAAAGAGTTAAATTTGCCAATCTGTCCTGGCCCATTGTTGACCTCAAAGATGATTTTATGCGTTTTAAATGACTGAATGATCTTTCTCCACTGCAGTTACTTACAGGCAAAGTTAAGTAAATACGTAGTGCAATACAAACATTTGGAAAGCCGTCTTTCAGATTATAGCGGTACATTATATTCAGCATCTTTTGTGGAGTAACTGCTGTACCTGTTTCTGTCGATGGAAGTTGTTTTAAAAAAGAGCGCCATTGTATCCATTCGTTGAAAAGTTCGTTATTTACATCAGAGTACATGCCATCTTGATTACGACATGGTTCAGGTCCCATCTGCAGCCAATAACTGACCAAATCTTCATTTATAGTCCACAGAGCAGCATCTGTTTGTGGCACGTTTCCAACAGATTGATTCTCTTGTTTTAATGGTAGATCTATGGTAGTTTCAGATTTAGGCATATCAATGATATCATTGCTGAAATCAAGGGTGTCTGTTGTTGGCATTAGTGCTGACACTGCTGAGCGGCCTAAGCCTGAACTGCATCCAGCTTCTGACGCTGAGTCGACACCATCTATAAATTGCGGCACTTCTCGTGTTTTTACTGCCAGAAATTTATCAATACTACCACGTTGCTGTTTGCCTACCTCTTCAAGTTCGCGTTTTCTTTGACGTTTCTGCCAACCGGACTCAAATTTCTTCATTTTCTTTAGGCCTACTTATTTTATTTGTTTAAAAATTAAAATTAAAAAAGAAATAAGCAGCTACATAAACACTAAATAGTAGATAATAATATTACATGGAACATACACTGTGTCGTCTGTACCGTACGCATATCTATATTTTATTTGGTAATGGGGTCGATCCGCGTATAAATTGATTACGTCAAACGTCATCATTACAGTACACAATTAATTAGTACGTCATCATTATAGTAGTAGTACTGTAGAAGGCCTGTTTTTATAATGCCACAAAATTTTATATGCAATGCTTGTTTTAGAAATTAAACATTTTAAATAAGCCGGACTGTGACTTATATAAACAAATTCGATCGGATAATCGGATTTCTCAATGTTTTTTAAATTTTTATCCCCGAAAGAAGGCCTGGCGCAAGTGCGCCAGTTGCGCCATAGTTAATCTGGCACTGTATATACTAGCTGTCCTAACCCGTGAAAAATCACGGTATATAAAAACAATTATTATTATAACGTCATATTATAGGCCTATAGCCGTCGTCAAGACAACCGTCAAGACAACCGTCGCCAAGGCGGCAGTATAGTGACGTCACAATAGTGTTTGTTTACGGGACAGACAGACAGACAGACAGACGTACAACGGTTATTATGTAAGTTGATGATGCATACATAACATCACGGAAACAGTCCATTTTTATAGTGCAATTTTTTTTCGTCACATAGAAAATATCATTTCCTGGAAGGCTCTGGAGAGCCGCCAGAGAATTTTTCGAGAGCAGCATGCGGTTCGCGAACCGCGGGTTGGTGACCACTGGGCCTACAGTCACTTTGTCGTCTTCATCACAGACGTTATGAGTAACTCTACAGTTGCCTACAATTATTAAAACAATATGCAATGTCAGAGACACTAATTAATTTTCTAATTCTCTGTAGTGGAAATCGAGATAATTTATGATGAAAACTTATTCAGGCAATACGAAGGAAACAACTAACGGAATGGCCTGGACAGTTGCAGTATTTTTGGGATATGCCTGGTGTCCTCGTTCGAAGCTCTACTCGTGGTTCTCTGCTACCTACGTGCGAAGAGGAGAAAAAAGAAATACATACCATGTGGTAAGTAGGAATTTTTTCTCACAGCTAAGCAGATTTCACGTTTAATTTCTAACATTGACTTATGCAATCTGTTGTAAAGGGGGCATACTGTGTGCGCCTCATACCTATGAATTTTGTTAACATCTACAAGTCTAAATTTAGACACCGTTTGACTAGTGCCTGAAACGTAGCTAAAACCACACACAATATATATATACATTTTGAGAGATATATATATGTATATAAACTGCTTGACGTCTTATGTCGTAATTTTTTAGACCAGGGGTTTCATGTGTCGATGGAAGAGAAGGGAGCGTACTATCCGTTAAATCTATCTGAATTCTATCTATGGATATAAAATAATGTGAATCACTGTGGGATGTTTACACCATCTCCTTGCATAATCTGCGCAACTTCGAATGACCAGGTATAAACGTGGGGCGTGGTGGCTCAGTGGTAAGTTCGGCGCCTTGTGACCGGAGCGTTGCAGGTTCGAATCCCACTCTAGCCGCTGCGTACGGACCTTGGGAAAGTCCTTCACTCGCAATTGCTCGTGGCGCTTCAGCGTGAAAATTCCGGCACAGTATCAAATGCTGTAGTCGGGAGCGCCTCTGAGTAGTAGTTGACTTCGAGAGGCGCTATAGAAATATCCGGAATAAATAAATACAAAGAAATGGCCTAGTGGAGGCGAAATACATAATAGCGAGGAACTAAACCTTGATATTCTAATAAGCTACATATACCAGTGGGTATAAAAATCAGGTAGCATAGAATGTAGAATCGGATGGATGTTGTGAAAAAGATACAAGACAAGTCGGTTGCTCAAAGGGAATGTAAACACCAGACAATGTGTTTATTGCCAAATTAAGGACCTTATCTGTTCTTATACATCTATATTGCATTGATTTTATTTTGTTCTCATGAAACTGCCCAATGATGTTTCTTCTGCAGACCAGAACAGAATGGCGAATACTCAGCCGTTCCTAAGAACGATTCGCCCATTTGAAGAGCATTCCTCCGGTGGCAAAACTGGATAGTCTTATTTCTGCTGCCTATTCTTCCCAAGAATCAAGAAAGGGGTGAGGCAGGGATGCATCTTGTCTCCATTCCTGTTTAACCTATATGCTGAAAGAATAATGAGAAAGGCAGAACTGGAGGGGGCAATTGAGGGAGTAAAAATCGCTGGAAAGACACTGAATAACCTTAGATACGCAGATGACACAACATTAATGGCAAAAAGAAAAGAGGATCTGGCAGAACTGATAAGAAGGGTCAGGAGAGAAAGTGAAAAAGCTGGTTTATACTTCAACATAAGGAAGACAAAGGTCATGACAACAGCAGATTGGGATAGTTTTGAGATAGACGGAGAGGAAATAGAGGTGGTAGAAAGCTTCACATTCCTAGGATCACTGGTTGGAAAGGAGGGAAAGTGTGATCCAGAAATAAAACGAAGGATTGCTATAGGGAAAGCTGCAATGACCGGACTGGAAAAGATATGGAAAGACAAACATGTGAGCATAGAAACAAAAAAAAGGCTCGTGAGAGCACTAATCTTTCCTACGGTACTGTACGGTTGCGAGACGTGGACAATGACAAAGAACATGGAAAATAAGGTTAACGCTTGTGAAATGTGGATATGGAGGAAGATGCTGAGAATATCTTGGACTGAGAAAAGAACGAACGAATCAATACGAGAGGAGATTGGAGTTGAGAATGAAGAGTCGTTAAAACAAACTGCGACAAGAATGAAGCTAAGGTTCTTTGGACATGTTATGCGATCTGATGGTCTGGAGAAGGAAATGATGCTGGCGTGCGGTGAGGGGAGGAGAAGACGGGGTCGCCCAAGGAGGAGATGGATGGATGAGATACAAGATGTAACTGGCATGAATTTGGCGGAATTAAGGGACTTGTCATCGAATTGGGAACAATGGAGTGTGTTCACCAGGACGATCGCTAGAGCTCCAAGAGCTGACAGCACAAGGTGACAAGGTGATTCTTCCCATTGACATTCCACGGTCAGTGTTTGGAGCAGAAATCTCCAAATGTCTTTTCGCCACCTCGTTGCTGGCGAGCTTATCACGCTAATCACTCGTCTGTCTCGCATAATATGTGATAGTAATATGTAGTAATCGTGTTTTCGTTTCTGCAGCTGATATTATTCTCCATTGGAAAATGCTTGTTTTTTTATTGTTTGCGTCACTGCTAGACCAAAACTTGTATGGGCCTACAGTATAATACCTATATGCAGCAATATATGAGCAGATCTGAAATTAATAGTAGACAAGTTATTTTCTATTTGCAACCCTAAGTAAGTGGTGTCCTTGGCAGCGCAGGAAACGTATTTTGAGCCCTAGCAACATGAGAGTCTAATTTGCACCGTTTGATCTGAAGCACAAACGAAAGAAACTTGTAGATATGTTAATTAATCGCGCTAATCGCCATCACTAATCTTCATTTTTATGCCACTTGCTCATTCATGCTCTCCTTTTGTAGTTGATTGCTTCACCAAAGAACAGCAAATTTGTGAGGGTCCTATTAGCAGTATGAATGCATTATTCATGAGTACTTTAATCAGCCTCAGATAACCGAGGAGTATATTTTGACCGAAGTCTGACATGCATATGACAAATCACTTCAGGACATTGAATGCCGTGCAATTTTTTATTATTTAATTGCATATAATTGTGGCAATGGTATTTAAAACAACATTACGTTTTATATGGAGCTACACTGCACTTCGATCTATATTGGACATGGTTTTTCAGCGCTGACTATACAGTCGTTTCCGATTTACTGTTGGTTTTTCGTGTTTACTCAATCTTTCCAGGTATGCCGTTCGATTAATGATGTTGTAGCGGACATGGATGGATTAGATTACATGTATTAGGCGCTATAGAAGTTGAAGCAATGGTAGCTGAATACAGGGGCCTTTGAGTAGGTCAACGGGTGCTTTGAGGACTTGTGCCTCCGTGAGGCCTAGTGCCTCCTCAGGGTCAGGTTTGATGCCCCACTGGGCCCTGTGCCTCAGTGAGGCTTAATGCCCGGGGTCTGATGCCCCGCTGGGGCCCTGTGCCTCAGTGAGGCATCGTGCCCCTGTGACTGTGAGGCCTTGGAAATAGTATAAAAGGGGCCTCGTGCCTTCATCAAAAAGATGCGTTAGAAACCCTAATAGCGAAGCTCTTGTACATTGGTGAGGCATCTCGGAGTAAACATGGAGATAATAATCAGTTATCGGCCATCGTGGAGATAGTTTTGAGATATTTCTTGCGATTATTGATCGAGTGTTGCGAATGCGAATTGTGTAAGTGATTAGTTCTGTAAAAATACACGGATTATTCTTTCTGGCACGAGAAGTGTTTTGGTTTCACAATCGTATGGAAATATTGAGTTTTTCGAGATCATTCGTTGTGATAAGAAAAGTCTTCAATCGTTATTCGGTCTTGTCAATTGTTGAGTCGAACGGTTGTAAGTAAACTCGTAAGTCCTTCGACGACATCGGAGGCCTTATCTACGCGCACACGTCCCGGGCCTTCGTAACCACTCGGCTGGCCTCGGGAGTACACGAGAGATACGGTTTATATATACATGTACCCCGGCGAACAGAAGGATTTATTTCCGCCACAGTATTATTTTATTTCACGGCCTTGAGTAGAACCTAGTGTTTCTTCTGACACAAAGTCTGACACAGCTGACATTGTCGAGTGTGCGGCCCACTTCCTCCACAGTGTGCAGTGTGGAGGAAAATTTTTGCGCGCTAGCTGAAGTCGACTAGGGCCTACACACTATTTCATTCTAATATCTGAAAGTTTACTTAACAGTTCAAATACAGTTTGACAGTTTGAGGAAGAGTGTGCAGTTGACATTTCTGAGTATTTCACGCACTGATTTACTCTAGCCGCGTTTTGGAAGAAAGAGAGCAGCCCGGTAGCGCATTGGAAAACATCTGGCGTAGAGTGCGAGAGGTACAGAGATCGAGTCCCATAGTCAGACATGCTTTGTAGGCTGCAATTTGCGCCGTGTATTGCAGGCTGTCTGTTCTGTTAGTAGTTAAGATTTATCGCATAACATGTACATGTACAGCGCAGTGCGTTTGCAGGCGCTTAATTAAAGAATAAATAAATATATATAATCCAATTATTTTCTGGTATTAGGTTGGCATACAATATTTCTAATAAGTTATCTATGCTTTTATATAATTTGATATTGTTTTGATAAGAGTAACATCTGAGTTTTTATAAGTTTATGTTTTATTGTTGTGCCATTCAATGTGCGATTTGAAGTAAAGGAGAAACCCCTCCGTTGTTCACAGTATGCCCATAGAAAGAATTTCTTCATGCACTTCACCAATTCCATTGGCATAAACCCAGAACTTGTACCGGTGACCCAGAGGCGTAGCTAGGGGGGGAGCAGGGGGAGCGGCCGCTCCCCGGAGACCATTTTCCAAGATGTGGGGCCTTTTTCACAGTTTATTTATTCCAATCGTTCAAAATTTATTTATTCCAATCGTTCAAATGTTTTTATTCCAATCGTTCGAACGATATAATTTGTTTTCTGGAACCATTCAAACGGGCAAGCGGTGGTGAAGGATCTCACTCGATCAATTCATTGAAAAATTAGCTGGGTCGAGGCCATATAAGCCTACGGTCGCTATAGAAAATCGCGAACATTTACATTAATATTTTACTCTATAAAGACTGCGATACCAGATGGGCATTCAGAAAATCAGCAGTACATGATCCTTGCAGAATTTACCAGAACTAATAGTTGTCCTGCATATATCAGAGGCATAGCTAGGGGGGAGCAGGGGGAGCGGCCGCTCCCCCTGAGACCATTTTCCAAGATGTGGGGCCTTTTTCACAGTTTATTTATTCCAATCGTTCAAAATTTATTTATTCCAATCGTTCAAATGTTTTTATTCCAATCGTTCGAACGACATAATTTGTTTTCTGGAACCATTCAAACGGGCAAGCGGTGGTGAAGGATCTCACTCGATCAATTCATTGAAAAATTAGCTGGGTCGAGGCCATATAAGCCTACGGTCGCTATAGAAAATCGCCCACATTTACATTAATATTTTACTCTATAAAGACTGCGATACCAGATGGGCATTCAGAAAATCAGCAGTAGGCCTACATGATCCTTGCAGAATTTACCAGAACTAATAGTTTTCCTGCATATATACTCGTGGATGGTGAGATTAAAAGCTGCACTACGAAACAGCTGACTGAGGCAAAGGGTATACGCTTGTAACCCTTGATACGTTCGAATTCTTAGTTCTTCTAATATTCTGGAAAAGTGGTAGAGACGGCTTTCAGTTTATCTACATATTTACAGAGAAGTAGCATTGATTTGGTAACACCAGTGCCGGATTAACTTTTTAGAGGCCTGGCGCAAACAATGCAACAAAACTAAAGTAGGCCCTCTATCCAATCAAATTATCAAAAAAATGGGGAAAAATTAATTATATAGAAAAACGTACTTTAATAATTTATGAACACAAAATGAAGCTGTGATAGGATCATAGGAGATTTTTTAATTTTACTTGTTACAGTTCAACTGTTCAAAATGTTCGTCGAGTTTAAAAGTCTTTCCTTCGCGCTTTTAAAGTAGAGAAAGAATCAATGATATCTTGAAAGTCAAGATCTGTCAAGATTTCCGACTCAATGTTCAAAAGAGTTAAATTTGCCAATCTGTCCTGGCCCATTGTTGACCTCAAAGATGATTTTATGCGTTTTAAATGACTGAATGATCTTTCTCCACTGCAGTTACTTACAGGCAAAGTTAAGTAAATACGTAGTGCAATACAAACATTTGGAAAGCCGTCTTTCAGATTATAGCGGTACATTATATTCAGCATCTTTTGTGGAGTAACTGCTGTACCTGTTTCTGTCGATGGAAGTTGTTTTAAAAAAGAGCGCCATTGTATCCATTCGTTGAAAAGTTCGTTATTTACATCAGAGTACATGCCATCTTGATTACGACATGGTTCAGGTCCCATCTGCAGCCAATAACTGACCAAATCTTCATTTATAGTCCACAGAGCAGCATCTGTTTGTGGCACGTTTCCAACAGATTGATTCTCTTGTTTTAATGGTAGATCTATGGTAGTTTCAGATTTAGGCATATCAATGATATCATTGCTGAAATCAAGGGTGTCTGTTGTTGGCATTAGTGCTGACACTGCTGAGCGGCCTAAGCCTGAACTGCATCCAGCTTCTGACGCTGAGTCGACACCATCTATAAATTGCGGCACTTCTCGTGTTTTTACTGCCAGAAATTTATCAATACTACCACGTTGCTGTTTGCCTACCTCTTCAAGTTCGCGTTTTCTTTGACGTTTCTGCCAACCGGACTCAAATTTCTTCATTTTCTTTAGGCCTACTTATTTTATTTGTTTAAAAATTAAAATTAAAAAAAGAAATAAGCAGCTACATAAACACTAAATAGTAGATAATAATATTACATGGAACATACACTGTGTCGTCTGTACCGTACGCATATCTATATTTTATTTGGTAATGGGGTCGATCCGCGTATAAATTGATTACGTCAAACGTCATCATTACAGTACACAATTAATTAGTACGTCATCATTATAGTAGTAGTACTGTAGAAGGCCTGTTTTTATAATGCCACAAAATTTTATATGCAATGCTTGTTTTAGAAATTAAACATTTTAAATAAGCCGGACTGTGACTTATATAAACAAATTCGATCGGATAATCGGATTTCTCAATGTTTTTTAAATTTTTATCCCCGAAAGAAGGCCTGGCGCAAGTGCGCCAGTTGCGCCATAGTTAATCTGGCACTGGGTAACACCTTCTCATTTGATTCAACTTTATGAAAACGATATTAAAATATGCGAAATGAATTCAAATTTGAGTTTGAACGGATTGAGAATGAAGCAACCGAGCTGGTTACAAAATGTGATATTATTACTGACTATAAGCAACACAGAGTTCGAAAAAGAAAGAGATTCCATGAGTGGATGATCGAATATCTGATTCATGGTTGAAAACTAAATAGTGTCACTAGATTGTGTCACCAATCTTTACTTGAGTACTCTTCTTCACTCTATTATGGCCTAGTTTCTAGTCGTTTGGCGTCCCTCAATCGAGTCAATGCTCTGCGGCACGTCTTGTTGGTCGAATACCAAAATTTGGTCACTTCTCTGGTTATAATAATTATTATGCTGTAGTGTAGGTCCTGCACTGGCTCCAGCCAAGTATCAGCCAGCGTGTAGTATAAAGGTTGTTTCCCTGGTCTGGAGATGCTTGCTGGGATGCGCTCCAGCTTATCTGCAGGTCCTTTGCCGCCCCATGCTGGGAGTTTATGGTAGTAGCCAACTCCGATCTTCGGGCAAAGCACTCATTGAGCCTTTTGCCCACCATGCAGAACCATGTTTTTCGGTGGTGGGCCCGACGGCATGGGACGGGCTTCTTGGATCTATGCCTGTTCCCGAGAACTCCCTCTTATACCTTCTATACTGTACTCGATTGAAAACTGTTTTGTTTGGCCGTGCAGGAGTCGGGAGCACCTCTGAGGAGCCACCCTGAGGAGGTGCTATATAAATACTCGAATGAATGAATGAACAAATAGCACAGCTAATAGATTTTAGCATTTTACAAATGTGGCTTCCAAATTTAGTTGTGTTAATTAGATTCAAAGCATTTTTGCAACGTGAATGCCGAATTGCCGATAATAATTTATTTTGGTAGTTGGGGCCTTTTTCATGTGCTCGCTCCCCCTGGTGTTGAAACCTGGCTACGCCACTGTACCGGTCAGTTGGCAAAGAGCTGTGGAAAAGGTAAGGCTCCACTGATGATCATGAAGTTGAAGCCAAGGAACATTAGCCCGTTTAGCACCAGTGATAGATGAATACCAGGCCACCTGTGCGTACTGGGCCCTCAAGTACGCCTATTCTGGTATGATAAGTAAATAAGAATCAACGTGGCTGGATGCTAAAACGGTGTCGTAGGCCTATTGCTGTGGCTATTCTTGAGCTTCAAACGAGTCATCTTTCAAACAGCCCACGCATTTTGAAAAGCTTCTGCATAATTGTTTTATGAGTAAATGTGTTTGCTTTTACGTATTATATTTATATGTATATGTGAGAAACATTCTGAAAAATTGGATTATTTTGAAGATTCCATTAAAACACCGATGCAATTGATTCTTGTCCAGACAATATTATCCAATTTATGATTTGAAGCGATTTGTAATTTGAAGTGTTGTTACAGATGTTGCTTAAACGTTAGTTTGTCATCCGCTGTCATCAATTACCCTCTATTGAAAATGACTAAGATTTCATGAATATCAATATGTTTCGGTGAAACAGATGCATTAATCTATTAACGTATGACTAAGGGGCCATCCACATATTACGTACGCAATGGGGGTCGGGGGTCGCATTTAGGCGATTTTGCGTACGGGTGCGAACGGGGGGAGGGGGGACAAAATGTGTACGTACGCAAAATAAATTTCTAATTATGACGTCCACATAAGCCTATTTATAACTCTGTATTGTCCTATAGTCGTCCGATGGCATTTTATTACATTATATAAAAGCCATGTGCAGTTATTCTGTGCTGTGAACGAGACAACTATAATTTGTCTATTTTGGCCCTCACTCATCCTTCAATCTGGCCTAAAGTGCAGACAGTCGGGCTGCCTGGAGCTGTCGAGACACTTTCTGCAGCTGGTCTTCGGGGGGGGGGGTGCGTCAAGCGTACGTACGCAGGTGGGGGTGGGGTGGAAGAAAGTACGCATGCGAACAGGGGGGAAAGGGGCCGATTTTCCCGAATTTTTCCGTACGTAATATATGGATGGCCCATAAATCAAAGTTTTACTGAATATAATTTAATTCAATAAAAAAATAAATCACATGTCACGAACTTTAAGGTAAATAAATTGGCAAGAATCAATGATGTTCGACTCATTATGTGGAGTTTCAACCTATCAAGAATATAGAATGTCTGAAGCACATGAAGCTTTAATATATTTCCAGTCACATATGCAGATTAATTGTGCAACAATCACAGCCAAAAGCTTAATTCAATAATCGTCGGTTTCAGCTTTCTCATTCTGCCAACCGTAGCTTCACTTCTGGTTTCCCTGATAACGATAATAATAGTATAATAAAATATAGGCCTAGGGCCTATATTCGTCAGCGTCGCCACTCCTTGGGTTTTTCACAAGATCTTTGGTTTTTAATCTGAACCTGGGGAAATGGGATTTTCCTGGAAACCTTTGGTTTTTTGCCTGGGTTTTTTCTTGTTTTATTGAAATCCTATTTTTGATTAATTTAATCAATTTTTGCAACGGTGTGGATGATCTAGTTCAATAAATAAATGGCGCAATATGCGCGCAAGCATGTGCTAACTAGTCTATTGCTGTACTTAGAATATAAATCTAAAAACTAAAGGAGACTGCAGACTCAGGCTGCACTTCTTAGGAACGTTTTCCGAAGTAGACTGTTGCTCTTTTATAAAACTTAAGAAATAATATTTTGAGTTTGGTAGTCTTTAATCTTTATTCATGTTTAAAAATATAAAATTAAATGTGCGATAGAAGTATTAATTTCGCGTGATTCCCGACTCTGATGAAACTTAAAACATGTATATAAACTATTTTAATTTGCTTCGAATATTAGCTAATAATTGTTAGCAATTAACGATTAGGCCTACCCGTAAAATTGTAAAAAATGACTGATAGAAATAAAAGACAGATCAATATTTTTATAGCAGAAATAGTATAATTGCATTATATTATTATAAAGTAAGCTTATCTTATAATTCGTTTATTAATTTCCAACAGTCTGCAGAAAATCAACCTTGGGTTTTCTTAGTTTTTTTAATGTCCTGGCTTAGGTTTATCATTTTTCAAGAGTGGTAACACTGGGCTACGTAATCATCGCTGCTAAACAAGGTATAACTGTTGAAAACACCACAGCAAAGAGTACAGTTATTGTATGTTATAATAGCCATTAACATGGCTGTCGTTTCATAAGACATGCAAATTAATTAGGGTGGGATATAGAGAATAGTAGGGCCACCAAAAGTAGTTCTTATCATTTAGAATATCCTTGCTCCTTCTGTCTTTATCCGTTTTAAGTTTAATTACATGGACTATACGTACTTCCACATGGCTGATATAAAGAATATAAACATGGATATAGGATTTGTATAATAGGCTCATTATGCATACATTATTTTATACAATTATTCATACTGCATATACATAGAAACACAATAATTTTCATGATCATAGTCTATTATGTCTTCTTAGTTGCTAATTGTGTTGCCTGATTTTTCGGTGTCATTTCGGTTGCTTGGGGATCCTCGAATGATCGATCAATGCATAATTTGAGTTAGTATCGCGGATGGGAAGTCGTGGTGAATTAAGTCTGGCGCTTGACTCTAAAGGCACCATCCTAATCCTATTCACCAATTCCGAATATTTGTGGAGAAACTCCTCTCATTTCCATATATTCCGTGCCATCAGCACCGATGTAGAACTGAAACAGATGCAAAGGTGTCTCAGCTAATGTAGCAAAATGTTCAAAAATGTAATTGTAATCGCAAACTCCAAACTTCTAAAGCGCCACTCGAAGACTAAGCGCAGGGCACCAGCGTATTCACGAGCGCTGCGGCAAATCAGAGGGAATTTTTCCAAAGAGTAGTCCAGAGGAAGTCCGTGTCCGGTTTCCATGGGGGCAGGTCAAGAGAGGAGGCAGAGCAGCTGTTAAGGTGTGTGTCGTTTAGGATGAGAAAAATTGGAAGGCGGAGGATCAGGTGAGTCTGAATAGGAGTTCTTGGAAAGCTGAGACTTCAGTTTTGAATGGGAAACCCGGGGGTGATAGATAGAGCAGCATGGGGAGGAGGATGTAGGACGGGTTGCAATGATGATGGATGAACCGAGAATCCGCAAAACCCAGAGGGGCGATCGTTCCAGAGGCATGCTGCTGTGTTGGATATGGAAGATGAGTAGCTCCTGGGGGTCGAGAAAGACTGATCGATAGGAGGAGGATCGGGTGAACCGGGTTGCCTGGATGGTCAAGAGATCACGTAGATACTTGGGCTGGGAGCTTGTAGGTTAATGATAGGACTCTGTAAAGTCGTGGTTTGTATTTTCAGGACGGGAACATCTCAGGCGATTCTCTCTTGAAGATGAACTAAGTAAATCCTTTATTAGAATTACAACAACAACAAAGTGATTTAATGAGGACAGAGATTGAACGATGCAAGAATAACAAACAATGTTTGTTTACGCCAATACCTTCTTGATAGGTACTGGTGGTTCTTCCATATCACTTGGCGTCTTCTGAACTTGTGAATAGACAGGTTCTAGTTTTTAAAACACAAGGAGTTTAAATTGCGATTACATGTGTATCGTTTGGGTCAATATAGGATTGTAATTTCTGAGAGAAAATATTCGTATAGCCATTTATAAATAGGCACGTTAATTAAAAATCGAATCAACAGCCGCTTGTCGTCACCATATAGGCCTACTGTATACGGCAATTCAGCGATTGGAGGGGTATAGAGCAGAGGATCAGATACCGAGCCCTTTAGTGCGCCACAGTTCAGATCATCCAAGTGGATTCCTTAATGTAAACAGACTGGGTATGAGATCACAGGTACGATGCAAACCAGCTTATAACAATCCGAATCAGTGTTAAAGACGGCAAAGAAATATGTCACGATTCATTGTATTAATGCTGCTGAGAAGAAAAGGTGAGTAAGAGCATAGAAAAAATTTCATTGTGGATAGCTTTAGTAGAAATCACTTTTGGTACTTAAGATAAACTGATTGCCAAAAAAAATGCTGTTGGGAAATTATTAAATCCGTCAGCCATGGACAAGTGGGTGGAGTAGCCTGGAAGCTATAAAATTAGGAGCTGGGTGAAGCAGAGTTTTCTGAATTAAGTAGGAGAAATAGGTGGATTTAGCACACGATTCAAGTTTGAGGACCTTCTAACTGCTGCTACTGGACGTAAGGTTGTCAGATGGTAGGTGCAGACGCGCCAGCATATATCTACGTGACTGTGCAGCTTCCTGGCAGCAGGAAATTTTAAATTATATCGTAGGTATGATATACGACTCAAACTTCTTCCACACCCGGTGCGAGTGTCTCATACCGTTACCCTAGACCGGAGGCATGTTAGAGCAGACAATGAATCGTCACATCCGCCTTATTTGGCGTCATCTAGCGCCTAAACATATATTGGGAATGTGCCTGTTCAGGATATAGAATAGGGTCGACTGCAGCTGTATAGCCAGATCTGATGCTGCTTGCATCGAGGAAGATTACGTGACCAATAGTGTTAGATTTAAAGGAAAAAACGTCTGGCCTTTGCAGGTGGTTTTATAAAAGCCTTTCTGTAATTTGTTAAAACGTAGAGTTCACCTAAATCCGTATATCTGACGTCGTCACACGCTTTGAAATACTCTGGTGCACTGATGTCTGACAAGAAACACACAAGCAGATATCAAACATTCATTCACACGATATAATATTATATATAGGCCTCTACATGTATTAGGAAACGTTTTACTAACTTATGAGTAGGCCTAATGTTTAAAGAAACACATTTAAAATTCCTATCCACAATTTGGCCTACGCCTGACGTGTCTTCGGGGCTTTTATTTCTAATTGTGCCGAAAGGTAAACATAATACCAAGCCAAATGAGTTATCGCATGACAAGATGTTAGCAACAATTGTTTTTTGGTCAGTTAGGCTATAGAATTAAAACGCCGTCAAAATCTATAAATAGCACCAACGTCCTATTACGGTTGGTCGCATTTTTGCGGCTCCACAAAATATACAAATTTAATGTTTTAAACAAATCTTCAGTCTCTGATCGTTCCTACCTTCATTTCCAAGATGCTGACACTCGCCATATGGTTGAATGTCGTCCAGATTTTCACAACTCGGAATTGCAACAGCCACTAAAATAAAGAACAATTCAATAGGTCCTTTTTTATTCACTGTTAATTATGTAGGCCGTACGATCTCCAATAAACAGTCTAAGATGCTAGTTCCCTTCATAAGAAACCATATAGAACCTTTAACTACTACGAAACACTTGCGCCCTCGTTCTCATAATCTGGTTCTTCCTAGATTTGACTCCCTTACCCGACGAGGTTTCCTGGGTAGGATGCTGTACAGTTAGGCTCTGTTGCTCTTATTTCATTTATGATCTGACCTCATTATTACTGTTATATTTTTCTCTCCTCTTTGTGTAAAATTGTATGTAAAGCGCTGTGCGTTTGCTAGCGTTTAATAAAGAATATACTTGCTTACTTACTTTACTCCAAAGGCAGTAGTTAAACACACGCTATACACATAACTGAATATTTTTATCATTAGATGCATGCATTCGAAAGAAATTTCTGGAACATGACTTCAAGGTCACAATTGTATTTCCTGTGAAGCACAGTTATCTCATTGTAAGACGTCGTATTGTAACTGATTACCTAGAATACACCTACCGTCATTTGCTTCCGGAGAATTTTCTGTGAGGTTGTTCCTATTTTCCTGATGCAGTATCAGACCTTTTTAGGGTAATAAACATATAGCTATCCATCAAAAGCCACTCAGTTTTACAAGGGGTAAAATGTCAGGCATAGGCCTATATAAACATGTTGGATGGTATAAAAGTAAATAAAAAAATATATGTGGATGTCAGCGATTTCTACAGATGCCAGCGTGACTGTAACAAAAATGTACAACAAGCTTTTGCAAAAGCTCAAAATCAACAAATCAACTAGTCCATAGGTAGTTAAACCGTTCTCTAGGTCTATACAAGTCATAACGACAACCAGTGGTAAAACGAACAGAACGTGCGGTTATAAAGTGTAAATCATTTTGCATCACTTGATGTTAGAATTTAAAAAAAACAGCGTTAACACTGTAACTAACTTGATACTGTAGACCCAATTATACTTTATAAGTGTAATTTCAATATAAACAAACCCAAGCATAATATGGGATCATATGATGCAATAATTATATTATTGTGAAATTACAATTGTCAAACATAATAGTTCTTGTGAGAAGAACAGCCACGTGACTCGTTTTACATAGCAATATAAACATTAAACATAATACAGGCATGTAAGCATTTACGCAGCATCATTAACATCTTATTGTGCAAATGATAGCGTTACATAGATCTTTCGACATAATACTCTACGCATGATGAAGCTGAACATTTTCATAGCGCCTTCCAAAGACCTATCAAAGTCGTAGAAACCTGGTTATCTGACACAATTGAGGTAGACGAAATCGTGTAGGCCTAAGACTATTATGGTCTGGGTTAACAGGTCGGAAAAACACATGCGATGCTGCTATTGGTCTATAGTAAAAATTTGTCCATATCCCCCATTAACGAGTCGTAGCAACAACTTGACGCTGTTGATACGGATCTTTCAGGTGTATTGTAGTCAAGCAATGCCGAACTCTGTTAGCAAATTGAAGATAGGTTGGCGCAGTGATACATGGCTTGGTGCCAACTCAATCCTCTAAATTACAGGAGTCTTAAACGAATGCAAGCGTAAGGTTGGATGTTATAAAAGGTGTCTGGTAGTCGGATTGTTGTCGAAGTTTCAACACCGGGACTATGGTTTTCTAATGTCTCTGTAGCAGCATGTAAACTAGTGTGGTAACCTTGATCCTTTTTTACCACTGGAAGTTTTCGCCAGCTATAATTGTCATGTTTTAGATGAACCTAAAATATTATGTAAAGCGAAAGACAACCAATGCATATAAAGTGCAACGATGGAGTTTACGGACTAATGAGTCCTTGAATGTTGTAGTAGTCAACTGATTGTTCTTTGATGTTTACATATTCGTTTTTTCTTGTTTTGACTGCAGCGATTGCAGCATCTGGAACAGGTCGTCTATTATGTTCCAATCTGCTGTACACGACAGGCAGAGGAATCTCTCTAGTTCCCAACTGACTGTAATGACGAGATAGCTTTCCATGGGTAGGTGTCGATTCCACCGCAATAGCTGTATCTTCCGCCTCAACTTCGTGCGGAACCCCAAGACTTGAAATCGATGCGTAGCTGTTAGATTCTGTGGATTCAGGATCGCTTATGGCGCGTGGAGTTTCTATTGGGTCGGGGTTTTCAGCTGGAGATTTTGTCTCTTTGCAACCTATATGTTACAGTAAAGTAGAACGCCGTTAGAATACGTTAACTTTAGACGCTACAGTTAACGTAGGAATCATAGGCTAACAAAGGTTTGATATAGGACCCATAGCAGTAGTTGAACATTATATGCAGTGGAACGAACTACATACTGCATAGTTTACACGTTCCATTAAACTTTAAAGTAAATGCTGTTCCATATCACTGAAAGTGTTTTACAAATAAGAGCGCAACTTTTTCACGAAATATAGGCCTATATTTTGTGTATTCAGCAAAAGTATGTTCGTTTAAAACGCAAACCTTATGTATAAAAATTTGAATGAGCTGCTTCAAACTATAATTATGCTCTAAAATTTCCAGAGCATCAAATTTTGATTGAATTCAGACTCGCCGTAATGAAGAATCTTGGAGCTTTAGACAAGCCCAGAATGTAGCTCAATGTATTCAGGACTGTTAGCGGATGACCTGCATTTAAAGGGTAACTCTGCAAACTAACGACGTTCTACTTAATTATATAATTCTTTTCTGTTTCATCGTTATATCTGACGGTGTGTGACAGTTTTGGACTGGATAATAATTACAATACCATACGCTGTAAGAAAACAACAGTAATTAGTTCATTTGGTTTCGTAAAGAGGTTTCAGTTATTTTACCTGCTGTTGCTCTTTTCGTCCGCACGAAATAAAGGATCAGAGCCACGACAATAAGTATCACTAGCAACACCACAGGTGGTACTACTGTCAGCACAATAGTCGTTGGATTCGTACGCGCCTCTAAACGTAAACACAGAAATATGTTGTCAGAAATTATGTTTAACATAACGGTTGTGTTGTGTGGGTGTTTGGTCTCCATGTGAGATCAGTCACCTATAGACAGCAGATCAGTCGAGATCGCAAATGTAACTTCATCGGTGTGGTTTGCGCCCACATAATTTAGCACACGTAGTAATCTGTGGAATAACAAAAGTGACACTTCTACGCCTACTTGACAACCTTTAGCCTATATGTATTTGACGGACTGTGCTTGCCTGCGGCCAAGGTAGTCAGTGGTCTGCCTATCGCCTCATTTTATAAGTTCATTTGTCGTTTGCTAAAATTTAAGCTAAGTCAATGCGCACAGTTGAAAATCTGAAGCGAATACTAAGAATAACTATACTGTTCAATTGTTATCTGACTCCGAAGTCATAATGGATCCTGAATAGCTTATCATTTTTTGCTTTCCATTGTGGAAAGATATTTTCTGAATTTGCTCCAGGCTTTTGGAATTCACAACTTCTATAATCTATCGATTTCTAAACAGGCGTCGTGTCATCAGTAATAGCATCTTTATGTAGGCCCTATGTGTTTTGAACAAGAAGAAGAAAAGCGCATCCCCTCAAATTAGCTCTGAGACAGCCATGGGTATGGTGTTAGCATATGAAGGTGGGTGGCCAGTCCTCTCCATCGCCGTCTGATCTTCCCACCGACAGTATTCGGTCCATGCACTCACTATGGTCGAGTGGACAGGAGGTGTAGACGAAGCAGAAATCTCAAAACAATTTTTTCTTAGCATTTAAAACCCTCAACCTCTCGGTCGCCAGTTCAGCACGCTAACCACTAGACTATCGCCCACTCCACTTAATGCAATTTGACATCAGATTGCTAAACTTACTATGCACAGTGACGTTAACCGATTGCGTTGAGTACGAGATTTCGTTAGTTGCTGTGCATAAGAGACGAGTGATCTTCTGATTGATCATGCTCTCATCCAGTCTGATCGACGCTCCCCTGAAGACTCTTCCGTTTGCGAAATCTTTCCATTTGTAGGTTGCATCTGGATTGGCGTCAGCCGAACACGTCAGTTCTTCGCCCACGTAATGCAGAAAACCCTCGGGAGATATCGCAACATGACGCGGCTTATCTGGCAGCAAAATATAAAATTGAACCATGCTCAAACGCCAAACACTGGTTCGATTACATATATGCATTATGCACATCACTAGTGCTTAGACAATAAGGCTCATGACTAAATTACTATATTAAAGTAAGCAATCCACATAGGCCTACTACAAGCAATTAGCCAATTTTAATTGCCAAACCAAAGCACTAACGAGCCCTACAAAGAGAGAAGCAGAACATGAATCATAAACTCAAATCTATTTAATAATTGCGACAAAATGGAAGCTGATGGAATTACCAAATTTCCAGGTACCTGGTGTGCTGCATTCGCTTAAAGAAGCCTACATGCAATTAAACTAACACACAAACTAATGTGAACGTTACTATAGTTGTGATACTATAGTTGCAACAGTGAAATATACACCAATGTAGTCGTTGTCAAATAATTATGAGAATTCATGGGGTAATAGTCAAATGTGTAAGTTGTAAGAATGAATTATAAGTTAGGCTAACTTGTTCATACTGCCCTCTATCCCAGGATGCATTGCTACTGTGTATGCCTAGGCATACCCTGGCATGTGCGTCAATGTCGCTTGTCAGTAACTAGAGCAGGCCGGAGATCCAATTCCTCTTGGTATAGCGAGGCATCTGCAAAGGGTTACGGGTAAATACGGGCACGATGAGTCATTACGCCGTTGGCCGGTTCTGATTTATTGCTGGATGACCCGACCATCTGATTACCGTACATTACGTTTATCTGACGAGTCAACAACGGAAATTCAACACCGAAAACGTTTCGCCTGACTAGTTGTAAGTCGCATTCCACACCGAATCACTCGTCTTGCAGGTTTACTGGATACTGATTCATTTGGCAGCAGTTGGTCTGGAGTTCTGGTGCGCACTTCTTTTTTTTATTCCGGATATTTCTATAGCGCCTCTCGAAGTCTACTACTACTCAGAGGCGCTCCCGACTACAGCATTTGATACTGTGCCGGAATTTTCACGCCGAAGCGCCACGAGCAATTGCGAGTGAAGGACTTGCCCGAGGTCCGTACGCAGCGGCTAGAGTGGGATTCGAACCTGCAACCCTCCGGTCAAAAAGCGCCGAACTTACCACTGAGCCACCACGCCCCACAGTGAGCAGTATTTTCATTTACATCAGGCATGCAGTTAGTAATACTTTAGTAAAATTGCCACGATTATATGGTGGCGTTTGACAACCTGCGTGGATTAGGCCGCGTTAAATTTAGATTTTAATTTATTTACTATTTTTCATTTGTTAATAAACTTTTTGTAGCATCACTGCAGTAAATCATCGTGTATGACTATGACTTTCGAGGAAAACTGAGAATTGAACGAAATGATAAGCATTCAAAAGTTTAACTAACATTTCACGTTGAGTTCTGGTGATGTCCACGTGTGGTAGTAGTCAGGAATGGTGGTGTTTGCTGTATGGGTGTTCCCAACATACTTTCCCAAGTACGTGGTGCATGTATATATTGCTTTGTGTATGTTTCTGATTGCCGACAGCGTAAGCGTAGATGAAGCAGTAACACCGTGACTGGCGGTGGTCTCTTTGGCTTGAACTCCATCGACGATTACTGTGGTGTTTGTGGTGTTTGGTCCTCTTTGCTTCCATGTCATCATTGGAGCCCAATCGCCTCTATACAAGACACTGCACCGCATTTGAATATCAACGCCTTCCGCCACAGATTCAGGGGAACTTGAACTGCATCCTGGCTCTCCACCTACGAATTCATTCGAAACGTTCATAAGGAAAAAATAATCAAATGATCTCGCTATATGCTATTTCTTTATATTCTGAAGCTTACACGTCTGCTAAGTGATCCCTTTGGAATTCTGCGTGAATTTCAGCTTCATTTGCAGTAGCCTATTATATGATTTTATGACATAGCAGAAATTTATAAAAAAAATGATTTGTAAAGCGCGATATTTTACATTTTGTCTTAAAAATTATCAGTCGAAATGATTTATTAAACCTAATTTATGAAAACTCACCCAATACAACCAGATCCACGACTTCTTCTAGAATATGGTTTCCTTCTTTGTCAGAATAAACCGTTTTGCAGCTGTAACCTCCAGCATCTTCCAATTGCGTGTCGATGATGCTGAGTATGTCTGCTTTGTCGCTGACTTTAAGCCTCTTTACATCACCATCGAGTCCCAATTCGACGCTGTATAAGGCAGTGATGTTTCGTGTTTTTCCGATAGCCTTGTAAACCCAGGAGAAAACATTCAACTCGTTGCCCAATAGACACTTCATTTCTGTATGTTGTCCGACGAAGACAACCTGGCTCCTGTGCGTCTTCGTTTGATTCTTTTGTGCTAAAAATAAGACTTTTTAGAATCCTGATCCATCCATTGCATCGCTTTCCGGTCTTACACGTCCTCTACAAACGGCGCCTTAGCAGCTCCTCTGCCTCCTCTCTCGGGTCCTTCTCTGGCAACCGAAATCCGGCATTCACTTAGTATTGGACAATCCTTCAGACACGATGCAGCGCCCGTGTATATTAAGCTGGCGCCCTGCGCTTACCATTAAGTAGCGTTTTAGAAATGTGAAGTTTACGAGTAGAGATACAGACTGTAACTATGAATAAGTGCTTAATATAGCATAACTATATATGATTCGATACAAAATAAACCAAGTAGGTTCCAAACGTCTATCATGAAATATGAGTCAGACAGAAGTAATTAGGAATTCTTTTAGTTATTCCCATCTAAAGCACTTTACGCCTACAGTCGCAGACTGGAAGAGGTTGAGGAGCAGGAGTTGAGCTTGGAGAGACCTGAATTCCCTCTGATTGTGATGTCGTCATCGTGCCATAAGTATTCAGTTTTAAACGTGATCTAACTGGATTTTCTGGGTAGCGGTTTAAATTTGTTAGATCCTATTTAGTCATATATGTTTCTTGTGGTTTTTCCTTATTCATGTAGAATTTAAAAATTCATATATATTCAAGATTATACCAGTACACCAATTAAAACTTAGTTGTCTACGCGAATAATCTTGTATCAAGTATTTAAAACACTTTCGTATAGCTCATAGTAATGCAAGCCAACGAAAAGAAAATCATGCCTATGTATTTGCTCTATTTTTCAGTATATATAATATATAATACATTATCTCACATTTCACACAGAGGGCTTGACTATAGCGGGGTTTGCAACCGCTTTAGGTTCCCCTGTATAACCATGCAGACACATACTATTACCCCTGTGCCTCATGTCAATTGTTTATTGTTTTTACAGTGCTTTTTTCTAGAAAAAAAGGTTCCGGAACGGAACAATAGGTTCCGGATTATGGGCGGACCAAAATTCCGAGAAAAACGGGATTGGGGTTGGGACGGGTCCCAATTAACACTGAAAACAGTTCAAAACACTGAAATTAAGTTAATTATATTATTGTTTTTATTACTAAAATAAATAAATTATTTTTTAGTAGCTGAAAAAAAGGTGCCGGAATGCCGTATCGGCGCGTTCCGGCTGAAAAGTGCACTGGTTTTTTACATTGATTACCGAGTAATGAACAGAATAGAAAAGACTAGTTTTGAAATGAGATACAGCTGTTAGATTTTTATTCCTTATTTCACTTAGCCATAATTGTTGCTAAATGTGTTGTGGTTGAACGAATTAACTATCTACCCGTCTATATCGCAATGCATTGTCTGCCGGGTTGCCTCCATTGTCTGGCAATGTCAGCATGGTCGTTTTCCCTGCTATCTGTGTGAGCTCTGTTCTCGTGCCTCTGTTCCACCTGATCACCGCTTTCTTCGCTCTGCCACCCGTGGTGACCTATCGCTCCACTACTATGCAGCAGCGCGCTTTCTCCGTGGTTGTACCCACGGTTTGTAATGGGCTTCCTCCTGAGCTGCGGTCTCTTCTTCGAAACTCATCCACCGCTTTCTGCTCTGCTCTAAAGACTGTTCTCTTTCGCCGGGGTTGGGCTGGGAGCGCCTCTGAATAGTTTCCTTGAAGGGGCGCTATATAAATGCTTAGTTATTATTGATTGATATACACATACCTATGTATAGGCCTATATATGTGTGTATATGATATTCAAAATACACGAGTGCACGATCATAAGAATACACAATCGATTTTAATATAGGAATCATGTAACTGAGCAGGACTAGCTGTTTAGTTGCAGCTTCGTATTTTAAGACTTACCAGAACCAAAGACTGTCAGTAGAGCGCAATATACAATTAACGATCGATCCATTTATAGAAAATGATATAGTTATTCAACCTATGCCGTTTTAAAATGTTGTACTGTACAGATAGATCAATTGCTGAACATCACAAACAACACTGAAACATACAAATTAGGACGATAGGTTTATCCCAAACTATCAGTTTATAGCTGGGGGGTGGGGGGGAGAATTAAGACCCGTTTCACTTGCACCTTTGCCTCGATGATCGTAATTCACGTGAAGATAATTAGTATGCCTATTATAAATATGTTTCATTATCAATAATTAAATAAAGTACTTGTTACTTCCACTTTCACGTCTGTCGCATGTACTTTTCTTCTTTTGTATTTAAACATAGTAATACAATAATAAGCGATGCACGTTTTGCTCATTGCTGCTCTTCCACTTTTGCTTAAGGCAATAACTGTGTACAACTCAATATGCATAATTTCTCTAGTATGTGGCAAAGTTATTACTTTCCAAGTATAATTGTGCCTGTTTACGCATTCGATAATACATACAATTATCTAGAAATGGAATTAAAATAAAATTACTCGTTCATATCTTAATTTAATTTAACTATAACAGAGCACAATTCTATCACAAATTCAAGGCAATCGTCAAAAAGGGTTTCAAAATCTAACAGCATAAAATCATCATATAAGAGATTAAATTAAAGTTCAGACAAAAGTGGCAATGCACATAATACACATCTAACAGATTTTGTGCTATTCTTCACCGTACAGTGTACAGGCAATCCATTCCAAGGTTCAGAGTCTTTGCTGTACTATGGAAGTTCTGGACTTCTGAGACCTCATAAATTAGACGTGTATGCTAATCAATCAACCATTCCTTTTGGACTCGTTCATGACGAGTTTTAGCAAAAACATAGTTTACAAGTATTATTAAGATAAACAGTATCAACAATATTAGCAAGACCAAAAATCTTCAGTGAGAATGGTCAATAATGGATCTGCAGGGCTGTTGATTTGAATATATATATTGACGATATCAAGCGGAAATGAAGCTACAAGGCACAGCTTATAAATTGTGCGAACTTGAACAGATTAGCTTAGATGAATTCGTTTTTACGATGGCACATAAAGCGTGAGCTGCTTCACTACGATAAATTATCTTTGATGACGTTTTCGATTAATCAGGAATATACATCTAGATACAATTTTCCGTTATTTAGTTATCTTTACTGTCTACGTTATATTATTTATATGGCGACAAGCCTCTGTCGAAAATAATTCATCAAACATTGCTTACACTGCGATCATCTCGAAGGATCGATGCAACATACTGTGCGATCATTAAACTGTGGAGCCATGATGTCATGCAATATTCCGAAGCATGCTATACACGACAGTTGCATGTTGTTTTACATTTGCACCTATTCCTCTCATATAATGCTAGCATAAATTTTCGCATAAATTAATAAAAATTCTCGCATAAATTAAATCATCTTTTAAATATTAGTTAATGTTTTAATGGTGACCAGTGAGGATTGCCTTTAGCAGGTAATTATATTGTGTGTGCAAAGAAAGGTTAAATGAGATTGTGAAACAAGAATAGTTTGTCGTCGTATAATACAGTGTTATACGCATAGACAGATTACAATTATTCGATATTTTCATTCCGGTTGTATCGGAATCATCGAATGATCAATCAATGCATAAATTGTTTGGGAACTACCGGCCCCATCCATACGTGACATTTGGGTCGGAGGAATTCCCCGCATGTCCATGTATTCTGTGCCATCAGCACCGATGTGAAACTAAAATAGAAGTAGATGCATTCCAGTTAGTTTATCGTAATCTAAAGCTGTAAACATAACATCAGTACGTTATCGTTTGATGAAACAAACAGTCTAGATTGTAAGTATTTTCAGTACTAGAGCTAAGACACATCAAACGATGCGCAGAAATGTATTTTTACTATTGTAGTGCAGTGAAAATGTAAACATTTGCAGAACTGTCTAGCATTGGCTATCATAATTCAGGAATCATGCAAGCAGTTTGTTGAAAATCTCTTCAACGGTTTAAAAATGGTCCATCTTCTCAGTATAGTTTTGGTAAAGTCAAAAATAATAGAAATTATTAACGTAAGGATGTTTCAATAACAAAAACGTAACACGAAAGTAGCGCCTATCTTACAATACACAATTAGGCCTACAATCAACATGTAAATTAATAATAATTGTATCTACAATTTTTTTATATTTGAACATTTTCTGGGAATATCCTTTCCATAAAAGTCTTAATTTTTCTGCTATGAAGAGCTTAATAAACTCGTTCTTCATTGGAACTGTCAGATTGTCGTTCTTCAACGTCTTAAGGAGTTGTAAAGGTGCTAAATATATATATATATATATATATATATATATATATATAAATATATATATATATATATATATATATCATACCCATATATATGTGACCTACCTGCATCAGCAACACAAAATAATAGCCTAACTTCTGTATTCTGATAGATTTTGCATTCAATATTGTAATGTTGCAAACCGGTGAAATGAGAAAATATAAATAATCAGAGTTAGGTTTATTTAAAATTCGTTTTTTTCGATATACCTTCTTTATTGGTACAGGCGGTTGTTCCATATTACCGGTATATGAGTTCTTTCGCACTTGAGAATAAACGGGTTCTAGAAAATAAAATTTACGTTTTCATCAGTTCACTATGTAAATATAAATGTGTTAAATACATTAATACCTAAGGTTGTCTATATGCATCTTGCTAGTTCTTCATGTAGGACAGTTATATTAAAATGAGCTATTTTATTTTGTAATAGTAAAACTATATGATTGCTCTTTTAATTGTCCATATTGTCTTCACCGCTTTTAGATGCGTTGTAAAGTGTACGTGTTTTCTCGTTCTAAAGCCCAGAGTACTTGCTTCCTAAAACACTTTGTACTGAAATGATATCATCACTTTAAATCAGAGACACACACTTGTCATGTAGGGCTCGTAATTTCCTGGAACAGAACTGCAAACAGTATTGTCTAAATAGCTAATCTGAAATACTGTGTGTCCAAAAATAAACTTAACAATCACAAATATAATTTTATCTGGACTCAGGAAGTGCTGATACAGGTATGCTAGTTTCTGCATAGATGAAGCAAGTTTAAGAACACATGTTTCACTACAACTATAGGCCTATAATTAAATTACAATCTGACTATAAGTTATTTATTACTTATTCATTTATTTCTTCCCTGAATATATGTAAATGTTAAAAAAGTGCACAGTAACAACGAGAAATTTGAGAATTTCTCTAGTTAAAATGAACGAAACATGCCTTGTGAATTACGCATTACTGTACGTACTTTGTAATTTCATACATTAATTCCTTAAATAAATTGTTGATTGATTTTAATAAGAGCTGTTCATCATAAATATTCTACCTAGATGGATACCTGCTTCTTGATAAGCTGCCATTTGTTCGGATTCGTTCACACCTGACAACGAAACAACGAACACAGAACACATATAAAGCAATCCACAAGGTCTACGTCTACTGTGACAACGGCTGAGTTTTATTTGAAAAATAATTGATTTACATAATTTGAATTAAGCTCAGAAACGTAGCCAGGAAACAATTTGGTCGGGCTTCCAATTTCGGGCGGAGGTTTCCATTTGACATGGTCGCAGAGTACTGAGTCACTTTGAAAAGTTAAGCGTTTTTGTATTTTGCAATTTATTTGGGGTTTGAACCCGTAACCCCCCGCCCCTAAATACGCCCATGATTTAGCTTAACGTATAAAACATAAGCATTCAAGATAAACATATATTGTTTACACATGGTCACCTGTAATTGTAATCTGACATTTATAAGGCGCCATTTCAAGAATAAACTCATCAGTAACCCAAGCGACTAGAACCAGTGAAATCACTGTCAAATAATAAAGACTTCAGGCGCTGGCGAAACGGTGGAAGTGATAAACTTAAGTCTCAAGCCGCAGCTCTCGAAAAAGGCGATTCCAGCTGGTAGGTCCAACAAAGGCAAAGCTTCTGGACTGAGCTATAGTAGTAGGCTATGCATACGAGGGACAGTCAGAAGTCCATGAGCAGACGACCGAAGGGTGCCACGACTCAGGACCGAGGAGACAAAAAGACAGAGGTCCTTAAGGTGTGATGGAGCAGAGCCAACAAGACAATTACGCATAAGGGATATCCCGCACAAAGAATGTTTTATGGTCAAACTTGTTGACACCCCCACATTTACAATGTGATCATTGTGATCACTAACACAATGGGCTGGTTACCAGCATGCATTCAATTTATGTTCACTGTTCAATAGGGGACCTAAACTTTGTCCTGCGTCATAACAGGTCTCTATATACTTACACATGACACAAGTTAAGTAATAATTATTTTCACTGTTTTACTAATGTCGGCAACGATTTCGCTAGTCTCGCATTGATTATCCTTTAAGCGTGTTGCTCTATATCAAAGCATAGCTTTATTGAGTATTACTGAATGCGAGGAACGCTTCTGAAACTCACTGCCAAGTCGCTAGACCACAAACTGATATTAGGCATCTTTTAAGTGTTCGGTCGAACACAATCGCCGCTTTTAGAGGAATAGCCAATAATAAACCTATTGTTCTTGGCCGCAATAGATTTTGTTAGATTGAAATCGGCAGATCAAAATAGCGGCCGCCACTCGCCTGTTGCCTATCAGTGCCCAACGGTGCCCATTAAACCGTGCCGATTATTAGCGCGTACGCGGAACCACTAAATTATCCCGATGCACCAGGCTTAACGAGCTAAAAATCGCACTTTTTAATACTTACTTACTATATTGGTCGTTACGACAAGAGTGTCGTAGCCTTAATTGGAGCGAAAGAAAGGAGAGGTAGGGGACGGAAGATGGGGTCGCCAATACGATGGAACAGGGTTGCAGAGAGAGTTAAGCCGGCTCTGAGTCAATAGGTCTATTCGAGTGTCCTAAACTGTCTATTATGACCTGAAGTTTTATCGTAGACCAGACCATGTAGATTAGGCCTACATGATAGAAGTCATCGAATGATGTGTAGGCCTATGCATTTGACGAAGGTTCGGTAAAAGTAAAAAGTTAGTTTAAATCCTGTAAGAGTAAAAATTTAATATGTCATCCCCGTCAACGGCATTTTAGTTCTGTCAATAAGCTTCATATATAGGCCTACGGAAGGATCTGTGCTTAAACGACACTAGTTTTATTTTGACAAAATCACCTTTCCTCCTTTCCTGGCGAAATTCGCCGTATGGCTGAATTGCTTCGTCTTCGTCTCCTGTTTAAACACGAACACACAAAAACCCTCCAAATTAGTTATAACATTCATGATGCATTCACTTGTAACTCATCATAGGATTTAACCTTTTTCAGTGTTAGTTATTTTAAGTACATTTGAGAACGGTGCATAATGCATAGGCCCCTATATAGGCAGTAATTATTTTAAGTTTAACACGTTTACATTTTAAATATGTATGCTTTCTTACTCTGATTGCTTATTTGCTGGAATTCGCCATACGGTTGAATGTCATCGAGGCTTGGATATCTTGGTGAAGCATCAGCTATTAAAAATATACCGTGAAAACGTCATGGGTTTGTTTTCTTCCATGCATTGTTGATTCCTTATAAAAATCCCGTAAACAGTTTAAATATATGGGCCATCAACCGACGTAAATTATTACAATAAATAGCATCCCTAGGCTGCTAACTAACATCACAAGACGCAAAAATGGCAACGTCTCCGAATTAATTTGCAATTACATGCATATATAATTACTCAAATTTATGCATTGAATTATATATACGAATATACATGATTGGTGGCAGTTTGTAAGCAGCACGAATGCTATGAGAGCAGAAGAGAATAAGTACTTGTTTTGTGTGATTCTGGTGCGGCATATACAAGAGGACCTTCAATGTACGTACCGTCAATCACTACCTGAGGATATTCTACAAAATTGTTCCTTTTTCCCGAGAACAACCTCGAGCACAGCAACAAACCTTTAAACAAAACCAAGCAGAAAGTTACCTGTCAAATTGCGATTCTGTTGTTCAGGCGCCAACAATTCAGACAGCTGGAAATATGGTAGATTGGTATTTGAATTGATCAAAAAGAAATACTATGACTTGTTTGTCGCGAAATGATCAGCTGATAGTCACAGAAAATAGTGCAAATATGATAATTTTATTAAGCGATTATCATTACAAACACTTTTCCAAAAAGTTAATACAAGTTTTTGCGCCGCACATTTATGTGTGTCCAGCAGGGCTGTAGTCGAGGGTATACGCGGGTATACAGCGTATACTCACCTCTAGAGACCGTATACTCACCTCACAAAATATTTATAAATCTTTATTTATATTAAAATACTGTAGCGTATACTCACAAAATACCGTCACATATACTCACCTCTAATTTGTTTCGGAAAACTAACCGGTAGCGTATACTCACCTCTAATTTTACCACTACAGCCTGCTGTCCAGTGCAATAATTTAAATTGTAATTACAAGCAGGTTACTATATACACAATACGATTTCCAACACTTAAAACTTAATATTCCTATCATTTCTATATATAGTCATACTTAGCTATACTTTACTTATGACAAACTTACAAAGACAATAGTAACTCCATTTGTACAGCTTGATTCAAGATTAAGTTAATGAGCGATTGTAATTTTTAAAGTTCAATCAATCAAGCAAATATTTTATTGTTCCCATGATGCAGTTAACAATGGCGGTACAGAATAAATCGCAAATAGTTCAATAATGATATTGCAAGCCAGTTCATATTGTAAGTATGTAAACTGTTAAGGAAGACAATCATGATAATCTAGATACTAAAAAGAGTTGGTAAAAGGAAGCAACTGACGAAAAAAAAATATGAGACATCAGAAGGGAATATGAGACTAACTTAACTAATAAGCTTAATGCTTAACTAACTACCCTTAACTAATAAATACCAAATAGTCACCATTTGATTAAATAAAACATTAATTATATTCAAAAAGTTTATAATGTGTGCATTATTAATTAGATAAATAATAAAGTAACATGTACAACAAAAACCTTCCACAAAAGCTTAATGATCCTATTATAATTATTGCATAATACGTTCGACTTTTAAATAGGCCCAGTCTTAGAGATGCAGGCATTTTAATCGCTTTCCGATGTGTAAGTAAGGCAAACTGGCTTAACGTTTGAAGTATGTTGTTCAACTGATAACAGATAAAGTTAAGCAATGTTTCTTTGGCAATCGTTCCCAATTTATTTTCAAAATATTCGAGTAGGCCTACATCATTGGATTGCTCGAAACGTGGCCAAACCAAACGATCAAAAAAGTCTCAATGCTGATTAGCTTTAAGAGGTCGAAAGCTTCCCGATGTTGTAGTAGTCATCTGATTGCTGCTGAATGTTTACATTTATATAGTCGTTTGCTCTTGGTTTGATTGTAGCATCTGGAGTAGGTTCCTTGATCTTTCCCAGTCTGCTGTATATCGCAGGCAGAGGAATTTCTTTGGCTCCCAACTGACTGTAGTGATCAGTGCTTTGATTTGGGGGCACAGACGAGGCTTCTACTTTACTAACTGCGTCTTCTGCTGCAAGCTCTTGCGCAACCTCAACACTTGGAATTGATGTATAACTTGCTGAGTCTGAGGCTTCATGGTCGCTTATGGTGCAAGGAGCTTCTATTGGATCGTGGTTTTCAACGGGAGCTTTTGCCTCTTTGTGACCTATGCATTCAAGTAAAGTAGAACGCCGTTATAATATGGTTTATTGGATATGTAATGTAGACCCTATATTATGACTCCCAGCTAATGAATAGGCTACTACCAGGAAACCGGTAACAAATAAGAGTTAAATAATGTGCAGTGGAGTAAAGTGCTCACTTTTATTACCCCTACTTCTAACAGCCTTCATTTTCAGGCGAATTTTTATAAATATAAAACTGGACATGAAGAGCAATCAAGAAATGTACAGCAGAGTAAATTATTTCTTGTAAAATCTGCATTTTACACTGAACATCCTTCATGGTCACGTGAGTTTTTATGAATATTTTAAAGATCAGAAAAAATAGAGTTCCCACCAAACACCTTGACTCGTCGAAGGAGAATTTGTAAAAAATGTGATAGGAAGAATTCCGACAAATATTATGCCATTCATGGAAAACATACCATTTCTCTTATCAATAAGGTTGGTCAAAATTCGAGAAAGTAAACCTCTAGCTGGATGTAAAAGATAAAGGGTTCCCGTCAAACCCCTTGATTCGTCGAAGGGCAATTTGTAAAAAATTGTGAAAGGAAGAATTCCGACAATTTTTTAAATAATAGTAAATTTTTGCAATTTCTCTGCAAAAGAGCTCTCATGAAACCCCTTTATTTGTTAAAGAAGTTAGTGAACGGTTAAGGTGGGAATAAATTTCAAATTAACGACGTTCTACTTGACTTTGGAAAACATTATCAGCATCCGCTTAAGCAATGTCAGATTTTACCTATCAAAGCGGCTTGGATATCAAAAAGTTTCGCTGCTACAGCTGCATTTATAGAGGTAAAGTATGCATGAGACATACTGTACAAAGAAACGATTGGTACCTGAATGAGTTCTTGTTCTTCTGGAGTGTAACAAATATGCGACGATCACAAGAGTTAACAGCAGAACCAAAGTTGGTACGATTGCCAAAATAATTCTCACTTGCACAGAAAGTGTTCCTATACAGCAAATACATTGTCATTAGGATAATGTTAAGTAAACCAGGAGACTAATGAATGTTGGTTTTTGGCTACGAATCATACAATTAATCTAAATTTTAGAAGATGAAACCATTCTTCCACTAATGACTAGCAACATGTTTTGACACTGGTTGTTGACAACCGTGAGCTATTAACAACAACAACAACAACAACAACAACAACAATCCACAACAGTATACAATCCGCAAAATCTTCAACAAAATGTTTTTTTGCAATAGCAACCTGAACTTATCAAATATCGGACAAACAAAAGCTCTTCTTCAGCAGCTAATTCAGTTAATGAAGTCACTTCAACTTCTTGTGAGCTCTCTTATTTATCAACCATTAATGTGCATGGACTTTGAGCCAACCTTAAAGCGACATCCTTATATAACAGCGCTACATAAACTAACAAATAAAAATAAGTATGCTAAAATTTAATACGCTATGAATAATCCTGTTCGTCAGGCTGATTGTTTTCGTCAACACTGTGTGCCTTATTTTAAAACCAGATTTCGGATCGCCATCGATAGGTAGTTACCACATCCCAGAGTGGAACTTAGTGAGGTACTCATTTTCTACTCTAAGCCCCATGAGGTGGCAATGGAGAAATCCTGGATACATACATAACAGGTCCAATGCACCACTAGACTTACAATTAAGGTCTCAGTTTACATTGATACCAAAGTCTACTGCCTAGTACCAGATATCAAGGGTCGTTACACGGAGTCAGCTCAGTAGACTCAAGCAGGCATTGGCAGACCAAAGTCGCATTGGTCTCATTGTGCAAAAAGATACAGGCGCAAAATCCTTAGATCCCTATACATTAGGCCTTTATATTAGACAATTTAACTTACTGTTTACTGTGACGGTAACGTTGACGGGCAATGTTGCATATGAAATTTCGTTGGTTGCTTTGCACAACAGGTATGTAGTTTCTTGATTCGTCATAGTTTCTTCCAGTTTGAAAGCCGCTCCACCAAAAACGTGTCCGTTGCCCAAGTCTTCCCATTCGTACTCCGCACTTGGATTGGCGTCGGCAGAACACATCAATTCTTCATCAACAAAGAGCGAACTCCGCTGGGGGAATATCTTAAGATCACGAGGCTTGTCTGGGAAAAATTGAAATGCAGTTGTAATAACGATATTTTTACGACCTTACTTACAAATATTACATGCTCTGTGTGCAGAGGTTCGAAATGTCGACAGTACAATCCTTGAATGAATCGTTATTTAGTATCTGGATGTTTTCCAATACCACGAAAGCACAGCATTGAAAGGGGATAAAGTAGACCATTGAAAAAGAATAATCTGACTACATTCTTTGTATTAATTGCCTCTAAATAATTTGATATATGAACTATGAAATAATTGATAAACTAGGAACACAAGTGTGTTCAAACACCTTTTTCAGATTTGGCACTTAAAGGTCAACCAACAGAATCGGTCCCCCAATCGTTGGATTACAGACCTAATCCGTTACCGAATAAATCATCGTGCCACGCAATCAGTTAGAATTATACATTATGTTGGCAACTAGGCATACTCTGAATAAGTCATAGCCAAACAATATAAAGTCAAGTAAGATGATATTATCACTTGATTATTACACTCCTATAATAACATTGTTCCTCACGGGCGTGGTCCTTGTGATTTAAGAATCTACGGCTCTGGCTCAGAAATTAGTTAAAAATTATGCAGTGCGTGCGTCTGATTTCAACTGTTACCGCCATTTTCAAGTTGAATTGAATTAGGCCTTATTCAACGCAGGCAGAAGATCAATAAATGCTGTAACGTCAACAATTTCTTTGCGACATTGAGCGTTACATTCTAAGGAGAAACTGAATTTTGAATTGCTTATCCATGATGCAACATAGGCGTCTTAGGGCCATCAGACGCTCAGTCTCACCTTCTGTCTTTACCACCATAGTTCACGCAAATGTCTGCTCACGCTTGGACTACTGCAACTCGCTTCTCATGGGTCTCCACAAGCAGCGTCTCTCTCCCCTTCAATCTGTTCTAAATTCTTCTGCTAGGCTCATCGCTCGACATCCCCCGGTTTTACCATATCTCTACTTACATGCTTGATGTCCTTCACTGGCTCCCTATTGCTGCGCGCAACCGATATAAGATCCTCTTCCCTGTCTCTAAATCTCAGCAGCCTACTGCCCCGAAATAATCTCTCGAACTACCTGCGAAAACCGCTATCTGCGTCGTCTTCTCGCTCATTGCGCTCTGTAAATCGGCTTGATCTTTTTGTTCCCAGGGTTAAAACTGCCTTGGCCCAGCACCGGGCGTTTGCTGTAGTGGGTCCCACGATCTGGAATGACCTTCCCCTCTGCTCAGGGCCAAACTAATGACTGGCTTTCCCTCATCGGTCTCGCGTTCCCTAAAGGCATATCTGTTTCCCCGGGGCTTCTGTGCTGAGAGCGCCTCTGAATAGTTATTCTGCGAGCGGCGCTTTATAAATTTCTAGATACAATACAACACAATACAATTACGTCCAATTTTGAGGATCCTGCAAGATTGCTAAAATTGGTGCTCTTGTCACTAACCCATAACGAAACATTGAGCGGACTATAAGTTGCATATTCTGACCGGATCCTCTTATAATATGCTAGTCCTTTAGGGCAAGGTAGACCTAGGATTCTACTCTAAATGAAAACTGTAGGCCCCTAATTACTAAGACAACCTATTGCAAATGCACCGCGCAATATAGGCTTATAGGCTTATAGGATAAGTATCGCAAATGAACACACGAACCAAAAACAGGAAAGTTTGAAGGCCTACATTCAAATAAGGTCTTGTTGGGACGTTTTTGTGCACTTGAGAAACCTATGTAAATGATTATTATAGGAAATTGTTTTAACGAAGCGCGGTCATAGCTTACACTTTACATTCAACGGTGGCCAAGTACACGTATGGCTGTAGCTTGGTAGGAGAGTGAGATTCGAATTCACTTCTCCAACATAATGTGTGAAGTGTATCTCACAAATGTAAATTCCTTTGTTGGTGCTGTAGCTGGCCAAGACATTAAGCTCTGATGTGGCGCTGGCATCTGGAGTGGTATTAGTCTCAACTCCACCTCCAAGTGCTGGAATGTCTTGTTCATTTTGCCTCCACATTATAGCTGGAGCCCAGCTGCCTCTATAGAGGACACCGCATTCCATTTGTATTCTTTGACCCTCATTGACTGTTTCACTGAGGTTTGACAAACAACTAGGTTGTCCATCTATGAAACACAGATAATTTTATGTTCAATTTCATGAAAGAGAAAATAATTTCTTGTCCTTAAATGTGAAAATTACTAGTTTATATATCCTGGTTGACGTCACTCTAGCCAGAGAGCTTCAGTTTCGATTTAGAATCGATGCAAATGTAGAATAATAGATTGCTTCCTCTAAAATTTATAAGCGTTCAAATAAGTTTCTTAGATCTAGTGCTATTCGTTGGTATTCTTCTATCGGATCCATAAAAGATGGAGACTTGAGTGCCTGCCAGATTGGAGTGACATTTTAGCAATCTAAATAATAACCCAGGTCGATTTATTCTAACTTCCTGCTTCTTCCAGCGCTGTATCGACAGAACTCAGCAGTCGTCCAAAAGAAGGCAAAGAATTACTTCATATGATGACAATGCGACTTTGAGAGGCTTTCAAACGTGCCATGAAGAAATGTCTAGGTATTTGTGGTCGGAATAGGTTGCAAAGCGAATAGGCTTCGTTGGCCTTTCTTTGCCTCTATTCGACCAACCAGTATCTTCGATCATCCCTTTGGGCTGTTAAGTATAATTTTTTAGAGTGTCCTTTAATAGAGAGGCGATATCTAGACTCTGTATAGGAATGCGGTGGTGTTGCGGTATGTTATGTACCTTGTACCCGGAGGGTCGCAGGTTCGAATCTATCTCAAGCGACTGCGTAGCCACCTCGGACAAGTTGATCACTCACAATTGTCTGTAAGGAAGGCAATGGGAAACCACCTCACTCATCTCATCCCCGGGTGGCATAAAGCCAATGGACCGGCCTTCGGGCAGAGTACTCATCATCATCATCATCATCATCATCATCATCATCATCATCATCATCATCATCATCATCATCATCATCATCATCATCATCATCATCATCATCATCGTCGTCGTCGTCGTCGTCGTCATCATCATCATCATCATCATCATCATCATCATCATCATCATCATCATCATCATCATCATCATCATCATCATCATCATCATCATCATAATCATCATCATCATCATCATCATCATCATCATCATCATCATCATCATCATCATCAACAACACTCTGTGAGATGTTTCAACAAGAGGTGAAACTGTTTACGGAATCGCACCACAACATGCATGATAAATCACCGTATCTACAAAAAAAATCATTATATTATGGGTATCAAATGAATTCGTATAGCGTAGAGTTATATAGGAGCCTACTCGGAATGAATAATACATCATGTCATACCTAATACGACGAGATCTGTTACTTCTTCAAGAACATCGTTTTTCTGGTTAGGGTGAAGACAAACTGTTTTGCAAGTGTACATTCCAGCGTCCTCTAGTTGTATGTTATCGATGCTGAGTACGAATTCGCTGTCTGCTTTGAGACTGACGTTGGCCCTCGTCGCATTCTTGCTGAGCCCCACTTCGCTGCTGTACAAGGTTACAGTCGATCTTTGTCCATGAGCGGTGAATGTCCACAGCGGATCTTTTACGTCGCACTTCGTAAGACATTTTATTTCTGCCGTCTGTCCAACTGACACAACTAGGCCGCTGTGTCGCAAGACAGACTTCATTTGTACTAAAAATTAATCATTAGCATCATAGAAAATTAGCTTACTTGCTACGAAAATACATCGCTTAGTACTAATTAAGTAGATCAACATCAGTATATTCAAAAAGAAAATGGCATAGTGATTCATTCTAACTGTTGGAAGGCATAACGATATATTAATTTATATCACACACGTGCATACACACACACACACACACACACACACACACACACACACACACACACACACACACACACACACACACACACACACACACACACACACACACACACACACACACGTACGCACACGTGAAAATACGTAAGTGAAAGCTGATAAAAGGCAAAGGCTGTCTAGAAATTACACATTGCAAGGAAAAAATCGATTGTTTGAGTGCTCAATGCGGACTAAAAGGACAGCGTTAATAAAATAAAATACTTTTAAAAATCAGTTGTAGCGCACAGAAGAAATCTTTACACACGCTGATAAAACACGCGTGCACACGTTGTCTGCATATAAATCCTATTTTTATTTGATTCTTAGCTTTTATTATGCATGCAGTATAAACAGAATGATAAAGCAAAGAAATTTATAGCTAACAATAGGGACAAGACTATTTCAGTTTGACTGATTTTAAGTTGAAGTGTAGTAGATACTTACTGGAACTGATATTCACAAGAATTAAAAATAAAATCTCAATTCGAGCCATATTTTAGATACTTATTTTCGAAGCCTTCATGTTTAGCAGATAATTTTTTTTAATGAATCACAGAAGATCGATTGCTACTAGTGTATAATGTCAAAACATTGCAACTATATCAGAAGCATAAATGTAATGACGGTAATACTGTCACAAATAGGAGTTAACTGATCAGTTTTCACATTAGGCCCAGTATGTCTGTGAGCCTGCATAGCCTTGACCAAATTAGCGCATCCAACTTTTCTCTTAGCAACAGCAGAACGCCTTAGCCCAGTCTACCTAACTAACATTATATGTACATTGCTATCTGTTTCATTTTTCATTTCAGCTGCCTCTATCCATCAGGTGTTTATGAAGCTTCCACATTAGGGCCAATGATTTAATTAGATTTATGCTTAGCTAAATGGTGAAGCCAAAGCACAATGTTCGATGTCTGATCGATTTGTAATGAACATATTCTATTTAACGGATGTTGTTGCATTGTCCGTTATTCAGGCAGTATCGAAACCTTAAACTGTACCTGGAATATCTGAAATGCAAAGTGAAATTTTCAACGCTTTTAAAACAAACAAGTGTTGGTTACGACGGGAAAGAGTTACACAGCACTGCCATCATCAACCCTTTGGGCGTATAAAACCACGCACTATATAAGGGTCGTGGCCAGTGTTTAATCTAGACGTCATTTGGAGGGGAAATTCCCCCCGGATTTATGTTCCCCCACCCCCAGAGGCCAGCAATAGTATAATGTAGAGACCTGTTTTGGGGGAGAAATCCCCCCCCCCCAGGATACATGTTGCGCTCCCCCCAGAGTGAGTAAACGAGTAATAGAGGCATAAGAGATGAATCGCTAAAAAAATGGTCGTCAAAGTTTTTTTTCAAGATGAAATTCCAACTTCTCAAGACGACATTCCGAAATTCCTAAAATTTTTAGGACGTTGGAACACGGATGAAATTTCTCGCAAAAAGGTCGCCGTTGTTGGTCCCCCGACAAACCTTGTTTCCCTCCTCAGAAGAGGGGGACTAGATTAAACATTGGGTCGTGGCGGCTTCAGTTGTAAGCGAAGAGGGACTATGGAGCAGGTGATAATGTGGCGAACTTACACTTCCCTGTACCTCACTTCTTGAGTTAGTGTGGCGGAAATGCTACTCCTCTCTCGCCGGGGTATATCTCTATACCGTATACTTCCAAGGCCAGCCGAGTGGTTAAGAAGGCCCTGGACGTATGTGCGTAGATAAGGCCTCCGATGTCGTCGAAGGACTTAACGAGTTACTCGCAACTGATCGACAGCAAATCATAAGACCGAATAACGATTGAAGACTTGTATTATATCCACGATAATCAACGCAATAATCGATATTTCCAATTGAAACAAATACACTTGTAGTGTCTAGAAATTATATCCATATATTCCACAGAACGATAGCTTTACAACTCGTAATACGCAATCAAATACCGCAAGAAATATCTCACGACGACTAATCACCTGCTTCTATATCCACGTATACTCCAAAGATGCCCCACAGTCGGATTCGAACTGTCGCCGCTCGCAATTTCGGACTCTCTACTCTCTCACTGACTCTCTCTTCTCTTCTGAGGACTGACGACGACTACAACTGACTTCCTCGGATGGCTGCCGGCGACTCTCTCTCTCGGCAACTCTCGGCTACGGACTGCTACTCTTCTCTTCCGAGGACTGACGACGACTGCGCTGCTACTGTGCAATTCTGTCGCCTTTTATACTTTTCAGAGGGGCCCCAGCGCGCGAAAACCCCTCCCTCCGGGAGTTCATCGTAGGCCACCAGGTCGCATCGACCAAGTCCCCGGCGGGGCATCAGTGCCCCAGGGACAAGCAAAAGGCTAGAGGTCCCTGCTGGTTTTGCGCGCCTCAGTCGCTACCCCCCCCTCCTTGAGTCCGTCAAAGCACTAGGCCGCATCGGCCATGTCTTCGGCCGGGCATCAGTGCCCCAGGGAGAAGCGAAAGGCTAGAGGTCCCTGCTGGTTTGCGCGCCTCAGTCGCTACCCCCCCTCCTTGAGTCGGTCAAAGCACTAGGCCACATCGGCCAAGTCTTCGGCTGGGCATCAGTGCCCCAGGGAGAAGCGAAAGGCTAGAGGTCCCTGCTGGTTTGCGCGCCTCAGTCGCTACCCCCCTCCTTGAGTCCGTCAAAGCACTAGGCCACATCGGCCATGTCTTCGGCCGGGCATCAGTGCCCCAGGGAGAAGCGAAAGAGCGTCGAGGTCCCCCGTGAATTCATCGAAGGGACTAGGCCGCATCGGCCAAGCCTTCGGCTGGGCATCAGTGCCCCAGGGAGAAGCGAAAGAGCGTCGAGGTCCCCCTTGAATTCATCGAAGGGACTAGGCCGCATCGGCCAAGCCTTCGGCTGGACCTCAGTGCCCCAGGGAGACCCCAAAGGCGTCAAGACCCCCTTTCCCTTGAATTAGTTGAATTGAATTTTCACTGTATCAGGGTCAGCGACGGGGGCCGGTCTTCCCCCCCCCCAATTTCGCTACAATAATAGCACAAACAAGTGTTGGTTACTGCGGGAAAGAGTTACCCAGCATTTCCATTATCAACCATTTGTGCGTATAAAATATGTATAAGGGTGTGGCGGCTTGAGTTGTAAGCGAATATGGCGTAGGCGATAATAACACGTTCGACATATTCTGCGAAGATCAGTTCCTGATCCAAGGTCTTACCCAAATCACAGTAGTAGAAATAGAAATATCAGGGAAGTGATGCTACAAATTAAGTATATCGACTTACATATCTGCCAACAGCTGCTAAGTCAGATGAATTGGGTTTTCCCGGAGTTCAGTTGTAGGCAGTTGGACGACACCGAGACGCAGAGCACTTCCGACGGCTGAAGAATTTTCTCCACTACAGCTGGTCATGAATGTATACCTGGGTGTTATCAGCATACTGATGAGCCGTAACCTCCAAAGAAAATAGAGTAGGGGCCCTAAGATGATATCATGTGGGAGACCAAGTGAAACCATGATCCAATCAGACCGTGTATAACCAAAAACCAAAGCCTCAGTACACCTATAAAGGTGCAAACGCAACCGAAGGAAGCACAACTCACGACACCGAACGAATTTTGTAAGGTTGTGACCACAGTAGTCGAGCGTTGTCAGGCAACAAGCAATCATCTGTACAGCTCATTCACCTGAAGTGTCGCTATCGTTTTCTGACTTCTCAACGAAGACCACTACGGGCTTCATCGAAAACTAAGCAGTGGCGGATCCAGAGGGGGGCGATTGGGGCGATCGCCCCCCTAAGAGTCCAAAAAATATTTTTTATTTTTTTAAAATTTAAAAATTTGATATGCTATGCTGTACTACAGGATAAATGTTATGTGATTATTATTACGCATGTACAGCGCCGGACTGCAGTTTGAATATTACCTCTACACGCCCTTGCTTGATCATGCTCTAAACTTGATAAGTAATTTTAATTTTAATTCCTTTGTATCGATGCTGACGTCCATGAAATCGCCCCCCGTAAAGTAAAAGTCTAGATCCGCCCCTGAAACTAAGTCAGAGGCCTAAGAAAAAGATATTGTCCATCACGGTGAGCATCGAGGACCAGTAGATATAGAAGGGTCAATCTGAAGAACTGTTTTGGTAGGTTTGAGGCAGAGGACACCCATTTAGAGATTAGGTTGACCACATTGAGGAGTTGAGCAATTGCAGTTTGAGCTCCTCAGTCTTTCTGTTCCCCTGATCCGGAAGCGGTTGAAGATCATTTTATTTGTTAGTGGTAGCACTGACTTGGGTAGGGAGCTCCTCTGAATCGTTGAGTGGCGCTTTTATAAATTTTCGATTACTATTACGATTTCGAATGAAGGCGAAAATGGAGCTCGGAGAAGGAGATAAACAGTTAGATGCTGTCTGCAACAAATAAATCAAATCAAATTTTCGTTTATTGTCTAAATTCCAGTCGATATATACAAGCGCGATAGGATTACACGGTTTTTAAAAACAGAGTCGGCAATTGTACTAACACGGACCTCGGTTTAGTAACAGAGACTGTGACGGTTATAAATGTTTCTAGGTTTTTCTGGTTAGGGTGAAGACAAACTGTTTTGCAAGTGTACATTCCAGCGTCCTCTAGTTGTATGTTATCGATGCTGAGTACGAATTCGCTGTCTGCTTTGAGACTGACGTTGGCCCTCGTCGCATTCTTGCTGAGCCCCACTTCGCTGCTGTACAAGGTTACAGTCGATCTTTGTCCATGAGCGGTGAATGTCCACAGCGGATCTTTTACGTCGCACTTCGTAAGACATTTTATTTCTGCCGTCTGTCCAACTGACACAACATTAAAAGCCAGTCTAACTTCAAATCTATAATAGGGAGCCTTCATATATTCAGTATTTAACATTTCCCGCTAATGACTATACGGCGTACAGCTTAAATAAATAACAGCACACGCTACAAACTACACGCCGTAGCGGCCGTACAAACACGCATATATACAATATATATATATATATATATATATATATATATATATTTAGAGATATAAAGTTTTGCAATAATTCTTTCCGGGCAATGTGAAGTTATGAGCCCGGAACCGGAGATTATGGGAGATATGCATAATCGCATGTAGATGGTTATCAACAGCATAGGTTTTCTTTAGATGGTTCAAAAGTGTAGTGTAAAGGATGAGAAGAAACGGTCCTAGGGCACAGCCTTGAGGAACACCACAAGAGAGTGGGAGGGGGTTGCGAGGAGTGGCTGTAGGCTTTAACAGAGAAGGAGCGGGAAGACAGTAAGACTGGAACTATAGTGGAACAGTGCCAGAATCGCCAAACTAGGACAGTCGAAGTAAAAGTATATCTGATCGATGGTGTAGAAAGTGGCAGAGATGTCGAGGTGATAGAGACAAGATATTTGTTAATGACTATGACTAGGAATGCAGCGCAACACGCTCTCGTGCAAGACTTGTCTTGTTAAAGTGCGGTGTAAATCTTTAGTTGCATTGTATTAAATAGCTTCCCAAATTTTCTATTCTATTCGTTTGTCAAACTTGCGTACTGACTTTGCGTACTCACATAGACAAGTAGTGGCTTAGAGTATGCTTAAATAAATGCAGTAGAACAATTAATCTATGTGTAATTTAGCTTCAGTAAGAATACTATAAACAGAATTTTAAAAATTTGCAAATTGTTTCACTATGGTTCACTTTTAAGTGTCTTCCAAAAGTCAGAAAGACTTCGGAGTATTTTGCTCTGTCTACATATATTCAAAACACATTATTTTCAAGAAAGGCTAAAACCATTAACAATCAAACACCTAAACAAAAATGTTATAAGCTTTATGAATTCTAGCACCACTGCTACATTTACTTTGTTGCATTGAATTCCACATCCAAACAGTGTGCTTTCAATCTTCAAGTGATAATTAATCATTTTCTGAAGACAGGTCAATGATGCATACTATTACAAGAGATCATCTGCGTGCATCACAAATCCAACCCTCAAGCCACTATATACAACTGTGTTTGATCTTGCCGTCCTACCAAAGTTCAGAATTGCACACAACCGTGCTACACAACCACAATGGCGCTGAGCAACTTGCTCAAGGTCCATACATTAATACAACATCCCTCTTCATTCTTTCTTAGTTATCAGTAATGTCATCCACATAAACAGTAAATATATGGGAGATGGAATCCCTTCTTGTCCTGTACCACAAATAATATTAAAACAACCTGGAATATACACCACTCCATCCTCCATCTAACAGCTGCAGAGCATTTACCGTACTAGTTTATCAAAACCATCAGACAGTGTGTGGAATATTTCGCTTAATTAAATTCAAACATAGTCCTCAATGATTTACTTCGTCAAAGGATTCTGACATATCTAGTATACAAACATTGACTGTGGAACCATGACTTTGTAGTATTCAACAATAGATCTGGCTGTCTAACTTGAACCATTGCAACCAGTTTTCCTTTTAACTCCAAACTGAAAGTCAGATGAGAGCGATAATTGCTATACATAGCTCAAAAGGCGGACCTCGAACAAGTTTGCATTATTTATAAGCTTACCTCGCTAGTTGTTACTACATTGTAGATCACAATCTGTGTCTTTCACAAGAGGGCTTACCTTGCCTCTTAAAAATTAGGCGGAACATATCCATAGTACAGTGAACTGTTCTACAGTAAAGAAAAACTGCAGCATTGATTGTGCAGGTTCCATGCTATCAAAGCAGCAGCATTAGGACTACCGCATTTCAAAGCACGTTTACAATTGACTACAAGTTTAAGACTGAAGCTTAACCGTTGTATATTTGCCAACAGTGCTGGCCTTAGGGGGCGTTCGAACCATGCGGTCCGCAAATTAGGTGGCAGAAAATGTCACAGAAACGTAACATGAACAAGATACCCTAATAATAATATTATGGTTTAGATTAAATCTTCTATTTTGTCAATAAAATAACACTCAGATTCCTCTATATCTCAGAATTCTCATGTAGAGTTAAATTTGACTTGCTGTACTTGTTAACAATGTACTAAAAATAATAATAATTAGCAATGAAAAACAATTTAACTTGTGTCATGGGGGCCCGTACAGCATACTCTGCACGGGGTCCGAAATATCCTAAGGCCGGCACTGTTTGCCAAACTTAGATAGTCTGAAGAAGATCGATTGCTGGTCATGAAATTAATTTGATTGTCATGTATCAAAACAGTATAAACTGGCGAAACTGTTATTAATATACGAGATTATTGTTCAGTTTTCACATTAGATCCGAGATGTCCATATATCTGTCAACAGCCGGTCTCGCATTGCTTGTTTTGTCCTGATAAACATGTCTAATTAGCTCAACAGTTTAACTGCTCAATGTTTTCACAATTACGCCAACCTTTTCGACACACATTGTTGCTCTCAGTCTTCCACTTTAGCTACAGAATATAAATTACTTGCTTCTTTTATTTTTACCTTTAAGGTAACTAATGGCTATGTGCATTAACTATTGCCCCAATAGTAAAACTAAAATGATAAAAGTGCCTCTTATTTACTCGCCTTATAGAAAGTACGCAGACACGTAGCTTCTTCGACCCTGACACAATGCATCTGAGAAGCTTCTTTAAAAAATCGTTGGCTACGTCGTTTGACTGATTACATGCTAGTGTTTTTGCTTCATTTCCACTGCACTAAGGCACTGCACTACGCTTCGGCAATTATGCCTTGTTAAACATCCGCGTTATAATGATCCTCTACATCTTCCGTTGTATTTGATTGCATTGCGGTTGTTGGAATATTGACATAATCATGTTTCTTCATGATCGCTGTGGTAGCGGCATTTGTTTGTACCTCTAGCCTGCTTTTGAGCAATCTGCTGTAGGTGGTAGGTGGAGGAATTTCTCTTGGCTCTAGTTGGTTGTACCCAACGGAATAAGCCAAGTCTTCAGCCGAAATTGCTTTGGTTAATTCCATCACGACGGGCGAGTTCACCTGAGTTACTTCGCCCTCGTGGTCGACGCTTGGTATAGATGTGTAACTGTCGGTCGATTCTGGTCCGGTATCGAAGCTGTGGTCATCCAATGCCCTCTCCGCTACAGGGTGATTCGCTTCTTCGTTCGTTGTACTTGGGTCTAGTTGATCTATGCAAATACAAGACGTGTATTGGGGTGTTTTAGATGTCATATACTCAATTATAAGTCTAGTAAATACCTATTCTATTATATAAAACAGCGCAAGTGAAAAAACTTCGTATCGCTTATGTCCAGTTTGAGGTCTCAAATATATTTAAAAGGCATGATGCTTGAAGATAAAGTAACCTTATAATGCAGTAAAGATCGATATCACATTACACAGGACATGAGTCGATAGTTGCTTCAATGTAAAACCGCAGTATGTATTCACAGGATAATACGGTAGTGCAGTCGTGGGTTAACGGCAACTTTCTATAGCAAAAGAGCATGTACGTGTAAACTCACACACATCTTGCCTTCGACCAGCGCTCTTTTACAACAGCTGATCCCACCCTTGAATTGCAATTTGTTCGCATCCTGTCTTACCTCGTTTTAAGCACAGTTGGCGAAATAACACCACGGCTAGAATGACAAGAAGAACCGGCGTTGGAACGAGAGCCAGAAGAAATAGATTTGCTGAAGATTCCGCTGATTTTCCGTGACCTAAACAATGTCCGAAGTAACTTAGGATGCTAATATATATATATATATGTACTTCAGTAATTTAGCCAATCTATGGCCATGGGCGTCCGGAGGGGAGCAAGGGGCATTTGCCCCTGGATCATGCAAATATTTAAAAAATTAATCTTTTGATTATTATGATTATTACAACAGTTCCAACACGATTTTCAATGCGAAAAGACACTTAATTATTTAGGTAAAGTCCTTGATCATTATTTATTTTACATTTTTCACCTGTTCTGTGTTCATGAATGCAAAAACGTCATCCCCCCCTTAACAAATTTTACCCCTACAAAAATTCCCTTCCTCCTACAAAAATTCCTGTACATATCAAAGGTTCATAAAGTAATATCAACAGATTGATAGAGAGTTTATATGATGGGAAGTAGAAAGATGGAAAGGGAAGGAGGAAGGTGGAGAGAAAGATGGAATGAGAGAGATGGATGAGAGAGATGATGTAGGTAGGCTGCGAGGGAGGCTGGGTGGAGGGAAGTTGGGAGATGGAGGGAGGAATGCTTGCGAGACCATCTGATAATTGAATCTCATGATGGCCTTGGACACTATAAGCACCTTTTGACATTTGCAAACGTCGAGTCTGGAAACCCTTCGAAGGAATTACCCGGCGTCAAAGCTAAACTGCAGATCTTTAGGAATAGAAAAGTAAGTAAAACAGTTCTGCTAGCATATTGTAAAACATGTAGTTAGTAAGGATACGATCGTCAAATGCACGTACGTTCAACAGTGAAGTTGATCTGTTTCTTCACAAACGAGACCGCATTTGTTGCTTTACATGTAAGAATAAACTGTTCCTGAAGACCTTCCTTAATACTAAATACAGATCCGTCACTTCTAAATCCGGTATTATCATCGATCCACTCGTAAGTTGGAGTTGGATTTGCGTCAGCAGCACAAGTAAGTCGATTCCCAACTTTGTAAGAAGACAGCTGCGGTGTTATTCTAATGCTCTTAGGTCCATCTGTATACATTTCATAAAACAAACAGTGTCTTAGATTTTGAAACAAAAGGTTTCTGCCAACCATTTGCATGGAAGTTTAGCCCAGTTTAATAAAAAAAATACGATAATAAATATTTCTCATCATTACGAATGTTGTAACTGAAACTTGTAGAACTACATAATATTTAGTTATATTACTACTGCAGGTTTAATAAATGTAAGATTCAATTAAACACTCAGAAAAAGTGAAAGATGAAAATTCTTGAAATAGTAGTTACATATGATGTTTAGTGGTGTCGATGTCCACGAGTAGGTGTTGTTTGGTACGTTGGTAGAGTTCGTAATGGAATATCCGAAGTACTTGGTGAAAAACGTTCTAAATATGTATATCTTGCCATTCATTGTTGAGTTTGTCAACAATGTTAGTGTAGATACAATACTGGCATTAGCGAAAGAGAAAGCCTCGACACCATCAGTAACGACTTTATTTTCCTCTTTCTCTCTCCACTCTGTTGAAGGAGCCCAGTTGCCTCTATAGCGGATACTGCACCTTATCTGTAACATGACTCCTTCAGCCACTGAGGTGCTAACATTTGTACACCTTCCTGCGTCATCTGAAAATACAAATTATAATGCTTTACACTTACCACTGGCATGCCCGTATAAAGTGAAACTTTCAGTAACAGCATCCTCTTGAAATTAAATAAATAAAAATGTAAATAAAACGTTACCACTAATCAAGACTATAGAACAAGAACAAATTCTGACTGATGTTCAAGCTCAGGCTTCGGATAAAAAACATAAGAACATATTGTTCAAGAAGATACCACTGACGATATAACATGTTTTTATGCGCAACTTACTTAAAACAATCAGTTGTGCACTTTCTTTCATAAGATCGATCAATCCACCATTTTTCGAGCGATAGGTCTTGCAGGTGTAGATTCCAGCGTCCATCAACTGCGTATTGTCGATTGCCAATGTGCATAAACCTCTTGAACTCAGAGTGACAGCGACTCTGGGGTACTTTCCATCGACGTCCCGCTCTCTGCTGTACACTAGTTCCGCAGATGTTGATCCCACTGGAGTGAACAGCCACTGGGAAAAGTGGTAACCTTGACTTGTCCGACATGTTAGCTCAACACGATCGTCCAACAATACAGCCGTGTTTATGGGTCCAGCATTGATCGTCGCCTGGACTAATGTACGATGTATTGATATAAACAATTTATCCTAATTTTAACACTAAAGTAGTAATCAAGAAATTCAACTGAACTTTTGTGTTTATTAAAGGAACGTTTACATTGATCCACTCATGGGCTTATCAACACAGAGAAAAGGGAAAGGCAAATCATCTTCCAGGAGATCGCCTCAAGCTAAGGAAATGCTTGTAGATCAATAAACCAATAGACGCCGATTTCGTAAATAAGATTATTGCATGCATATTTAATTTTGTTAATAATAAACTTAAAATAATTTATCAAATGTTATCTTAAGACTGTGTCTACACGAATATTATTCCACTTTATGTAAGCATACCAATCACTGTCATTATATGCGAGGACGGATAAGAATAGTAGACCTACGCTACAGTAAATAGTTGTAACAACAACAGGCCAACAGACCTATGCGCAAATAGCAGTACAACTTCAGCAAAACTAATGTTAGCCCTAATGATAAAAGACTACAGCCTATAGGTAGTTATGTAATTATTACTGTAGTAGAGAAAATACTAGTTCAGATACTTAGTGTGGTACAAAGATAGAGAGACAGATCCGTTGCTTTTCAGACCTATTTTGTCATCAGTGATATTATCACCATTTCCCGAAATTTAAACAATTATATTTTAGGCCTATGCGCCTATAGGGTATAAGGCTATTATTGTGCGTTATTGATATTAAGTTTTTTAAATTGCTAAACTCAATATTTATTAGAGAAAAAAAACTTATAATTATTGTTATGTTTCAGGATATATCACTCATTGCAGGTAGGCCTACATTTCGCTCATACCGATTATAAGCTCAAAGGTCTTTCTCGCATTTCTACCAAACACAAAACTACAGCCCGCATATCGCTGTAATAAAGGTGTAAGCCCAAAAACTTTTTTAACTTTCGGGATTTAGCCAAATGTATACTCACCGGATTCAGCCAAAACCAACGTAAATAGAAAAATGTTTGACATATGCTGCATATTACTTTATTATGATACCTACTGGACAAATTCGCAGCTCTATAGGGCCTATGAAACCCAGAGCGCCCGGTAGACCCTATTGTGGTTTGCGGACAACATAGTGACCTCGTCACTTTTCCTTTCTAAGGTTTGCTTTTCAGAGAATTCAAATGAATCATATATAGGCCTACGTTGGCCCTACACAAATATATACATAATGACTACAGTCTACTTTAATAAAATGTTTCTATAAAACTGAAACATTTTAATGGAAAGTCAACCACGCTGATATCATCTAGTTTTATAGACCACATGTGTTTTAGGCCCTATTCATGCGATCACTGCATAATGATCACATTGGACACCAGCCCTGCTGCAATAAATCAAGCTAAATTTATGGAGTATGTTAAACTTCATACAGTATAAATCAATGAAAATCATGCTCACGTTTCTCTGTCTGGTTTGACTTTAAGAAGTGCTTTGCTTTGCTTGTTACATAGCCTATGCTTAGCCTAAATATTACCTTATTAAAGTTCAGCCATTTGCTTAAAGAAATCAAACATAGTCTAATCTTTTTCTCAAACGTTTCACTTTATACGAGCTTAATACAATTGCGTTATTCTATGTCAGCTAAATTATTTAATTATGTACAGTTGTTATCGGCCTATATATGCAATCGCTTATCGCCATAGGAGTAGACTCTGGGGGCAGCCGGGGCACGTGCCCCCCCCCAATAATTGAGATGGACTAAACATTTAATGCAACAAGTGTACAATAAATAGCCAAATCCCCCCCCCCAATATTTTGGACAAGTTTACGCCAGTGCTTATCGCTGTCTAAATGGTGACCTACAAACAGTTCGACGCATTTTAGCCTAACTTATGTAGGCGTTGGCGATCAATAATAGGGGCCTACCTTCATGTAATATTTCCAGCATTGTCTAAGCCAAAAATAATAATCGAACGATAGCAGGTGAGTCTAGTGGGCGTTGCTTAAGCAGCCCAAGTACAGTGGAGGTTATAAAATTCGATAAAATGCTGCTCAACATTGTTTTGCTTCTTGCTTTTGTTCTCCTTTATATTCCTGTATTTCAGAAATATTACGCCCATGCATACGGCTCATTGGAAGTAAATTAAAAATGCGAAGGAGAGTGTAATTCATGAGAATGTACAAACGAAAATATTTCCATTTAACTTTTGAAGCAAGTTGTGGGTCCAACTCGATCAATAACAGTCTGTGGTCTAACTACTCTAACCACTCTAACGGTATTTTCCCAGCGTCGTTCAAGCCAAAAATAATGACCGAACGATCGAACGATTGTAAGTCAAAGTCTACGTAAGAGAGGCGTTGCTTAAAGATCTGCTGTGTGAAATGTTTAAGAAAATCTGACAGTATGCTATTTTGCAAACACTTTGCTATTTACGTTTCTTTTGTTTCTGCGTTCGTAAATTTCGGTAAGTGTTAGTCTCACGCAGCCTACAATTATTACTATTAAGAAGCAGCCTAGACCCCTAAACTGAAAATTTTGAAAGAGACTCTGAGCCTAATTAAAACTAAGTCGCAATATGAAAACGAAAGTGGGTTATTTAGCAGCTGTTAAACAGAGGCGGCGCTACACCAGGGCTCGCCAGTGCAAATGCCCTGGTAAAAAAGCCTTTGCCCTGGTCGATGCCCTGCCAGAATTTTTGCCCTGTCCAAAATTTGTTCGGGCATATTTCCAGAATCAGAATCAGAATCAGAAAATCTTTATTGCATCCAGACAACGTTATGTACATAATGTCCATCACCTAAAGCTATAATAATTCTTCCACGTCCCTGGAGGCAAAGGTGTCCCCTAAGGGATGGTAGTCCCGCTGAGGGGGGACACCTAACTATTCCATTATTCCTAGATATAAGACTGTCGTGCTATCAGATATATTCTGTTGTTGATACAACCACAGGAGAGATGTAAGATTGATATTAAGAGAAGAAAAATAAATCTTAATTAATCTTAACTATCCTACTTAACTAGTATAGGCCTACTAAGATAGGCCCATGTGCGATCGTGCGTACCTACACCAGTGACGACCCAACCCAATAATTACTCATTATAAACAGTCGTAGTCGATTTTTAAATTGATAGCGACTGGTGGATTGTCGGATTTCTAAGGGAATTTCATTCCATAATTTTGGCCCATAATATTTTAAACTGAACATTCGTATATTTGTGCGGGCTCTAGTTGAGCGGTAAGAGGACGCACTTCTCGTGTTATAAGTATGAATCTGGGATCCCAAAGTAAAGTAGTTCATAAATGACGCTGGTAGTAATTTGTGCTCAAAACAGTATAGGAAGTTCCCTATTTGAATAGTTCGGATTTGTTTTAATTCCAGTATGTTAAGTTTTTCGAAAATGGGTCTGCTATGGGTACCTCTGGGGACTCCCGCAATTACTCGGACTGCCTTCTTTTGGAGAATTTCAAGTTTATGTAACCTTGAGTCATAGTTGGAAGCCCAGATTAAGTTACAGTAATTTAAATACGGGAAAACTAACGAGTGGTATAAATTTAGACGAATATCTACGGGAAGTAGGTACGAGATTCTGTTAATAATTCCTATGTTTTTTGCTATTTTTTGGGCGATGTAGGTAATGTGCTGTTTCCACGATAGATGGCGGTCTACAACCACACCCAGGAACTTGGTAGATTCCAGTTGAGAAAGGGGGTTTCCTGCGATTTCCAGTGTGACGTCAATTGGACTAATTTTTCTATGTGACTTGAATAATATAAAGTTGGTCTTATCTATATTAAGGGTAAGCCTGTTAGCTGTGAACCAATTGTTAACGAGTATTAGCTCGGAATTTATGATTTCCATTAGAGATTGCCATGACTCGTGAGCGAAGAAAATGTTAGTGTCATCTGCGAATAATATAAAGTAAAGAGTTTTGGATACATTGGCCAGGTCATTTATATATAATAAAAAAAGTAAGGGACCAAGGTTAGAACCCTGAGGTACCCCATAAGTGATGTTTCTACTTTCTGATAACACTCCATTGCACGACACTTTTTGGGTTCGATTATCAAAATAACTATAAAACCACTTTAATAGCGAACCTCTGATACCATAGTTTTCCAATTTTTTTAGTAATATGCAGTGATCCACAGTATCGAAGGCCTTTGCCAAATCAATGAATATTCCTACAGAATATTCATTGTTATCGATAGCTTGAGAGATCCTATCCTCCATATCTAATAGTGCCATATACGTGGAATGACCATGTCGAAAACCATGTTGTGAGTGATGTATCAAATTAAAGCTGGTTATGTAATTGCTGAGTCTGTCATATATTACTTTTTCGAAGAATTTAGCGAAGTAAGGGAGCACTGATATAGGTCTGTAGTTAGCCGGGTTATCTTTTTCGCCTTTTTTAAAAATTGGTATAACCTTAGCCGTCTTTATCTTCAGTGGGACAATTCCATGTAGTAGGGAGCAGTTTATGATTGCCGCAAGTGGCTTAATTATCTGGGATAGGTTTGGAGTGGCAATGTAGGGATCGATGCCATCTACCCCTTTAGAATGTGTTTTTTTAAGGATGCAGCCAATCCCCAAAAGTTCCTCGGGAGAAGTCAAGGATAAACCCATAGAGTTCAATCGAGACGGTGGCAAGTACTCCTCAAAAGATCCAGAGGAAACCTGGATTTTACTAGCCAGATCGTTAGCTATACTGGCAAAGTAATTATTAAAATTATTAGCAATCATTCCTGGATCCTCCACCAAGATTCCATTAATTCGCAGGGAAGTTATTTTGAAGGCCTTATCATCGAGTTGCATTGCAGCTCTAATTAATTTCCAAGTAGCTTTTAAGTCATTGTGGTGTTTGTAAAATTCAGTTGTATAATAGTTGCGTTCTGCAAGCTTTCTTATACTTTTAAATTTGTTCCTATATTTAACATATTTTTGTTTATTATGAGGATTAGGAGCTTTCAGATATCGTACGTACAAAAGGTTTTTCTTCTTACTTGATTTTAGAATACCAGTTGTCATCCATGGTTTTTTAAATGTTACCTTTCGGTCCTTGGTATCCGTAATAATTGGGAAGGCATTGGTATAAGCCTGGGTATATTTACCAATGAATAGTTCATAAGCCTCATTTGCGTCACCCAGGTCACAAGTCCTCAATATCGGGTCCCAATTGGTTTCTTCAAGAGCAGACTTAAAGATGGCTACTCTATCTGCATTAATAAGTCTGTTTATCTTGGGGTGCAAGTGTTTACTAGGTATGGTCTCTAATGCAAATCGAGCACAGATCGGGAAATGGTCAGAGATGTCAGAAATAATGATGTGAGCGTCGAGTAGCTTCGACCAGGCACTACTATATATATTATCAATTAACGTGCGGGTGCAGTGGGTGACTCTTGTTGGTTTGGTTATAAAAGGTAAGTAAAGATGAGAAGCTAAACAGTTATAGAAAGAGTTAGAGTCCTTATGTTCGTTTATTTTTAAGAGATCTATATTAAAGTCCCCTGCCAGAATTGCTTCTTTTGAACTGCTTTTTATTCCCGTTATCAGTTCATCTATTTCCTCGTTAAATTCAGTTAAATGGCCCCAGCCATTTGTTATATCCTGAGATATAAATTCACTTAATTCACTTAAATGTTAAAATTTGCTTTACAAATGTCAAAAAGCGTTCAGCTTCCGGGAGGGTTTTCACCCATCTGACCTCCTGACTACAGACAAATATAATAGTGCTGGGGCCATTTATGGCAAGCGCGGTAGCGCGATCATAATTATATGGTCACCATTTAAGCTCGCGCTACCGCGCTGTCCATAAATCACCCTTTGCACTGGTTACTTCTATGACTGCCCTGGCTAGACCCTGGTTACAAAAAATGTCTGGCGCCGCCACTGGTGTCAAACTCTCGGCATATATCTTACACATTCATTTTAAGAAATATATAATATAAACTACAAAACTCATTCAGAAAATTATAATGTACCACTATCTAATTGAAATTGAGCAATTGAAGAGACTATAGTAACAGAAAATGACCTTGAATTCGAGATTCCTATTTCCAGATGTGTAGATTTAGCACATTAGGGTTGCCTACTCTTCATGTCCTATTGTATATTTGTGTGGTTTTTAGCATATGCTACCCTATCAGAACGACCACATGATGCGGAGGCTGTGGTTGGGTCGAGCGTTAAATTCACCTGTCGAACCAGAATACAGCGATACAGCGTCAATTGGGAGCACACGCCAGTTGGATTAAAGTCCACTAACGATATTTACATATCCATGTCTATCGTCCGACCGTACGATGCCAGGATAACTATGAATGTCAACCGAACGACCGGCGAATATGAGCTTACAATACCTTCTGTCCAAGAAACAGACGCCGGACGATACGAGTGCATAGACGAGGCTGGACATGGTGAACGACAAGGAGCTGAACTGGTTGTATTAGGTAGGCCTATCTGCTATTCGTTGTTTAGGTCATTTAAAAAATATAAAAGGCCAGTTTTACTTTTACTTGTCAGTGTTGGGCTCAATTTCACTCGTCTTATTAAAGATGATTTAAACTCTAGTTTTCTTCAGTTCCATTTTCCCATTCACCCATTGCTTGAGAGCAGTCGTAAAAGCTTCAAGGTGACCACTGACTATCAGATCCAAGTGGTCGAATCGGCAAGGATAGGTTCAGATCGGTTTGATACTTTGGTAGCCAATACGTTGCCAGTTTTTGGCAATGGGCGATCTGGCAGCCGATTGGTGAAAATGTCTTCAGTCTAAGCATTTCATTGTGATTAGTTCGGTGTATCACCTAACTGTAATAATATTTCCTATCTGAAAGTCGTCCTTATAGGGCGACCCACTACCTGTTTCGAAGATTATGCTGGCGCTCAGGCACGTTCACCTGTTACTGGGTCAATCTGATTCAGTCGGATTTAATCCATTTTAGCCGAAAACTTCTGAAAATATTTAGAATGACATAGTTCGTTCCCGAGTCAGGTTTTGCTATCGTGCACCGACATTCCCATCTGATCCGACTTCGCCGATCTTCAGTGCATTTGCAGTGCATTTTTTAGCCTACATAATCCTGCCCTTTATAAATTGGCCTTATCATAATAGCCATTGATACTACTCAGTTGTTATAGACTAGTTGTAGCTATATGCACTTCAACTAAATGTGATAGATGTAATATAATTTACGCAGTTTCGCATCTGGTATGTCAAGAAAACATTGACCCAGATGGCGTTCTTGGGAAAAACGACTGTGGAATGGAGCCAGACAGCATAGAGTTCCAATGTATTCTTCGTTACTGGGGAAATCTTAGTCCTGTCCTGAAGTGGCGCAAAACAGGAGGCGACCTGGTCACACCAAAAACCGTTACGATTGACCGTATTGAACACCAGGTTACAGTGACGGCGGTGATAAAGCCACAACTGGAAATAGACAATTCCTCATACACCTGTGAGACAAGTCTGTCGAAATACAACTGGACATCCTCTAAAGTTAGATTATTGTGTTAGTATTTTTCTATTGAAGCAATTTGATACTCATTTTGTTATTCACCTTGTTGTAGCTTAGTCAAATTCCGTGGAGAGTAGCAAAAAGCTGGAATATCTATTAAAGCCCTTCTATGAGGCGTGTATCTATCAAATGCGAAGGCACTTCAAAGCTGGAACAATTCATTATCAAATTTCCTGGCATAAAGTCTTACAGCTTCACTTGCTTTTGTAAGCTGCAACTACAAGGTCATATTATAAGAAAATGTCAGTGGACAGCTTAGTATCGTTCTTGTAGAAATGAACTAAGCTTATATATAATATGTACCACTACTGCTTATCTGGCAGTTATTAGTCTTTGTATAGATGATGTTTTTGTACGATATTAGATGTATTCAACACATCAGCCATACATGCAGTTAACAGTCCTACTCATGTTAACTGCTCGGCGAACAGCAGTCAGCCTTGTCAATTCACGTGGCTTGATCAGGCCAACGAGACCAATGAAATATTGGTCACAGAACAGTCAGCCTATATCAACAAACCTGGGTCGTATTATTGTGTTGCTGAATGTACCTTAAGAGGACAGACGTGCAAAGTCCTACCTGCAGTAGTGGAATATTCAGGCACAGGTAGGCTTAGTTTCTCATTGCTCATTTGAAAACTAAAAACGCCTATTCAGTTTGAATGCTGTATTTTGTTTTAATATTCATGATTCTGCCGCATATCAATGTGTTTTAAAGCACAAATTGATCAACATGTATATTATCAACTAATTTCAGTCTAGAGCAATTGTAAAGCGTTTTCATCTGATCAAGCATATGACAGATGATACAAACGAAGCTTTTGAGTCTCAACTAAACGCTTCAATTGTATCTTCGATAGCTCAAAGCTAGTTTAAGACGCTCTTTATAGAACTAGGACGACTTAACGATTCTCATTTCCATTTGATGATATTTTAGATTGCAGTTATTTAGCCCATTAACTTAAATTTACAGCAGCCATCATAGACTTTAGCCACAACCAAATTTCATTAGGCTAAAAAAATGTCAGGTCGGAGCTACGCTCCCCTATGTTCGCTCATGATTTCAGCATATTCCACATTCAGGGCCTAAGTAATTAGGCTACGCACATACACACATACATATATATGTGTATATGTGTATATATATAATGGAGCATGTGACTGTAAGAACCAATGTCTTTTGCTTTATTGCAGAAAGCGTCGTTTCTTCTGGATACCAACTTCTGTTTCCGCTTCTTTGGAGCGCCGCTGGTTTAGCAACCGCAGTCATTATCGTCATCAGTGTTTGCCTCTACTGCAGATATCAAGAAAGAAAAAGAGGTACGGTAAAGCTAATTTTGGAATTTTGGAAATTTTGTGATGTTGCATTAGAGCCAATGTAACTCATAGCAACAGGTATATCTAGGCCTATGTCAGCTATCTATGCATTACGTGCATTCTCACAGAACAGAATGTGCCCTTCTGCTATAATGTTTATGAAACTTCAATAAGAAAATAATAGGAAATCCAATTTTCAGTCACATGGTCATTCTAAAAGGTCTTCCAAGTTTTGTTTTCCGACTACCTTTGTTTGTAAACACGATAATAAATCTTTTAATTTCGTTGATTAGTAAAAGTTATGGCCTATTGTTTGATTTTATTTGAGACCAATTCATGCCTGCAGATCAATGGCTATAACTCCATCAAGACTTAATGATATCTTGTAGCACTAATCTGTGTCAGTCACTGCCTAGCATTACCTTCGTAAACAGAGGATTTTAAAAGGGCTATCTCATCGAAGGATGACAAGAACTGTCTTGTCTTTTCGTTTGACTATACACAGTGTTGGGTATGAGTTAACTCATATGAGTTTAAACTCACGAGTTAACTCACTTGCTGTGATTTATGAGTTTGAGTTAACTCACCTTAAAGAGTGTGAGTTATGAGTTTGAGTTAACTCATATTTTCTGTGAGTTTGAGTTGTAACTGTCAATTATTTTAAATTCAACTCACTCTTCGGCACTCGGCACATATTATGTTGAAACAAGCCTTTTTATATCGTCGGCTTTCCATACTGGTGAGTGGTGACGGCAGGGAGGGTCGTGAACACTGCTAGAGGACAGTATTTAAGCACTGCATATTTTGTATATTGTGAACAGTTAAGAACAACATGGCTGAAGTACCGTGTATTCTTGATGGAAAATATTTTTCTGTTACAAGTAGGCGTGATGGAAAAATTGTTGCTCGATCAGAACGTGCTAGTATGAAACGTGTGAGTTTATGATTTAACTCATTTAACAAGTGAGTTTGAGTTAACTCATTTCACTTAGGATGAGTTGAGTTTGAGTTTAAACTCATTTTGAGGTGCGTGAGTTGAGTTTTGATTTAACTCATTTCTTGTGTGAGTTTACCCAACACTGACTATACAGTGACCATCGAATAGCCTATGTGATGCCCGATGTAAAACAATAAAGCCATTCCAAAGGATCACTGACATCTCTGCAGGACTAATGTAACCCTTGGTATTATAATCTAGCGTGTGTTAGTCTAATGGTATTATTAATATTGAAGTAATGTATACAGAGCCAATCAATAGGTTATTTAGGTTCCTCGGATAACCTATCGCTCCCTGAGAGAAAAATATTTTTTGGGCTCAGAGGCCAGCTGATTCTTCTTATTGGCATTGTACACACAGGGTGGCACGTGCAAATGCATACCATGTCAATACTGCTTATCTGACATCTGAAGATATTATTGAAACTTAGTTTTTATACAGGAAATTATAAAGAGTTTTTTTTATAATTTATCCATTTAGTGCTTCTAAAGCTACAATTATGACTTTTTCTAAACGAGCTAATATACGGCAAAAATAGGCCTACTTGGAAGTCATAATATTATACAAAACTTTTAATTGTTTTCGCAGGTCGCTCGAATTTCTCTTCAAAACTCCTAGTGACTTCAATTCTACATGTGCAAGGAATAGCAGCTGTAGGGAAAGATCTCTACATAATTCATCGAAAACATAAGGCCGTGTCAATATATAGATCGGACTATCCATATGATTTGCATGAAGAAATTAAAAGCGACGAAGTTTCTGATCCCAAAGATATTGCAGCGTTTAAGAACTGTCTTTTTATCACGGACGCTGGTAAGACATGTGTCTGGAAAATGGGTTTAAATCCACCTAAGCGATTTTCGGCATTCATCAAGAACATCGGAAGCCCGTTCACCATATCAATCGACGCAAATGGCGATATTATATTAGCCCGGAATCCGAGTTCCATACATATCTACAATTTGCAGGGAATACAGGTCCTCTCAGTTCAGATAAAGGAAGGCATTCGAGATCTACAACATGTAGTTAAAACAGGAGCTGGTAACTTTATAGTAAGCCACGGGATCAAGGAACGCGAGGACCGCAACATAATACTAGTATCAAGCGATGGACACACTATTAAGAAATACACTGATAACTGCGAACAGCAGCTTGGTCCATTGAATCAACCATGTCATATTGCCACTGGCGAAACTGGTAGAGTCTATGTGGCTGATGTTGGAGATGACAAAATAATCGTATTAGATGAAGACCTTAATCCGATCCATTCTGTACCACTACTTGGCTCAAGTCAACCAACTCGATTATGTTATAAAGACGGACAACTTCTCGTTGGCGAGAGAAATGGTGCAGTTCAGTTTTTCGGTGTCGCTTACCTTGCTGGGTAAGTATAGAGTCAATTTACGGCTGAATATGTATGTAATATATATATATGCATATATAGTTATATACATACACATCTTACAAATCTGTATTGATATCATAGTTAACATAGCTAAGTGAGTTCCTTTTCCTCTCCTTTAATCGTTTTCTTGTTTTTACCTACACATAAAACTGCTAATTTAGTCATGGTGCTTTAGATAGCAATTACAGTGATGCTTCAGATCTATGTTTACTGTCAAGATGTTATATAAATATTTTAATTATTCCTACGTTCAATCTAGAGTAATAAAATTATAACCCTATCTTTATCTTCATATAATTGGTTTGTTTCTGTTGTATCTTAGAAGCATGTCACGTAAGCATAAATATGATTCAAATGTGAGTTACGTAACTTAAAAAATAGAGAAAATTTAGCAATTGCCAAAATTATTTTAAACTATATTATGCTTTGTTATTTTTTCTGAAGTCTTAAACTTGTTTCACAAGTTTCCGTTCCAAATGAGGACTTTACCAATGACACAGAAGAGAGCAGTCTTCTCCAGCCACAAAATCAGCCTGCAGAAAATTAATCTCGACATTGTTTGTCATAACCTATGCATTTTACATTTCTAACGATTCGAACCTACGGCAACATGTGTTAATAATGCGAATAATGTATATAAATTGTAAAAGGCGTGTATGTTGCTGGAAAACTATTTACATATCACCATTACTAATGTTAGGATGTTAACTAATATTATACAACTAATATTAGGCCTACATCATTCAACCAACATTACATTATTTTTCTGCTTTAGCCATCCTTATTACTATTTCGCTGTGATTCCCATGTTAATGTTCCTGGGTGCGGTGTGCCATCCAGTTTGCTTCAATTAACGAATATACAAGCTTGCATATACTTCAGTTTAAACTTTATTAGTGACCAAATAAGGACACGAAAGTTGACAGTTTAATCAAGTTTTAAACGGTAAAAAGCATTTTAAACTAAATTCTGCCGAATGGTTTGAGTTTACTGAGTCTGCATCGAATACATAAGCCTACAGATTTGAGTTTACTGTGTTTGAACCGAATACAAGATCATTAGTTTATAATTACACAGAATGGAACGCAAACAATAGCAATGAAAATATCACACGATTTATTTGAAGAAAAGCGTACTCGAATTTACAAACTTGATAGGGCCTACTGGTGGGCCTACAACAGATGAAGCTGACACAGCTTATATAGTCATCTCCGCTATTTATTAGACAGTAATATGATAGGGGTTGATTCCTCTAGTGGTGGGGGAGAATTTAGGATATGAATTCCGAGGAACTGGCTAACAGAGAGAAGGAAATGCCTGATAGAAAATACAAACGGATTTAATAATTATAGAAGACATTATAGCCTAGTGATTCAAAAAGATAATAAAAAATTTGTAATTAAACCAAACAAAAGCAATAAATTACATACCTAGGATTTCTCCAGTCATGACACGTCCGAAGCTCAGACCCACTGAACTTCGAATGTCTAAATTTACCTGATGGATTATTTTAAATAAGTGCCCTCAAAGCCTCTGTTCACGTGGATCAACTAGGGCCCTAGCAAACCCCTGGTGAGGCAGGGCATATTTTAACTCTATAACTAGTGGGACAAATGTCCCAGTTGTCTTAGGATGTGTCCCAGTAGTCAGGCTGATTTGTACCAGGCAATGTATATTTAAACTATAACTAGTGGGACAAATGTTGCAGGAGTTTAAAGATTTGTCCCAGTAGTAAAATTAAAATTAGTAAAATGCATTGTCGCTTCCCAAGAAGAAGATCTGAACAAATTAAAGTCACGAAATTCTCAAAAAAAGGTCATCAGATTTTTTGGGGAGATGAATTCCTGAAAAAAGGTCATCGCCCGACTTTGTCCCAGTAGTGAAAATATTTTTAAATATGCACTGTGGTGAGGGAAGCTAGGACAGTGATTTGTCAACCTCGGGCCAGCCGGGGGATGATTCACCTATTTACCATCAACCACATCGATTAGTACAGTTAATTATGAACTATTAAGTGCCTATATTAAGGAAAGGCCACCCACGTCGAAAAATCCAAATCATTTATGATGCGCCACGAGTAGGCCTACTACTTCTACAGCACCATTATAGTAATATTAAATTAGATGAACAATAAGTATAACATACATTGGGTAAAACTAAAACTACATTAATCTAGATACAGTAATATAATTATGGCATGCTGTCTTAATTGTATTAATTAATAGAATTAATAGAATTAAATGTATTAATATTGGTAAATTGAAGTGATTTATAGGAAAACTTAAATGCAGTTTATAGTCAACATGATGCACGATAACAGAGATCTATAGAATTCTATAATTGTGGGCCTTTGACTTTAAGAGAAAAAGAGTGAGGGATTTTCTTACATTTATGAATGCTGGTGAGTGGTGACTGAGACAATTCACCGGTTGACCTGTCTCCATGTGGTTGCATCGCAGTTTTATAAGGATGTTTAAGTTATTCCAACAGAGATTCGCTCGATAATTTGCTTGTTTATGCTAGCGCTGCAGTTAATTTTTCATCCGTGATTTCACTTCTTATGAGTTAAGCTTTTAGGTTAGAGCGACATATGGTCTCTGACTGGGAGAGTGGCTAACATAGGAATGTACAGCCTTCTTAATGGAGGGAAAGCAAATGTGAATAGACATATTCTATCGTCGAAGACTGGCCGCCATTTTAGAGCATTGTTTCTGATAAATTGCTAAATAATAAATGGCTTTGCTCGATTTCAAGTCAAAGAGAAGTTTAAATTAACTTTATTGACAATCACGAAGCACAAAATGCGCATGTAAGAAAGCTTAGAATAAACATAGACCACTGTTGGATAACCCTTAACATAAAATTTGCAACAGGAGAAAATAAAAATACTTGAAAATACATTTCTCTAATAGTTTTTTCTGCAAGTTACAAAATTTATGCGTATTAATTAATTCATGCTTAAGTAAGTGTCGCGGTCTACGCGGGTGCATGCATCAAGGGAAGAAAACCGACGCGTCAACAAGCTTGTTTACAACGCACGGAAAATTCTGCAGCAAGCTGTCAACATTAATTCGGTGCATGCAACAAGGATATACGTGTTCAGTAGGACTTTCCAGGGAAAAGTACAGTGACGTCACAGAACGTTCTGGAATCCGGGAGAACTCTATATAAGATAGACCTGCTGTACATTAAGGGCCTTTTGACGAAGATTTGTAAACGTTGAAACATTGATCGTATAACGTTCAATCGAGACCAGCCAACCTGTGTGCTGTCTACGATTGTGATATTTGATAGACGAGTTGACTTACTCTACACTTAATCGACTTTATTTTTAAATAAAGATCTTTTAATAGTTCCTTCGTTGGTTCGTCGTTGCGATCGAAGGAGTCGACCGCGACATTATTGGTGTCAGAAGTGGGATCATCGGTGTTGGATCCGGTGAAGAAGACGCGAGCCGGCGGAGGAAGGAGTCAACCCGGAGGATCAAGAGACGGTCTGTTCCAGACAGCGAGCGGATCGAGACGCCTTTCTACCGTGGGAGACGGGTGAATCGGCATACGACAGTCGGACGGACGAAGTGCGTCTTTCGGCTGAGACAGCAGAAGACAGCAGTCAACATACGGGTAAGATCCTAGGTGTTGTCGTGGCTGAGAAGGAGAAAAGAGAGTGGAGTTGCAGCCGAGTGGGAGGCAGCCATTATTTCTCTTTCAATATCTGCTGATTATTTCTTTGCAATTTGATCCATTGTTGTGATCGAGGCCAGACTTGCGTGAGCTTGTATAGTTCTTGCGTACTTGGCGAGTGTACTTCTTTGGATACTGCATAGTTGCACTTTGGGTTGTGGAATTTTCATTTTGTGTGGCGGGTTTGCCGCGTGGTGTCTGTTTTTTTTGTTGATTGTTGTTGACTGACTGTTTGTAAAAATGGAAGCGTTGACAACAGAGATGCAAGCGAATATTCGCAAAATGTCGTCTGAGCGCCTTAGGGTGTATCTTATGAAGGCAGGAAGGGACGAAGATGATGTTATGTCATGGGATCGAAATCAATTAATGGAAGAATGGGCCATGGAGATTGGAAAAGAGGAAGAGGAATTTAAGGGTAGTCCAATATCTCCAACAGGAGTGGATTACGAGCTGCAGAAGCGCCGTCTGGAGTTCGAAATCCGTAAATATGAAGAACAAAGGGAGAAGGAAGAAAGAGAAAGGGAGGAACGGAAGGAGAAGGAAGAAAGAGAAAGGGAGGAACGGAAGGAGAAGGAAGAAAGAGAAAGGGAGGAACGGAAGGAGAAGGAAGAAAGGGAGGAAAAGAGGAGAGAGGAAGAAAAGAAAGAACAAAGGGAGAAGGAAGAAAGAGAAAGGGAGGAACGGAAGGAGAAGGAAGAAAGAGAAAGGGAGGAACGGAAGGAGAAGGAAGAAAGAGAAAGGGAGGAACGGAAGGAGAAGGAAGAAAGGGAGGAAAAGAGGAGAGAGGAAGAAAAGAAGGAACGGAAAGAGAAAGAAGAAAGAGAAAAGAAGGAACGGAAAGAGAAAGAAGAAAGGGAGAGGAAGGAAAAGCAGGAAGAACGAAATGTTAGAGATTCTTTAGCAAGTCGTACTAAGCGTTATAGTGATGCCCTCAAGAATATTCTTTGGAAATTTCCTTCCGACCCTATAGAAATTCCAGGTTTCTTTGATCACTTGGATGGTTTGTTTAATGTGTATGAGGTGGATGAAGATGTTAGAGCAAAATTATTGCTAGCCATTTTAAGTGAAAGAGCTAAGGCATTAACCATGCGCCTTACTGAGGCACAGCTCCATGACTACAAATTCCTGAAGGAGTTTTTGCTAAGGGAGTTTAAGATAAGCCCTTCAAATCTTAGAGCCCGATTTTGGTCGTTGCACAAAGCATCGGACGAATCATTTACGATCTATTCATCCAAATTGCGTGTGGCTCTTATGTATTATTTGAAAAGTAGAAAGATAACTGATGAGTTTGATAAACTTGTAAGTTTATTGGTTGCGGATCGGCTTAAGGAGTCCTTGTCGAAGGCTTGTTTAGATTATATCTTGGCCCAAGAAAAAGAGGAGTGGTTGAGCTGTGAAGACATAGCTAATGCGGCTGACATTTATGTAGCGTCGCATGATGGTGGGAATGACTTAGTATGCCGTAGTCATCCGACACCGAAGTATAACAATTGGACGAAAGGTCAACCACATGTTCAAGTCAATAACCAGACAGCTCAACCCAAGTCTCCCAAACCGGAAATAAGGGGTGAAGCCAAGATAGGTGCGAGGGTGTCTCAGGAGGAGGCCAAGGTAAAGGGTCTCTGTTTCCTATGTCATCAGAAGGGTCATAGGGCAAGGGAGTGCCAGACCAAACCAAGTTCTAAAAAGGTGAGTACTTGTATATTTGGGAACCCAACTGAAGAAGTGATCGACTCATGTGTTGAGAAGGTCAACGTGTTGCATGAGATACCTGAACAGGTAAAGCAAGGGAATTTATTGGATAATTCTAAACCAATAGGGTTGGAAACTGCTGTAAGGGTATATGAGAATAGTACTGATGGATTACACGAGAGGTCGTATATCAATGTACAGATTGAAGATCTCCCTTCTCAGCCAGCATTATCTGATTCAGGAGCAGAAATTTGTTGTATTGATAAGAAATTAATTGAGTCATTAAACTTACCCGTGATTAAACGGATTAATATAATTGGTTTTCAGGGAGAAGGATGTAAGGCAGATGTAGTATACCTACAAATGAAATTAGCTAATTCAATGGAAGGAACGACAAACATTGCGCCATCTTTGTGCGTCATGTTCGCTGCAGTCCCTGAACTAAATGAACGGGTTATTTTGACACCCCATGTTGTGGACCTATTAAGGGATAGTTCGCAATATGTAGTGATGGTAGCTGGCGTAGATCGATGTGTACAAATAAATAAAGGGGCAGAAGAAGATAACTTAGAAGTTAATATCGAGAAAAGTAACAGCAACGAATCCTTGCCGTCAGAAGTGAATGAATATTCTCAGGAGCAACTAGTTGATGATTTAGATAATTTTCTTGATGTTGAGTCAACAGAGTTCAAGTCTGATGAGGGAGTAGCGAATAATGATACTTTATTGCGTGAGCAACAGAATTGTCACAATCTTATATCTTGCTGGCAACAAGCGAGACAGAATAAAAATAATTTCTTTATAGATAATAACCTCCTGTACCACAAAGGGGAAATTATGGGACATAAGGTTAATCAATTATGTTTACCGGAAGATAGAATCGAGGTTGTCTTGCGAGTAGCACACGATGCCCCATGTGCTGGGCACATGGCTTTTAAGGCAACGAGAGCCAGGATCAAATTAAATTTTTGGTTTCCAAGAATGGATGAGAGGATTCGCGAATATTGTGCGTCTTGTCAAATTTGTCAACTAAGAACTCCAGTTAAAGTGGCAGATCGAGTCCCGATCACTCCTATTCCGAGGGCGGATGAACTCTGTTTTAACCATCTAAATATGGATTGTATTGGCCCTATGGTAGTGACTGGAGAATCCAACAAATCGAAACCCCAGTACAATTATGCTTTGGTTCTGGTGGACAAATTTTCTCGTTGGCCGATGGCGTATCCTCTTAGATCGCTGAATGCAAAGGGAGTTTGTGAAGCTCTGTTGCAAGTTTTTACAACTTTTTCTATTCCAAGGATCATCAGTTCTGATTGTGGTACCAACTTTACCAGTCGTTTGACGAAAGAATTCTTGCGGCGAATGGGTTGTAGTCCCAGATTTAATACCCCTGGACATCCTGAGGCAGCTGGATTGGTTGAAAGATGCAACCAAAGCTTGAAAACCATGATCTTTAAGCTTGCTCAATCTGATCCTCGTGGATGGCACCAATTGTTACCGTTTGTTCTGTGGAGCCTTAGAGAAAAACCTTCAGGCACGACTCATATTTCGCCATTCACTATGGTTTATGGAACTCTTCCTCGGGGTCCACTTAGTGTGTTGAAGGAATCGTGGGCTGGCGAACGAAAAGTACCTCTTAACTTAGGTAAATCACCCGAAGAGTATCTCCAATCACTGAAGGAAAACCTCGAATTCGCGAAAGTTTATGCAGATTACTATAGTGATATAGAAACAAAGCGGTATGCAGATTATTATAACTTGCGTAGTACTGACAGAAAATACGAAGTTGGAGATAAAGTAGCAGTATTAGCACCAGATTTTGGTAGTTCTAAATTTTATAGTCGATGGCAAGGACCTGCTACCGTAGTCAAGGTTAAATCCCCATATTCTTATATAGTAGAAATAGAGGGAAAACAAAGACATTTACACGCAAATAAGATCAAGCGATACCATGAACGACTCGAACAAGCGATGATCAATAGCTGTTCAGTAATTGTTGATCAAGATGAAGAATTTGGTATAGTAGAGGTTGTAGATCAGGAAGAACGTGAACAAATAAGCCCGAGTAAGCGAATTGATCCTCTGATTATAGCGCATCTTTCGCAAGAGGAACAGAAGCAACTTTTTGAGGTTTTGGATCGGCACTCGGCAGTATTTGTGGATAAACCTGGGTATTGTCCAGTATTAGAACATGAGATTAAGATAACTCATGATTTCACTCCTAAGCGTTTAAGGGCATATAAAGTACCTGAGCTACTTAAACCTGAAGTACAACGCCAGATAGAAGAAATGTTGGCATTAGACATCATTCGACCATCGAAAAGTGAAATGGCCAGTCCGGTAGTTTGCGTTTTAAAGGGACCCAAAGGTCAAAATGGCGTTCGATTGGCAATTGATTATCGCCATGTTAACAAATATTCTCTAGGTGATTGTTACCCGATCCCAGACATTGCTGACGTCTTACAAAAGGTGGGACGGGCAAAGTTTATTAGTGTTTTCGACGCGAAATCGGGGTATTGGCAAATTCCAGTTCGGAAAGAACATCGATGGCTTACGGCATTCGTATGTGATGCAGGACTTTTTGAGTTCACAAGAATGCCGTTTGGACTCAAGTCCGCTAGCAATACCTTTATTCGTGCTATGACCCAAGTTTTACATCCAGTGCGAAGTTTTACCGAACCATTCGTCGATGATATGGCAGTGGTTTCAATGAATTGGAATGACCATTTAGAACATCTAGAGAAATTCTTGCAAACTATTGAGGAAGCAGGACTCACTTTGAATTTAAGAAAATGTAATTTTGCACAAAACAAAATAAAGTTTGTTGGCCATATAGTAGGGTCAGGTTGTATTGAACCTGATCCAGGTAAGATCGCTACGATCAATGATATCCATCCTCCAACAACAAAGAAAGAAGTTAGAAAGGTTATGGGTTTTTTCAGTTACTTTCGAAGTTTTATACCTGCTTTAGCTGAAAAAGCACGGATAATAACTGATTTGACACGAGATAACATACCTACGAAGGTGCCTTGGGAGCAAAAGCATCAAGAAGCACTAGATAAGTTAAAGGATGATCTCAGTAAAGCTACACAGTTGCATACCATTGATTTCACTAAGGAATTTGGTTTAAGTGTTGACGCAAGTGCCACCGCGGTCGGGTGTTGCTTGTTTCAGTGGACCGAAGAAGGTCAAGAAAAACCAATTGCTTTTGCTAGTCTTAAACTTACAGATACACAGATGCATTGGTCTACAATTGAGAGAGAGGCTTTCGCAGTAATTTGGGCACTTAAACGATTCAAGTCATGGATATTCTTATCAAAGATAATCATTTATTCAGATCATAATCCTTTGTCTTATCTCGCGGATGCAGGCCCTAAGGGTGCGAGACTGACTCGTTGGGCGTTGGCATTGCAGGGGTTTGGCGTGGACTTTCGATGTCGTCCTGGACGTCGGAGCACGGTGGCTGATTTCCTCTCTCGGTTGTGACTCGGATGGTGAAGGGGGGAGGTGGCCCGACACACGGGGATCGAGCCCGCAAGTTGTGTGGATGAGTTGACTGGCTGTTGTGTTTTGTTTTGGTTGTGTGTGCTGTGTCGAGATGGAGTCTGGGGGCCCGGCTTGGTCGTGATGACCCGTTCGAGATGGTGCTGAAGACGTGTCATCATCTGAGGGCGGAGGGAATGTCGCGGTCTACGCGGGTGCATGCATCAAGGGAAGAAAACCGACGCGTCAACAAGCTTGTTTACAACGCACGGAAAATTCTGCAGCAAGCTGTCAACATTAATTCGGTGCATGCAACAAGGATATACGTGTTCAGTAGGACTTTCCAGGGAAAAGTACAGTGACGTCACAGAACGTTCTGGAATCCGGGAGAACTCTATATAAGATAGACCTGCTGTACATTAAGGGCCTTTTGACGAAGATTTGTAAACGTTGAAACATTGATCGTATAACGTTCAATCGAGACCAGCCAACCTGTGTGCTGTCTACGATTGTGATATTTGATAGACGAGTTGACTTACTCTACACTTAATCGACTTTATTTTTAAATAAAGATCTTTTAATAGTTCCTTCGTTGGTTCGTCGTTGCGATCGAAGGAGTCGACCGCGACAGTAAGTAACAGAACGCGTTCCATTATGCTCCTTTGTAAGTTTCTATAGATGATCACAGAATAAGGAAGGATCACTGAGCATTATGGAGCGTCGTAGTTTAAAGATGTTCACCGTTCGGAGTAGGCCTATAGGGCCTACTAACGCCAGCCAAATGACTTCATTAAATTCAATGTGTGTTTTCAATGTTCAATATAATATTTACTATTTATTCATCATCGGTAAAAAGAATTTCACAGTTTCTAATTGCTTTATACAATATGTCAAACGTATTCACTTTGCTGTGGAGTAACCATGTATTTAAAATTGTACTCGTCGATTGTCTGAAAACTTTAAGCCTGTACAGCGATAAACGAAAGGGACGAATAGATGTTCGCTGGGTGTACTGAATCACGTTGTCCTCTATTTACAAGTTACAATTGTAGAACATCGGCAGTTCCCATCATTGTTGTGTTTTGCCGATTGCATTCGGCACATTAACGTAATTGTGCTTTCGTGGCTTTTGGTCGCAGTCAAGTTCCTCTGCCGTCATGGAATTGATGTGTGACGATTCAGCGAATTGTAACGACGGTGACCTTTCTTCGATGGCGAGGTTGGAATAGGTTGTTTGTGCGGCGAAATCGCTTGGCGTCAGTTCGTCATATGTTGTCTCTGACATCGTTTCATATGTCTCATTGAGGTCATCATCGGCTACCTCATTGCGATTGTCCACTGTTCTGTCACCAGGGTTCGATTGATCTCGACCCTCACCCTCCTGGATTTCTTCATGTTTTTCCACCGAGGGCAACTGGTTTACGCTATTTTCATTCGACGTCCTCTTCCGACCTATTACACAACGATAATATAATATTGGCTTCATGTCTTACATTTAAAAAAATACATAAAAATTCTGTTAATTTATCCTACTGCTTACAAGCGGATGGAACAACATACAGTTGTTGCGACCAGTCACTCCCATGTTTGGGCTAAAATTCTCATTTGTATATTCCTCACCCTCAGCCCGCGTCCTGCGGGCTGTTACTTCTCGAATTTCGACTGGCCCTCTAACGGATTATGTTAACTGATTATTTTAATTAGCAGTTGCTGCCGATTGAAGACTTGTGTGTTTACGTTAACGGTCATCGCCCCTTCTTGCTAATCGGACCATCTTTCTTGAACAATACTCCAGTGATTGTAAGTTCTGCTCTGTAAGAATTGGCTGAAGATATAGTTTCTATTAGCCCAAGGTCGAAGCTCTATATAATTTACAGACATACATACACATGAACAATATATATATATATATATATATATATATATATATATATATATATATATATATATATATATATATATACATATAATATCCATATAGTGTCCGTCTGTCGGGGGACGCTACGTCACAACCGGGTAATTGTTCTATTGTGAAACATAAACCGTTTGTCTTGACGACGGCGATAAATAACGATACATATAGGCCTATAATATGACGTCATAATATGACGGGCAAATACACTAGTATATATATATTAATAAAGCGAGAATTCTGTGTGTGTGTGTGTCCCTCTGTCTGTCTGTTTGACCGGGCTTAACTTCTACAATTTTGCACCTTTTCACTCCAAACCTTCACTGCTGTGTCGGCCTCGGCTTCGGACACCCAGTGGAGGGGTTCGCGTCCCCTGTTTTCACCCCTACCATGGTGAAAATGCCCCAACACTCTACCCACCCGACCATCAATCACGCGCAAGCTCGCCTATTCCACTGCGAAGCGGTTCTATTTATGACGCCGGTATTTCCCAACGCCATTAATAATGCGCGTAACGACACCGCGGTTCTATTTATGGCGCCGGTATTCCCCAACGTCATTAATAATGAGCATAAATTGTTTACTCTCGCACAAAATTTAATGACGATCGATTCGAAGTATATTCATCGTTTTACAGCAAAATTTTAACACATGTATGTTCAAAGACAAAGATCTAAATTATTTACAGTATATGAAACAACCAGTCTGCTTTACTAAGGGCGAGGCCGACTACAGACCAGCAGTGAGGGCTAGATTTCTGGCGTTTTCTTTAACACGCCAACGCCCGGTTCAGCCTCTTCGACTGCGAAGCAGTCAGTCCACGGGAGACTGCGAAGCAGTCTCCCCCACAGGTCGCCAGACGCCACAAGGGCCTCCAAGATTGCGAAGCAGTCGCCGCCAGAGGGCGACTGCGAAGCAGTCAGTCCACGGCAGAGGTCGCTAGACGCCAGAAGGCGTATACAAGACTGCGAGGCAGACTCCGCTGTACGCCAGAAGGGGTCTACAAGACTGCGAAGCAGTCTCCCCCACAGGTCGCCACACGCCACAAGGGCCTCCAATACTGCGAAGCAGTCGCCGCCAGAGGGCGACTGCGAAGCAGTCAGTCCACGGCAGAGGTCGCTAGACGCCAGAAGGCGTCTACGAGACTGCGAAGCAGTCTCCGCCAGATGTCGCCAGACGCCACAAGGGCCTCCAAGACTGCTAAGCAGTCGCAGCCAGCGGCCGACTGCGAAGCAGTCAGTACATGGCAGAGGTCGCTAGATGCCAGAAGGCGTCTACAAGACTGCGAAGCAGTCTCCGCCACAGGTCGCCAGACGCCACAAGGGCCTCCAAGTGGTGGTGGTGGTGGTGGTGGTGGTGGTGGTGGTGGCGGTGGCGGTGGCGGTGGCGGTGGCGGTGGCGGTGGCGGTGGCGGTGGCGGTGGCGGTGGTGGTGGTGGTGGTGGTGGTGGTGGTGGTGGTGGTGGTGGTGGTGGTGGTGGTGGTGGTGGTGGTGGTGGTGGTGGTGGTGGTGGTGGTGGTGGTGGTGGTGGTGGTGGTGTGAAACTTATAACCTCGGGCAACGCCGGGTAATCCAGCTAGTATATTATATATATATAATATATATATGCATACGTCATGCATACATGCGTGTATACATACATTAATACATACATGCATCCATACATAGATACATACCTACATACACATAATATAGATATAAATGAATGCTTACCTAGATAGACACATACATAGTACATGCGTGCCTACTACATACATTGCAGGCAATTATTGGCGTCCATTGACCTGCGTCTATTAGCGGTGACTTTTCCTCGCATCTCTTTCTCTGTCACAGTTCGAGACCTTGGAGTAACTTTGGATCAAGAGCTTAATTTCTCACAGCATATCAATTTGGTCACCGCTCGTAGTTGTTATTACCAGTTACGCCAACTCCGATTTGTCTCACGATATCTCTCTCACAATGCTACTGTGGCTCTTGTGCATGCCTTCGTCACCAGTAGACTTGATCACTGCAGTGCGGTACTTATAGGCCTGCCTCTTAAGCAAATTGGGCGCCTTGATAGGGTTCTCCGCTCAGCGGATCGCCTCATTTGCCACCTTCTTAAACATGCTCCTGCCTCTGCCTTTATGCCTGATGTCCTTCACTGGCTCCCTGTTTCTCAGCGCATCTCCTATCGGGTTGCTGCACTTGTCTGGCGGTGTCTTCTTGGCGGTGTCTTCTTGGCTGTGCTCCATCCTACCTCTCTGATCTTTTCGGTTGTAGGGTCCTCCATCTGGAATGGCCTCCTCTTAACCTGCGCTTGCTGCCACTGTTAAACTCGCCTGCTTTTTGTAAGTTCCTCAAATCTCATTTCTTTAGCTGTGACTGAGCTGGGAGCGCCTCTGAGTAGGTATCTTGAAGAGGCGCTATACAAAATCCTCAGAACAAATGAATGAACGAATACATGCATTCATAGACACATACATACATACATGTATACATAAATAAGCACGTACGTATGTACGTGCGCATGTACATGTGTAGGACTACAATTGTGTTACCTGCGACGATTCTCTTAATGTGTATGTGATAAACGATCAGCATGATTAGCATCGCCAGGAAGAACAAGGACAAAATGCCACCGACCGTCATCGTAATCGAAGTCAGCGAGTTGCTGCTTGATTCCGAGGAAGCTTCTAAATAAACAAAGTTGAGATTCTTGTTTTCATTCTGTAAACATAAACTGTTAGAGTCTTCCAGAATTAATTCAATCACATGGCAACATTCGTGGCAAAGGGCTGCCTATTAAATATTATCACTCTGAATCAATCACAAAATGTACTGCAGTCCAACCACGAAAATCCGTCCGCTGTTGAAATGCAAAATAGTTGTCTATAGTTTTGAGTTCTTCCATCAAGGGACACTTGAAATTCCCAGCTCCAAGCAAACTTACGTCGAAGTCTGATTTAGTCTTATGTGCCATAACGAATATGGACAAGTAGTTCAAATACATTCAATCATAATGCCGTACTGCAAAGCAGAAAGACCAAACTGCACCCTGAAATAAATCTCATTCCAATTACTTAACATGTTAACTTATGTGTGCCAATTCCCATGAACGGTGTGTTATAATGGAAACTTTTTTGTAACTAGAAGGAAGAAAGTTGGTTAGTAGATCATATCTCTTCAGTAGCGTAAGGCGTTAGGCCTATAATATCAGTGACAATTTAATTCATGTTGAATATTATTAGTTAAACCTCACTGCTTTTGATGTTATTGTCACATTAAACACAAAGGTCAGCATTACTAACAAGAGCAACCAGTTGCTATTAATGTAACTGCATCATCCAAACGTATTGACTTGCATCCATTATATCGACCAGTATTCCTATCTGGCTTATTCTAAATTTAAAAAAGTGTAATTATATCAATCAGACTGGTGTAGAGAAAGAGGATCTGTTTAGGGCCTTGGATCCACATGGTTGCTAAATAAAACAATTAGTTACCGATGAGTAGACCTGTACGCCTGATGGTTTCATTAGCATATCGGCTGGGTTAAAAGAAAGAGATGACCAATAAAGAAAGTTGTAACCCAGTTGCACTGTTGATCATGCTAGGGCCTTTATGTTTTAATTATCATGAGCAACTTGTGGTTTTTCCAGATGATAAAACCACATTGATGTAAATTGTTAATTTTCCTTGTCTACAAATTTTCATTCCTAGTTTCAATAACATAAATTTTTAATGAATACCGAATGATTACTTAGCCATATCTGGTCATTCTGCTGTATCAATTTGTCCTTGAAGTTTAAGAATGAACTATTATGCAGAAATTCACCCAATTTGAGCCAAGACCTGCATGAAATCATCTCAGGGTTTTGTAAAAGGAAACGATAATATTCATACGGTCGTACTCGTAATGGTTGTGATATGTTCTTGTAATAATCAAACACTTGCATAAACGTGAAATTATCTTTATATTACAAGAATTTTAAACGAAAATTTCTGTCCGTTGGTCCTCATTTTCATGTCGACTATTGCTAAACAACAGAACGAAGCCTTTTCGAATCCAGTGAACATCATTTGGCCGATAAATTCCAAATTGAAATTTATCACAAGGCAGGCTTAGCTTTTACAAATTATTGTTTATTTGTTAGAAACTACAGTTTTGAATTCGGAGGAAAGTGGAAATTAAGTCTGGGTCAGAATGCTAAAAAGTAGCAATGAAAATATCTCGTCAAGTTGAAATGGCGTTTCTTCGTTGCACCCCTAATTGAATGTAAATGATTACTTAGCCAATGCTGTCTAATTTCTGTACCACATGATTTCTTACCCAGCTTATCCTGACTTCTGGTTTCCATAATCTATCTGATTCAACCTCTCCTCTTCTTTATCGCCATAATAATTTTAGTTACAATTTCACTTGAAGCGACCACCAACTGATTCCTTGTGCACTATGATAATTATGCTATAAAAGTCATTAGCTTATATTTAGATTTTCGAGGATCAAAAGCCAGTCTCGATATTTTGAAGCTGCTTTAAGCCACAGTTATCAAACTAAAGTTATTGGAAAATTTAGGATTCTCACTCTCGACTGAAAATGATATCGTTTTGCTGGTCGTGCCAATTGAATTTCTTACGATACACTCCAGGTTCGAGATCGGTTCCTGCGTCATGTATTCCTTGATAGGGAAGGAGTTTCCGGAGACGGAACGACCAGCGTTAAGCTCTCGCCATTCGATGGAAGGAGTTGGATTGGCATCGCTGGAACAGGTCAATCTGTCTCCAGGGTTGTAAATCTGCTTCTCGGGCGTGATCAACAACTCCTTTGGTGCATCTGTAGTATAAACATACAATAAATTTTAAGTGCATTTATTATGTAGCGCTGAGCGTCGCTTAAGACCCATACAACTGTGATCGTCCCACAAACAAATAGGTGTGTCGAATGAGGAACAAAGACAATGAAATGCTAAAAAGTTATTATTTTGGGTAATGACACTCCAACGAATACTAATTAGATTTTACATGTTCTTACTTACATGTATGCTAGTTGCTTCAAGAACAACTCTTGAAGTCCACCAATTGAGAGAATTTCTTATTCTTTGTTACATTTAATGTGATGCAATTCATGGTAATATGGTGTAATTCAATTGATACATTCTGTATCCATCTGTATTATTGGTAGTGCCTGAATTGTAAGTATTTAATACCTGTTATAATAGAGTACCTACATGTAATGTTTACTCGTGGTGAAGTCCAACTTTTAGTGTAGTATGACACGTTGTTGTATGTGAAGCCAACGACCCGAAGTTCTCTTGAGAAGAAAATCCTACATGAGTAGAGCTTGTTATGCTTTGATCGGTCGGCAACAAGTGTCACAGTGTGTGTGACGCTCTGCTGGATTGTTACAGAACTGCTAAGCGATGCATCTTCGCTCATTCTTGTCCTATTGTCCCCATCTTGAGAGCAGTCCATCTTCGGCGTCCATTTCCCTCTGAAGCTGATGTTGCAGTAGATTTGGAAGAAATCGCCCTCCGTTACGGAGTTGTATAAACTGCTGAGATTCGTGCCATATTCTGGCTCACCATCTGTCAGACAATTATTTGAATTAGTAAAATATTGTAGAAGTGGAAAACCAAATATTCACAGTGAAATGCTGTCATAGTTTCTTTTGGAGAAAAGGACATTTAACATTTATTCTAGTCAATCAACCAGTGTACATTATTTGAGCACTTCCTAATAGCTTCCTTTGTTGAATCCACTGTCATAATAAGGTAATGGTCAAGCCGTATTATAGGCGACCATGACTCCTTGCGCCTAGCTAAGGTAATTTGCGTGTACATACGCTAGGACAAACGTACTTTTAAAAAGCTGGTTGTATGTGAAGGTAGAAACACGTCGACTTTAAACACACAAGATATGCTATTAAGCAAAAGCAAAGGTAAAAAGATCATAAATTTCGGACAGGTATGTTAGTACGCATATTCAATGCAGATCTCAGAGGTAACAGACCTAGATCTAATTATTATGTGAATGACAGGTAATTACAATGTATTTTTTTTACCTAAAACAATTAGTTCTCCGCTTTCTTTTATGACGCTGTAGACTCCATTTGTAGAGATGACCTTGCAAGCGTAGGTACCAGCATCTCCCAATCGAGCAGAGTTGATGATCAAGTTGCGAGACCTATCCGTTTCACTTACTGTCATCCTTTCTGCATGCTTTTCATTGACTCCAATTCCCGCGCTATAAATGGTCACCTCTGACTTACCTACTGGAGTGAATGTCCAGTGGAATTCATAAGACGCCTTCGTCACCTCGCAGGGCAATTCCACTCGCGTTCCCTTCAAGGCAACGACGTTGGAAGGTCGATTGACAAGGGCAGCACATGCTTAAAGAAATTAAGAAACTCTAGTTGTCAAATCAACTTAAGTCAGGTCTGAAAAGTATGCATTGATTGCATTCATAAATTCCAAAACAGTATTTTTGATTGAAAAGATGCACTGATTCGAGTCCATACCCAGGAACAGCAAATCGTAATCTTAATCTTCAAACTTCTAAAGCGCCACTCGACGGCCAAGCGCAGGGTACCAGCCTATTCACGAGCGCTACGTCAAATCAGTGGGATTTACTGGAGGGTAGTCCAAAGGAGGTCCGAGTCCGGTTTGCAGGGGGTCAGATCAAGAGAGGAGGCAGACCAGCTGTTTAGGCGGGTGTCGTTTAGGGCGAGAAGAATTGGAATATGTATGCTTGCACTATACGACAACGTAGCCTGTTCCAAATGTTATGCGACACAATGGGATTTGTAGGCCGCCACACTAAATAGTTACAAGCTGAGACGTTACGAAGCCTATGTTGGAATTTATATGTTGGCGATTAAAGGAAATAGTGATACTTGTTGCACATCTTCGGTTTCTTGTATGTATCATGTTTCTTGTATGTATCATGACTTTTGAAATATTGTACTTAAATAGGTACCTCACAAAATCGTTGCTCATAATTATGACCGTGTAACAAAGGAAGAAAACTTGTCTTTTAATGTATTTCGAATATCTTTGTTTTCTTACTCACCAATAGCTGCAGAAAACAGAATAAGAAAAACAACAGCCAACATGACTTCCAATTCAAAAACAAACTTGATTAAAGGTGTTTAAGCGAATCTTGCTTTTCTCAATGTGCCTGCTTAAGCCATTGACGACGGACAACATCGTAGTAAATTTCCGCTTCGATATTAGGCATAATGTAAATGGGTCGACTAATTAGCCAGCACATCAATTTTCCTGTCACTCAAACTAATTCGTCCATCTCTATGATGGATAATTGTGTTCATACGGTAGACAAACTTTGGCAGCTGTACCCAACTATAGCGATTAATACGAAAATGATAAGCGACGGCGATCATATTACGATCATTGTAGTTATGGTCAGTGATGGGACATCTATCGTTGGGAAGCCTTTTTAAACTTAACAACGTTTCTCAATGGTAGGCCTACTGAGCTGACCAAAGATCAAAAGATCACCCATTCTCAAAAATTGTTGTGAACGAACGGTGATGAGTGACGATGAATGAGATGATGCTGACGACGGCGACCAGGCATATATATCTATTATTAGGAGGAAAACTAGTGTAATGACCAGACTTACGCATTTAAAGGATTGTGTTAATATTATTAATATTGCTTCCTATCGAAATTAATTGTTTAACGAGTGAAAAAGTTCAATGGCAGCCCAATACATATCTACTGCGATTGTACAAGGTGGAATTGACACAAACGTTTTTGCTGTAAAAAGAAAGTTTGTATTCATTCTAACCAATGGCATAGGGCCTACTTACTGCTGTGTTTAGGTAACTTTCACTATAGCCGTGAAATTCATATTATGATAATGGACTGGGCCAACGTGCACTATCGGCTCAAAATTGTAAGTATGGTGCGAGGTTAGTCGCATTATAACAACTGCAGCATGTTCAACCTATAGGCTAGCTTAGGCTAGTTAGCTGTCTTGCAGGCTTTTAACTATATCCGGTAAAGAAAAACCCCAAATGCCGATCAGTAACTGTTTCTCTGCTTCTTCAGTCTTGATCTAAACTGGCTTGTAAGACACTTTCAATCATGAAAGTCACAATTCTCATAATGCTACCCTTTTATTTTGGGCCAGGTAAGTGACGTTTAAATTGATATAATACAGGTTAACGATTAAAATTATCGCGAATATTCTCGGTAGTAATTTGCCGGAGACCAATGATCATATCTTGTTTATCTTGTTTCATGTTTCAACACAACCTGCACGGTAGTAACTTAGTTTAAAAGTCCAATTTGATTTGACATTTCAAACCTAACTTGAGGCAGCAACTATATTAAGAACTAATAATTTGTAGATCTTACTTCTGCAGTAGATGGCCAAAGTATATTATAAGGAGTTTGAAAAGTGTGGCGATTAATCTTTTCTGTTTCACGTCTGTTATTTATATTGTGTTTTGTCAACACTTATATTTAAACTGCAGCAGTTTTACACCAATCTTTCAGCCGCATTGTTAGTCTGCGACCTATGGCGGAGCTATTCAGATTAAACACTAGACAACACCTGCATGATCCCTACTAGTGACAGCTTTTACTAGTCATCACTCTGACCAAATATGCCTATAGCTCAGATAATTATTTATACAGTACAAAATATTGCAATGGGCCCACATTTAAAATGAGGTTGTAAGTAAGCAACGTTTTTGGTACAAATGCAGCAAATTATAATTTCACAGTTAAGATTGAGTGTTAAATACAGGGCATTACAGAACGAACGACTCGTGAATAAGCTGGTGCTCTGCGCTTAGCTTTGGAGTGGCGCTTTCGAAATTTGGAGTCTACGATAACGATTAAAACAGCGAATTAGGCCTAAGCGTTTATGATGCACATTTTGTAAACCAGATAACCAGAAGTAGCCTAGGCCTAAGTCTTGACAAATACTGGCGCTGAATTTGCTGTCTGAAATGTGTTATTTTCATTATAATATTATTACCGCTAACATTCATTCAAGCGGCTTACATTAATTGTACGGTAGACTATACTCACTGTTTTAGATGTAAATGCTTATACTGTGTTGTTTCACTTGGTTGACATAGCATTGCAAATACGTGCTTGAAACCATACGCACAATGTACAGCATGTATTCAGAAATAATAGAAATAACTTTCCATTTTAGTTCGTCCAACTATAATTTCATTACCGGAGAACGTGGCGCTGATAAGAGGTACCTCAACAGAACTAACATGCAGAGCGAATTCTGGTTCATCTGTGTTCAGTTGGACATTCACAGCCTATCAGAGTTCTATCAAAGATGTTACCATTTACAGTCGTGAAATAGAAATTGTTAACAATGTGACAACGTTCCGCAAAGTAGCAGATACAGACGGGTTCTTGAACATCAAAACAGATTCTGCTCAGCCACAAGACGCTGGCATTTACACATGCAATATTCGGTTGCAAGAGGGCAAGGGAATTAGGATCGAACCCCGTAGTGCTCATCTGATTGTATTAGGTGAGAGTTTCTGCTCTAATACACATTTTCTGCATAATGTGAGTCATTCTCATTGAATGCTTCGCGTGAACTGTACCTAGACAATCGAAGAGCACATTTCCGAAACTCATTCAGTCCATATTTAGTCGTTTTGCGATGATCACTGTCAGATAATTCTCCATATGCAAATCTATAATGCACTTTAATACACACAATTGAAGGTGCCAAAAAACTCAGTCAATGCATGAAAGAAATGACTTCGTAGTTTTTCCGAATTTGCAGAATATCTTTCAAAATCAGTCTCAATTGACTGAGTGAGTCAAATATTGGGTCTTTATTCTTGCATTCAAAGCAATGTCGCTTGATATGTGGTTCAAAAGGTTTTGTTGTCAGGTTACTTTTAACGTTTGACTGATAATATACATTGAGAATATTCTTAGTCATCTAGAATACACGTTTGTAACATCAGTTGTAAAGTAATAGACGAGCACCATTGACAATTTGCAGATTCTGATCCGAACTGCAGAGCGATCAACTATTCAAATAATGGTCGTAAATTCAAGCAACTGAGTTGCAGCGTTGGCTTCCGAGGCAACTTGGCTCCTGTGATGGAATGGAGACAGGGAGGTTTCAACGGACAGATCGTAACGACCGGGATTCAGAGCAATACTTCTTCGAACTTTGTTAGCCATAGTCTCACTATTCCAGTTGACGATGGTGACGAGAATGCTATCAGTTACACGTGTGTAACCTTCTTCTCTGCATACCTGGAGAACGTCAATGCAACCGCCACCAATATACCAAACTATATCTTTATATGGCCAGGTAAATGCCACTATACTGAAGCCATCGAATATAGGCACCAGTGTTGTAAGTTCTTGTTGAGAATTCAACATAATAGGGCACTCGTTATCACGTGAAAGTGACAGAAATGACCTAGTCAAAGCAGAAGTAGAATAACAATGACTATAAGACCAATATAAGCTCTTCTAGAAACCATGACAATATACCACTGGCATAGTAATGCATCGAGCCTCAGTCGACAGCCGCTGTTAAGTACGGAAAGCAACTAAGATGGCGGGGGAACAGATTAAGCTCAACCAGAACCAAAAAGAATTGTATGACAAGAACACGATACTAAAGCCAACAAACTGCATACTACGATATTAATATAGTAGCTTGATGGAATTGATGATGTTGCGGAATTGTGATGAATACGGTACTAATGGCAAGGATAACGAAGGCTATGGCGAAGCAATGGCGTCTGCCGTGGTCGCTGCTGCTGCTGCTGTAGAAGAATATTGTTACAAGGTTCCCCCAAATGTATCTAGTTTAACTAGAAAGGCTCAGTAGGGTATGATATAAGTATTTTAATATTTACAAGATAATGTACAATTATACCTGCTCGAAGCCAGAGCGAACAAAACCAACACCAGTAGTCTTCAACAGTAGAACGACTCGGTAGAAACAAACATACTAACACTATAGCTCTGCACCTTAACAAAATGGTCGCAGGCATTAAAGAGAAAACCTAAAAGAAGTAACCCACAAAGGGGCTTACTCTTAACTAAACAATTGAGACTTGGTGCCCTAACAAATAAGTGATCTCGTCAGATCCTAATACCAAGCTCTCTCTGACAATCCTCACACAGTCGCTTTTAAATCATTCACATGACCGCCAGATGGCGTTAGACTCAGTGAAAACTAGCCAAGCAGAACTAAACGAGAATGTTCCATCTCAACACTCCTACAGAGTACAATATCCTACATCGTTCAGTAAACCTTAAGTAGGAGTATCTAACAATATAAAGAGGAGGAAGAGGCAGATAGAGATGCCTATGAGGCTGCCGTTGATAACAGTAGCGGCTTTAGTTATAGGCAATATAGGCGGCTGCATAGAACGGCATTTTTCAAGGGCGGTAAGCTTATATTCCGGCAAAATAACAAAAGGAAAAGCTTTTTCAAAATTAACTATTAACTATAAAAAATAGAACAATTTCTTCTCTTAGAACACTGAAAACGTCTTTTTCAACACGATTTAAAATAAATGATTAATCAGCATTTATGAGTAAGGGGCGGGATTTCTGTCCCTGCCTATAGCACAAAGCTGTCTGAGGCCGCTACTGGTTGATAATTATCAGGAGGAGCATGTGGATGCTAGTAAAGTTAGAAGCATTGCAATAGGTCATTAGTTGGGTTCATACACTCGCTACATATCGTTTGTGTATTCTGCGAAAATAGATCAGTTAATAGAAGTCGAAACAATGACGAAAACAACACAGACCAGTGAAATTCCCGACAAAAATATTTACCGTTTCACCGAGTTAAGTAAGAAAATATGCTTGAATAGTAATTTCCATCCATTATCTTCAGCGCAACCTCCACCAACATACCAAATTACACCTATGTATATATGGTCGGATAAATATCACTCCACTAGAACCCAAAGATTTAATTTCATTTCGCATTTTATATAAATGCCCATTTCTATGTTGTAACTGACATCAAGCTTCACTAAATGTTTTCCTAATGAGATTTAATATCGTTTAACCTAACAAATGGGAAGCGAAACATAGTTTATCTTGAAGCGGAGCTATACAAATTTCCAATTACAGTTACAATGTCAACGTCTCTGTAGACAAGTCGAATGTATCGCCTGGTGAACTGCCAGTTCCGGCCAACGCTGTCGTCATCCAAGGCTCCAAATCCAAGATGGTCTGCAAAACGTCCTCGACCTCCACAGTTAATAACTGGGCATTCACTGCAGCTGAATCATCCGCCGCTGTTGTGATTTACAGCCGAGAGAAGGGAATGAACAAGAACTTCCCTCGACATGAACACAGCGATGACTACGCATCTTGCAAGTTATCTATTGAATCCACCCAGACTGAACATGCAGGGACCTACACGTGCATCAGACCTGATCCTGAGAGTCATAGGAGCGGGATTGTAGGCCTACAAGAAAGCGCTCAGCTAATTGTGTTTGGTAAGATTTTTGTGTCTACAACTAGTTTTCATCCTGCTTTGTCATCGTACGACCTCTTTCTCTGGATAACGAACATTTATAAACAAAATGGAAACGTTATTGGCAAACTCTTATAGATGAATGAGAGTAAGAACAGGTTGCAGTGAAATGAAGCTTTTATAGGACTAACATCCAAATAAGAATGGCTCAGAAGTAGGTTACGCTAAATCATAAAATCAGTAAACACATTAATCGTTTTTTAGACCTGTATTTGAAATTAAAATCAAAATGCACCTGAAGTACACAGAATAATTTAAGTAGGCTAATTTTACAACTTGCGGAATACAACGCAGTAAGGAGTTGGATTTACCATTCTGCGATAGCTCTCACCTCAAGCTCAACGCACATTGCCTCTGTGGACCAGTGGATGTGACGATTGCTAGAATTTACGCATAGCAGTACATATATGAAATATGCCCTGCTATAGCCATTAGGCCTACAAACAGTGTCAGGATTTGATTTTAAAAAATATGTTAAATTCATTTAGTGGAGAATTTGACTCAAACATTTCTTTGCATGAGATGTAATAGGCCTATAAACCATGCGATATGATACATCACACTGTAAAACAAGACATAACGCATTGTAACTTTACGCACCGCTATGTTCCGCAAAACAGTGTAATATAACTTAACTTTCTTTATATATCTTCAGTTGTACAGTCCGAGGGTAGGTAGGTTCATATATGGTGTCTCCTGTTTGACCTGCATGCATTCGTCCGGATATGTAAATGGTATGGATTATACCCCGTGATCGATCGAGTCGAGCTGCTGCGATCGACTTGGCTCGGCCGACGATCGACTCGATCGACTTTGTCGACTAGTCGACCTCTCGTCGACTCGATCGACTTGGCAAGTATAACGATCGACTTGGTCGACTTTGTCGACTTGGACTGTATCTCTGGGCCAGAGGCCCGGGAGCTATGGCGCCAAAGGTGCCAGTTCTCACACAAGTTTTGGCTCTGTAGCACCGAGGCACAAGCATGCTCACACAATTTTTGGCTGGCGCTTTGTATTTGATGCTTGCTAAAGTAGTTATTGACTTATTGTGCTATAGACGCGTTTCATTTCATGAATATGTAGGCCTAGTAGGCTTATAATACTTCTCCACTGATTGTAAAAAATGACAAAATATTCTTATTAAGTTATTGGTTATATCGGATATAATGTATAGGCCTAATTCTATCCATCTTAGGTCTGTACTTTGCCTGAGGTTAGCTCACGCAACTATTAAACACTTTCCAAACCACTGCTCTTGGCCAAAGTCGAAGCATTCAGTCCCGTCCCAACATACAGACATTCGAAAGTTTTGAGATCGTCGTTACTGACTACCATGATGTAAAATAACGACTATTTTTTACATCATGCTGACTACAAAGCTAAAATTTCCTGAAACTAGCGCATTTTAACGCAACTTAATCTTTCCAATTTCACCGTAAAACTGTGAAAAAACGTATCTGCAGCTTCCACTATACGAAATGACCAAGAGGCTAATAGTTTGCACTGAACTTTAAATCAGGTTAATACGGTAGTTGTGCGTTTACAAAGCATTACGTCATCACATCATGTGAGTCATTTTGTGAAGTAGCAGCAAAAATAGTAAGAAAATATTTCATAGTCGAGTCAAGTCGAGGAAATAACGATCGACTCGACTTGTCAAAACATATGATCGACTCGACTTGCAAGTCGATCGAGTCGACGATTTTTCGACCGACTCGACTTGGCCGAGTTTCGATCGACTTGATCGACTGACTCGATCGATCACGGGGTATAGTATGGATACATGTGGATTTCGAGCATGGGATTATATGGATCCAACACGTTGACCATGAGAATGGAGAATCAGCGAATGGAGGCCTTGAAATGTGGATTTGACGGAAGATGGAAAAATTAGCTGGCTGGAACACATGACAAATGAGGAGGTACTGAAAGGGGTGTGGGAAGAACGATCTATGATAGCTACAGTCACTGAGCACATCAATCAACTGATAAAAAGTGGAACCTCCTCCTTTTTTGCACTAAGAACTATCAAAAATCATGGAGCATCTCAAGACTCACTACATCTCATCACTAATGCAACAATCGTATCTAGAACCTTATATGCTTCTCCAGCCTGGTGGGGCCTTATAAGTGGCAAGGATAAATTGCGCCTTGAACAATTCCTGAACAAACTCAAACGATTTGGATATGTTCAAACTATCTCTCCCTCCATAGCTGAGCTTGTGCTCAAAGCCGAAATGGCCTTATTTAAAGCAGCTTTACTCAATGAAAATCACTCAATTAGATGTTTATTCCCAACTAACCATATTACTCCTTACTCCCTAAGAAATCGTCCTCACAATTTTAATCTACCAGATAAAGACTCTCGAAACTTCATATCTAGAATGTTATTTTCTAACTCTTACTAAGCTATTATTAACAATTAACAATTTTAATTCACTTCCTTGTACACCTACAGCGTTATGTCTGTTGTTTCATTAAACGAATATAAACATAAACATAATAAGAAAGCGACAGAGAAACTGGATTGGTCATATACTAAGAGGAGTCTCATTCTTGAGAACCATCATTGAAGGCAGAGCGTGAGGAGGATAAGAAGAAGACCAAGACAGAGGCTGTTGAACTGTATGATGACATATGGATAGAGCGAGCTTAAACAAGCAGCTCAGCACCGAGAGGAGTGGCGTCATAGGATGCTTGAACCAGCCTGAGAGCAGTTGACTCTCTGCGGTTTGTCAGACTGTTCCAATAAACGCATATACATAGAGACCCTGAAGAAGTAGAAGTATTTGTCCACCATCATCCGTGAAGCCCAGCAGCATCTGACAAAATCATACTCTTATTTCCTTGTTTTCAAGTTCTCCTTCGATCATCGTTCTTAGGGCGGGGTAGTAGTATCAGTGGCGGATCCAGGTTTTCTTACGTGGGGGGGCAGAGGTTTATCTCGAGGGGCGCCACGTTCTGGGTATATTGGTAATCAACTTTAAATGATAGTAGGGCCTACATGTATATTTGAAATGATGCCATGTGTAGTAGACCACTAGTATATAGGCCTATACTATCTCATATATAAAACTGTTTAAAAGTGACGAAATGTTTCCTATCCTATGTCCCTTACCATGGATATTTTCAATGGGAATAGGATATTGAGGATAGGAAAAAGGTTAAGGAAACTGACATCTGACATCTGATCGGTTCTAGATATATCAATTATCGAGTCAACAATTAAGTGGAAGAACTGAGCAGACTAATAGTTCAAGAAAATTCCCAGTGTTTTTATTCTCAACTATGCAAGAATGTTCTCGGTGTTCTCTGAATGATGGCCATTGTTTACTAAAATAAAATAACGTCACAGGAATCGTCCTTTTCAATAGCTCTGGGGAGTGGAGGTTCAAATACCCGATAAAGGAGAAATCTGCTTCGAGATTTCTGCTCCATCTGCATCCCCTAGCCAACTCATGTGTAATTAGTACACTGACCAAACACTATCGGTGGAAAGATGAGACAGCAAGGGAGGGGACTTCATATATGAGGCTAGGAAAAAGACGTCGCTAACACCGTACCCATGGCTGCCTCAGGGCTAGCTTAAGGGACTCTTCCTTCTCCTCCTTCTCCTTCTCCTTCTCCTTCTCCTTCTCCTTCTCCTTCTCCTTCTCCTCCTCCTCCTCCTCCTCCTCTTCCTCCTCCTCCTCCTACTGCTATTATTTTGCACTTGGCGTCAGTTTTCTGCGGGTTTGCGTTTAGTAGTTCAAAGTCAACCATCAGTATACAATTTATAATTATATTCAATTTATCACAATTTTAAGGTAATGTTATTTATTCCAGGAAAGTGAATTGATTTTATAAATACCATTATATTCTTAGTGTCATGGCAGTTTAATCCAAATCGCGGATCGCCAATCCGAAATCGACTTGTAGAGAATTGGCAATGTTAAATATCCAATAGGCCGTGTCATTTAGGTATAGATGCCGACTGCAATTTGATATACTATACACTCTTGGGAGTCCTTGACAGCCGGAATGTATGCTAGTTTAATGATGGATATGTTAAGCCTGTCTGATGCTGGTACTGGAGATTTGGGGGAAGAGTATCATATGACTCATATTGAGGATGACTGCACGCGTGTGGTGTGTGTGTGTAGGACTCTGTTGGACTTTGGAACATAGCCTACCTCCTGAGAAACTTTGCTCACATGGAGAGTGAGAGTCAATTCAGGGTCATGCCAATCTTCCATGTCCTGCCTATGCTATCTGTCTATATATCTACCCCCTCCCTACTTCATACGTAAAGATAGACAGAACAGCAATACTTGGGGAAGTACAGATAAAAGTAGACCTAGCCGACTGACTTTAGCTAAACATCGGTCACGCCAGGCCCGTTCTGGAAGCCCACCATAACAGGCGCGTCTGATCTGGAGGGGCGCCGTCATACAACCAAGAGGGGCGCGGGGGGGCGAACCGCCCCCCCCCCGGGCCTATGGCTAAATCCGCCACTGAGTAGTATGATCACCCACTTTTGTCATCATATAAGTTTTTGGAAGTATACCTCGATCAGCATTTGACTTGGAGTGGACACGCTAGTTGTAGTTCACAAAAGCTGACAAAAGCGTTGTTGTTTTGTCCCGCGTTCGTCACTGCCTTTCTAGGATTACCCTGCAGTTTGTATTATTCATCGATTTTCATCATCTAATATTGCAAATTATTCTTCTCGTTTGAAACCAATAGTGATTTTACAACAATCGGGATAGAACTGGTATATTTCAATTTCGTTGTGGTACCAATCTCTCTCTCTCTCTCTCTCTCTCTCTCTCTCTCTCTCTCTCTCTCTCTCTCTCTCTCTCTCTCTCTCTCTCTCTCTCTCTCTCTCTCTCTCTCTCTCTCTCTGTCTCTCTCTCCAACCGTCCTCGATACGAGGGTTGGTCGCATTGTAGACGATTCTTCTCCATCCTTTCCTGTCTTCGGCTACTCGCAGCAACCTCTCATTCACCAATGTTGTCCATCCACTTCTTCCTTGGTCTTCCTCTTGCTCTTGTTCCCGGTACCGTTCCCTGCATCATTTCTTTCTCTAGGCAATCCCTCTGTTTCCTCATTATGTGCCCAAAGTATGACATCTTTCTTCTTTTGATTGATTCCAATAGGTTCCTTTCCACCCCCGCCGTCTCCAGTACCCATTCATTTGTTTTCTCCGTCCATGATATTCCAAGGATTTTTCGTATGCATTTCATTTCAAATGCCTTTATTCCATCCTCCTCCCTCTTTTTGATTGTCCAACTCTCACAGCCATACATCATCACTGGCCATATAAGTGTCTTCATTAACTTTAACTTTGTGGGAATTTTTATGTTATGGTTTCTCCACAATTTATTCAGATCTGCTCCTATCCCCAGTCCTCTTGCAGTTCTTATACCTATCTCCCTGCTACACTCCGCGTCTTCTGTTATGAGTGAGCCTAAGTACACGAAATACCAATACCAAACCTGTTATAAGACATAAAAAAATTTAAAAATAGCTTCTTTAATCTTTGTTATGATCGAAAAAGCTACCTTGTTACTTCAATAAAACTATTTCACGGGTTTCGATATGCATGAATATAACACTAGATCCAAATCGAAAAGCAGGAATGAGGCTGTATTGAACCGGCTAAAATAATTTACCACCACCTGTTCTGGCCCTTCTATATGGTGTATCCTGCCTACCGATCTGACGGATATCTTAATCCTTAGTCAATTAAAAATCAGCATTAAAAGTTATTGATTAATTTGAACTAACGTGTTTGCTATTAGTTGCGATATGTTTGTTCAACGATTTGCCTGGAAATTGAACTTACTTGGGTTCATGACAGTGCATTTTTTGCTGTTCACCCTGTAAAAAATTAACTGAACTTGTAAATTCACCACATAATATTAGCAATGAAAATAGGCCAGTCTTTTAAATTAAAAACACAGTTTGCAGGTCATGTGAACCTTTTCAGATGACCTACGACCTCTCCACACCAATATCTATATAATCTGTAATTGCAAGACTGTAATGATTTGATATCGATGTACGTAAGTAAGTAAGTATATTCTTTATTTAACCGGTTGCAAAAGATTCACACTCCAGTATACATACATAAAATAATAAAATACAGAATGAAAAAGTTTTAAAGGCAGCATCGGAATCAATATAAGTACAGCATTTTTCCAATGAAATTTTTCCTCATGTTTTTGTCAAGTGGAGTAAGCACTCTATCGCGAGACCAAGGTCGGAGTACATGAATTTTAGGTTTCTTGGGTTGGAGCAGTGAAGTACATGGCCAGGGTTGTTCAAGACCCGCGTTAAAGGCCGATACCCGCTTGCCTGCAGAGTTTGTCGAATGTTGGTCCCCCTCCGGCAGGCACTCTAGCCTGGTCATTTTGTTTATTTGTTTATTTATTTATTCCGGATATTTCTATAGCGCCTCTCAAAGTCAACTACTACTCAGAGGCGCTCCCGACTATATAGTATACAGCATTTGATACTGTGTCGGAATTTTCACGCCGAAGCGCCACGAGCAATTGCGAGTGAAGGACTTGCCCAAGGTCCGTACGCAGCGGCTAGAATGGGATTCGAACCTGCAACCCCCCGGTCACAAGGCGCCGAACTTACCACCCCACGGCTTGGAGTATATTTTTATCGTGCTGGCATGCAAAGCCCACCATGCGTGGCTTGCATGCAGCATGTGTACCACTGTCGTCATCCTTGCAACACCAAAGATTTTTGGGCCCTTGAGTCCGTGGAATTTCAGCACCCGTAGTGTATGCCTTGCCCTACGACAGACGCGGTCGACGTGTTTAACAAAAGCAAGTGTTTAAGTGACCGTAACACCCAAGACTCTCATTTCTGCCACTCTAGAGATCCCTGGCATGACGGGTATCTTCCCGTGAACAACCCCACCCCTTCTGGATCTTATTAGTATCTCATAAGTCATATTCTGGCTTAATAGTGGATTACACAATTCAGCCCAATTACCCACATTGTGTAGTTCTTCCATAACTGTGTGGGTATTTGACGCAGGTATAATCAAGTAACTGCCATAAGCGTATTTTAACATTTTATTTCCTTAGTTAATCGGTTTCAATTTAGAGATTATTGTAATGAAATTTACTGGCCCTGTACTCGATCCATGTACAATACTTGCATTTACTTTTAATAGGGCGATGTAGAACCATTAGATTTGTAACATCTTACCTATCTTTGAAGAATGAAATTTCCCAATTGTATATTGAGTCTGGTATGGGGAGTTCCGCCAATAGTTCAGCTAGGCTGGCATGTCGCACCATGTCGAAAGCCTTTGTAGGCCCTAAAGTCGAGTGCAATGAGATGGACGAATTGCTGCTGTCGATATAGTTCCATGAGATCTGTAGGGCCTAAGTAGTGCTGTAATAGCCGCCGTAGTGGCGAAGTAAACTATGATTCTGTTCAAATTCAACAGCTAAGTCGTTTCAATTGATCCAAAGTGCTAAGGATCAGTTTTAATGCATCCACTGATTGTAGAGTCTGATCCAAAATGCAGCGAAGATGAACGCCAGGAAGACATCAACGGTCGCAGGGAAAAAATCTTCCACCTGCGTTGCACAGTTGCCTTCCGAGGCAACTGGGCTCCACTCATGGAATGGCGTTTCAATGATGATCATGGAGAAATCATTGAGCAAGGCGTCTCCAGGTCCATTGCTTTAAACCGTAACGTCACGTCCAGTCTGAGGCTAGTGGCCAGTTCAACGAGGCAAAACGTAAAGTACATTTGTAGGACGTTCTTTGGGAACATAAACAGCAACGTTGCCGGCGGTGCTAAAAACATTCCGGACTACAACTACACATGGACGTCATCTGTGATCAACGAATCCAGTAAACAGTTCAAATAATCCTTTTGTAGGCCTGTATGATTGATGGCTAATGCTCTTAAAAGTTACTTCTTTATTTTGGAATCGCCAATTATTGACTAACCAACAGCATCATCTTACCACATTAAAAAAAATAAAGACATTAGTATTTTCAGCAACTAACGAGAAAGTCAAAAGATCAACTTCCAAAGGGTTAGTTAGCATAGTGATATTGGAAAATCATGTATATGAACATTTACATTTAGATAATTTACAATGATAAGTATGATTTTGCTCAGAGGTTACACTGTAGCTCTACAAGGAGAGTTTTAAGTTTGCAAATGTCAGAGCTTAGCTACTTCACATCAAACTTAAATATAAGTGGAGGTATGATCTTCTTTACTTAACGGGCCCACTTTTAGATGCAATAATCACCTCATTATTAGATCTATATCCGATCCAGTATTTTAAGATCTCCTCAGATCTAATTAAGCTTAACCAAAAATGACAGTGAATAAGAAGGACACTAGAGTTATCCAGAAATACATAACAGGACAAGAGCAGGAGCGAATTGGGGTTGGGTTTCTCCTTAAGAAGAAACATGACCTGAGGATTCGAGTAAGAGAAGTATCAAGTTATTCTGTATCTTCCATTTTGAGTTAAAGAAATTAGAAAAAATCCTTTCCTGGACTTTTTCCAGGGGATATCTTCTCGAGATTAATTTAAAAGCAACTTTTCCCTCCCGAAAAAGCTTCTAAAGTGAGCGCAAAGTTAGTTTGTGCAAAGTGAAAACATTGAAAGCAAAATGAAAAGTAAACGATAATAGTCATGAGGTCATCAGTAGACAGTACTGCAGGATACAATACCAATTAGTGGATTACACCCGGACTCTTATTAGGCTACACAAAGTCTATTGTCATGAGCAATATTAGCATAGGATAGAAAATGGAGTTTCCCAGTGGGCGCTTGAAGCTAAAGAGAAAAAGCATTGTCCGAGAGATTCGACTCAAAGGCCACTGCAAAGTGAAACTAAACGAGACACTTAATTGAACAATGGTGGCGACCAGGTGCAATAGTTTTGCTTCCTCCTTTGTTGTAACTAATGTGGCTACTCTCTATTGGGAGCACGCGCCGAAATTTTTTTAATTCGCCTGTCCGATAGTTAGAATTATCAGGAAAAGAAAGCAGGAGCAAGCAATAGTATCAGCAAAATCCATTGATAAGCCATATTTTAAACAGAATTGCATTATTTTTAGTATCATAACTACAAGTATATGAATTCAAATTATACTTTGCAGTTCCTCAGTGCTGTGCCTATTTCCATTATTGTTTTCAGACGATGTATCCGTTGTTACTTTGATCATAAGCCTTGCTGTCGTTGTCATAGCAATCCTAGTCGCGCTGATCGTCTACCATATGTTCTTCAAAAGATTTCTGGCAGGTTGGAATATTTTGAAAGATAAGCTGAAACTGACCAAAGCCGTATATTTGAAAATTTATATTTTTAAAGGCACGAATGTGATACAAGGTAAAAAAAATAAGCAACAGCAACAGCTGAACAGCATGTTTCACTCTCTTTGTCTTACGTTGAAAGACTGCTGTCTGCTGTAGGCCCAATGGGTGCGAAACCTAACAGATATAAATCATCATCATTTTGTAATTAGAAAATCATTGTAATTTAAATACAATTGTTAAATGAACAGCTAACTGCACAACGAAATTTAAACTAATATCGATCGTTGTCAACAGGGGCGTAACTTTGGTCTAAAAGTGGGGGGTAACTTGTCAATTATTGTTACAGTAGCAAATGGAGTGCCTTGAAATCAGCATAATCAAGATGTATTAGACAACATCAAGTTGGAATTCACAAACAGTGAGCCTGAAAAGCAAAAATTATATGTAGTTATTCTTATAGCTGATCGTCGATCAACAAACTGCTCGCACATTGTTTATCATCTCGATTGTGTTAATTTCAAGGCGTTGATTGATGCTCTGACGCTGTCACCAATCGCAATGATCCATGTCATGCTATTTAGAGTGCTATAATTGGTTGGCGGTAGTGGACGATATCTGAACCATTCAATGGAAAATATCTGAACCATTGGAGAAGTTGTTTACTTTCTCCATATAAATCACACCATTGCGCTACTTTACTTGTTGTTAGATCAACATCGAGTACCTCCAGTATCGGCGATACCATCCTTTCAAACAGTAGGCCTACAGGAATCCGAATATATTGCCATACGCGAAGCTGAAACAAGTACGGATCTAAACCGCGAACAGCCGAATGAACAACGAATGCCAGGGACAGTACACGAAGATATTTATGATTCTGTAGCCTACGGTGATTTTCTGGTGAGGGAGGATTCTCCACCGCATTACTACAGAAAGCTACGGTCGGCTTCACCCCCAAGTGAAGGTAGTTGCGAGTTACATCCATATGTTAATGTCCCAGTGATGGTCGATTTGTCAACACCTAGGGCAGACATCCTCTCAGATGGCAACATTTAGCAGATAGTCGAAGTTTAAATAAGTAGTATGCAAGAAATTGCAGATACATTTTGAGCAGAGATACCTTATAGTATTGTAATAATTTTTATGCAAACCATCATACACCGATAGGCTTATATATAGAAAATTTAAGTAAATATTTTCAAACAGGAAAGTGTAAAAATCGGGGAAGCTTGAACTTTGAGAGTATTACATTTGGTAGACTTTCGTGTTACAGCTTCAATTATCAGTCTAATTTGCTTGCGTTACGCCGTTAAGTATATAATTGTCTTGTTTGAAGCAATCAGCAATTACTAATAATTTATCAGTCATTCTTACACTAAAGATTGCAATTTTGGTGTTAGTAGGCCTTAACATTTTAGACGTACTGTATGACAATTTTTTATTGATTGCATTCTTTTCAATACAAACTTTCTTAAACTGTGATTAATAGGCCTAATCCTAGCGGACCACCAAAAACAGTTGACAAAATAATGTGAAGCTATATCACATCACTGACATCTATCATTTGAACGCAACTGTCTTCTTCTGGTTCTCTGCCTTCAGGCAGGTTCCAACGTCCGACGTCGCCATTTCTCTCGATTTTGAGCCTCCTCTATTAGTCTTTTGAATTCTTCCTTCATCATCCAATCCAGCATCATCTGTCTTGGTCTTCCCCTTGTCCTCCTCCCCTCCATTCTTCCCTCGATGACAATTCTTAGGAGAGAGTCCCCTCTCAGCGTGTGCCCGATCCATTTCCTTTGCCTCCTTCTTAATGTGTGTATGAAGAACCTTTCTTCTCCAATCCTTCCCAGCACTTCTTCATTTGCGTTATGTTCTGTCCAGCTGATCTTCTCCATTCTTCTCCAAATCCACATCTCGAACGCTTCCAGTTTCTTGATGTCCTCATTCCTCATGGTCCAAGTCTCTGATCCTTACAACACCACACTCCACACCAGTGTCTTTACCATTCTTTTCTTCAGAGTCCTGTTCATTTTTCCTCTCAATAGCTCTTTCCTTTTAATGAATGCTTCTTTACTTAGTGCTATTCTTCTTCTAATTTCTTTATGGCATTTGACATCTGTCGTAATCATGCTTCCCAGGTAGCAGAATTCTTTTACTTGCTCTATTTCCTCTTCACCAATGTTTATTTTGACTACAATTTCTTTTCCTTTACTTATTCTCATTACCTTCGTCTTTCTGATGTTGATTTTCATACCGTATTCAATTGATGTTGTGTTTAGTCGGTCCATCATTATCTGTAGGCCTCTCTGACTTCCCGGCATCATCGCCTGTTCATCTGCGAACCTGAGAGCCATTATCAGTCTGCCACCAACCTTGATCCCCTCCTCCATGTCTTCCAGTGCTTCTCTATAAAGCTCTTCTATATAAATATTGAAGAGTAACGGTGATAACGGACATCCTTGCCTCACTCCTCTGCCCAGTTTCCCTGATTCCGAATACTCTCCATCTATTCTTATTCGCATCTTTTGTCCCATGTACAGGTTTCCTATCAGTCGTCTATCTCTCCAGTCTACTCCCATCCTTCTCAGTGCCTGTATCAGCCTTCTCCAGTCGACTCTATCGAATGCTTTTTCGTAGTCCACAAAACATATATACACATCTTGTCCATTTTGGCAGGTCCTCTTTGTTAGTAACCTTAATGTTCCGACCGCATCTCTTGTTCCCATGCCCTTTCTAAATCAGAATTGGTCGTCTCCGATCCCATCGACTGCCTCTGTCAACAACCCTATCTTATTTAAATTTTGATGTCCGACACACACACACACACACACACACACACACACATATATATATATATATAATATATATAATATGATATTATGATTTATCTTGTACTAGGCCTATATATATAAATTTTTATGTCCGACATATATATATATATATATATATATATATATATATATATATATATATATATATATATATATATATATATATATATATATATATATGTCGGACATAAAAATTTAATTCTTATTAAATAAGATAGGGTTGTTGTATGGCAAAAATGGCTTAAAATAAAAGGTAGCGTAAGAGGGTCTCAACTTAACCTCTTTGTTACTATCTTTTACTAACTTTCTGTTTGGAAGTGTGTCAATTTTACAAACACAGAACAAGCTTAATGAGTTCATAAATTCAATAGTGTCTGATGATTCATCTCTTTGATGAGTTACACTAAATTGTTTCAAAGTAGTAGTTGTAGACTTAGACATTGTAAAGGTTACTGTTGAAAAAATGAAACAATGTTTGGTAAGATGGGCGCCTTGCATGGCTGCCGTAAGGCTAAATTCGACTGCTGTAAAACTTGTTATCTTCATGTAATTTTACTGCGTACTTGTCAGTTTGAATTAATTATATATTATTTAACGTTTGTTTTCTGTTTTGTTCAGTACCGTAATCTATGATGATTGGTGCCTACATAAGATAGGCGCGACCGAAGTTAAGGTTTCTTCAACAGCTAAATATAACTCACTTATACCTAGTGTTGGCTCATGGTGTCTAGGGAATAGGATACTAGGCATGTAAGGAATCTTTCATAGGCAGCACATGACGTTGAATTGTAAAAATATTTCTTTTCAGTTCATTTGACTAAACAGTCTTTTCCAAAGTTCTTCGACAACTCCGCTTTAAATTCAACACACTTGCTTCCTTTCTACTATGCTTTTCGTTTTCTTTCATTTTACTTCACTACTGCATCTCGACTCCAACAGTCGTACTAAATTTCTCTCGCGCCCCCTCTCTGTCTCTCTGTCTGATCAAGAAACTTGATATGATCTCCTTCAGCTCACTTTTCTAAATCTTTCTGCCGGAAAGTGCACAAGCAATTTCTGGCCAAGAGCAGGTGGTCTCGCATGTGTTTCCGCCCAATCATCCTTTCATTCTACTGTCAACAAGCACGGTGGCATCAATATACATTTATACAATACATTACAGTCTAAACAAACACATTATGCCATACAATCTCATAGTATGCTTCAATGACCTTTAGACAATGGCACTGATAATCTGTATGCAATTATGTCTTCTGCCATATAGATGAAGAAGAGCAGTCCCTTAAGCTAGCCCTGAGGCAGCCATGGGTATGAAGTGTTAGCGACTTCATATTCTTAGCCTTTGCATTTGTACACTTGGCATATGAGGCCGAAAATGCCAGTCCTCTTCCTCACCGTCTCATCTTCCCACTTCCACACTGGTCAGTGTACTCATTTTTAGCTGAGTTGGCTAAGACGTGCAGATGGAGCAGAAATCTCGAACCAAAGTCCTGCCCTGGTGGGGATTTGAACCCCCGATCTCTCGATTGACAGTCTATAGCATTTTATAGTTAATCGTGTGCCGGAATTTCCTTGCGATGCACACAAAACTGTAGCGAGTCATTGGCAGATAATGAATTGACAAACACCAAATGAAACATTCTTCACACTTTTTACCGTATGTAGGCTTACTGCTTAAAAATAACATTTGACGTAATGGTGAGATGGAAATTAAAAAAATGACACATTTAGCAATTTAAGCAAAAAGACTTTGAAACGGCTTATCTGTACGATAAAAGCACAAAGAAAATGACTGCAGAGAAAACATGAAAAAGCAAGATAAACTATTATTTTTTAGCAAAAGCAGGTGCAAAGTACAGACATATGCTGGGCTGCAATACAGGTCATCATCATGAACCCTCAACATCCTGGTATATATCTTGACCATCGCGGTTGTTGAAATGTATGGGGCTTATCGATGCCTTCATTGCAAACCATATGACTGTGTTTTAGGCACAATGAACTTCGCCATTTAAGGCCTTGGCTTCATCGTTGATCTTGATCTGGGTTGAAGACTTAATACTGATAACAAAAAACACAAAGGCCATACTTTATGTTAAATTTGCAAATATGTCTCTGTAAGTATATCAAGTCTCTACGTACAAATCAAGTTTCTTACTCTCTATATATTAAATCTCTCCCTCCATCTCTATCCAATCTCTCCCACTTACTGTGTCAAGTCTCTCTCTTCAATCCTCTATCCTCATCCATCCCTTCCTCCTTCGCACTCTCTCAGACCATCAGCGCTCCGAAGGTATCGACGAATAGGCCAATTTTTGTCAATATGCTCTCATATTTCATTCATTCCTTCAATAACCATGGGCTCAGCGCCCATAGGTGTCTGATGCCTTCTTTGCAATGTATTTCCACTCCGTTCTGTCCAGTGCCGAGTGGTTCAGTTCCAGGAGACTTGCTCCGCACCATTCTTCAATGTCATCTGTCCATTACCTGTGAGGTAATGGACAGATGACTTTTGTTTGTGCCTTCCATTATCCCCAAAATCAAAGTTTTAATTTTTCTGTCCTCCTTCATTCTGCAGATGTGTCCGAACAGCCTTAACTTTCTCTGTATACTTTTTTTGCATGAGATTTTCAGTCAGATTGATCCTTCTGCATAATTCTTCATTGCTGACCTTTTGAGTCCATCCTATTCTGAGAATCTTACGATAGCATTTTCGTTCGAATGCTAACACTCCCTTTTGTGAAGCCTTTGTGAGCACCCATGTTTCGCATCCATACATCATGCTACTGATCACACATGTCTTTAGTACACTCATACTAATTGCCTTGCCTTTCCAAATTTTTCATGCCTGGACTTAAATATTGCACATTACTTTACGAAGACAGCGTCATCTTTGTATAGAAATGATTACTTCTTCTGGTTCTCTAACTATGTAAAGCAATCGTGGAAAGCGCTAATTGTAGCTGGTAGACGGAACTTTGGGGACTTTCTCTGAGTTAACTTCATCAACTGTCTATGCTAAAGACTTGCTTATTTGGGTAGTTGATTTTCTTTCAAGATTTGGATAATAATGTATGCAACACAACTACAAATAAAAATCATATGAAGAGTAGTTATTTAAGAATGTACGAAAGAATTTATGCATTGTCATAACGAACACGTTCAGCGCTAAGTCAAATATCCTTACCCGTTAGTGTTCTGACTACTCCCGTTAGCAGGCTTGTCTTTGTATGGCGACGTAGTATCTAAGCCTTCCATCTCTGAAGCTACTGCTTGTTCATGATGTCGCAATCGGAGGTCGCCCTGTCGTGTGTTTGCCGTGTGTTGATGTCGACCCTCGATTGCTTGTTCTTTTACTTGCACTTTTATTTAACGTGCCTAACTTTTCTATAGAAGATTCACGACGAACTTTGTTTAATTAATAAATGAATTTAATTAAAGAAACAAATATATATACACTAACTCTACGGGAGCTTCCACGTAGTATTAAAGCGTTTAGATATTAAATCGGACTATCTCAAATGTTGCTTCGTACAGCCTAACTCCAGATCGTTCTTTCGCGTCAGTCTCTGAATCTGACGGACTATACTCTGCCGCCTGGCGCTGGTCGTCCTCTCGATGTTGATCGCTCGACCGATGTTCACGCGTCGCCCGCGTCAGTAGTACGAGTCCCGTGTTCTCCTTTTCCTTCCGTTAAGTAGGAACTTCAGCGTGCACCGGTCAGCCCCCTCCCCAAGTCAAGCTATCGTCAATTAGTGTCAGATTGCTCCTCGAGATGCGGGTCGTCGCTCGCCTGCAGCGCGGGCGGTGTCTGGTTACATCATAGCCGCGAGGTGTCCTATTACACCTTGGCTGTGTGGTGTCCGATTACACCTCGGCCTAGCTGCCTTCATTGTTGACCCAGTGGAGACTGGCTTTTCGTCCGTCATCATCCTATCTCGACCGGCAACGACGCTTACATCATAATGATGATGCCATCTCGTCGTTGTTGTCGATCTCCTCACGCGACACCTCCCTTCCCGGGGGAGGACAAAGCCAGTCATTGGTTCGCCTCCCGGCTGAGAATGATGTCGTTCCCTCCATCGATTTCCTCCAGACCATGTCCTCGTCGTTCCCATGAAAATACAAAATATCAGCACAGTTAGAAATATATTTACAGTTGTCGCGGTGCCTTACATGGTAGTCCGCCTTCTTCCTCAATCATAGTCTGGACAAAAGATCAGCGGGAATATTCAGCGCCCCAGGACGATATTTAAAAGCGATATCAAAGTCCTGGAGTGCCAGAGCCCATCTCGCAAGTTTAGCACTTGTGGGCGTAGAAGCAGTTAGGAAAGTCAAGGGATTGTGATCAGAATAGAGGGTGGTCCTTGACATAAAAATCCAATTCCTAAACTTCTTCAACGCAAAGATTACAGCATACGCTTCGCGTTCCACAGTGGACCAACGCGCTTGCGTAGCATCTAATTTAGAACTGGCGAAACATATTGGCCGTTCTGTTCCATCGTCTTGAATTTGGAATAAGCAGCAACCGACTGCTTTGTCTGAAGCGTCAGTCGATAAACCAAACTCTCTGCCGTAGTCAATTGTCTGCAAACATACAGCGTTATTCAAATCGTGCGTAAGTTTATCTAGCGCATTTTGATGTTCAATTCGCCAGGGTATCTTAGCAGGCACCGATTTCTGGGTCAAGTCAGTGAGAATTCTGGCTGTCTCAGCCAGGTTAGGGATGAAGTTCCTAAAATAACTGAAGAAACCAATTAATCTCCGTATGTCCTTTTTGGACTCGGGTTGAGGGATTTTCCCTAGCCCTGCGATTTTCATAGGATCCGGTTCAATGCTCCCTGATCCGATCAGGTGACCTACAAACGTTGTTTGTCGCCTAGCAAACGAACTCTTCTTAATGTTAAGGGTCAGACCCGACTGTTGAATAGTCATTAAGTATTTCTCTAGGTGTTTCATGTGATCCGGCCACGTCATCGAGTGTACTGCCATGTCATCCACAAACGTCTCAGTGAAGTCGCGAATGGGATGAAGGACCTTTGACATGCATCGGATAAAAGAATTTGAGGCTGACTTTAAACCAAAGGGCAGTCGTACGAACTCAAATAGGCCAGCGTCACATACGAAGGCTGATAACCAACGAGAGTCCTTGTGGAGTCCAATCTGGTAGTATCCTTGACGTGCGTCAAAGCAGGATATGAAGTTTGCACTTCCTACCTTCTGTAACACTTCCTGGATGTCGGGGGTGGGGTATGCGTCACCCGCCGAGAACTTGTTTACATATCGGTAGTCAATGGCCAGTCTTAGACCGCCTTGACCTCCCCTTTTCACAACGCACACAACGGGACTAGCCATTTCACTATGTGAGGGAGTGATGATACCTAGGGCCAAAAGTTCGCGGATCTGCTTCTCCATCTCCGGTTTGAGCAGCTCCGGCACCTTATAGGCTCGCAAACTCTTCGGCCTGAACTCCGCGCTAACATTGATTGTGTGTTCTAGGACGGGACAGAAACCTGGTTTGTCCGAGAACACATCTGGAAACCTGTCTAACAGACTAAACAGCTGTTTCCGCTCGGGTACCGTTAAGTGTGCAACGACAATAGGGTCTATTTGTTCACTGGGCCGTGTCTGACTCGTGACGAAGCTACCCACTGCTTCCACGTGACCGAAGTCTTCGTCCTTCTCGAACAGAATGGAGCAATTGTTAATCAATGCTTGCTGTATTCTTTCGTTATATTTGCGGATACGATTAGCGTGTAATAAGCGGCTTTTGCCCCCTATTTCCACGATGTATGTGTAGGGCGATTTCACCTGAGCGATGATGGCCGGGCCTTGCCATTGGCCCTCCTTCTTTGCTCCTCGGGCTTCCGGTGATTGGATGATGACTTTATCCCCTACTTCGTAACGCCTGTCCATGCTTCTTAAATTGTAATGAGTAGCATAGCGCTGCTGTTCGATGTCTGAATAATATTCGGCATATAATTTAGACATTTCAAGGTTATCCCTTAATTGGTCCAAGTAAGCTGCGGCGCCTGCGCCCAGACTTAATGGAGAATCCCGCTCTCCCGCCCATTCCTCAGAAAGGACAGATAGAGGTCCTTTAGGCAGTGTACCATACACCAGGGTGTAGGGACTCACGTGGGTGGTTGCCGAGGGGCGTTCCCTTAAGCTCCAAAGCACGTAAGGTAACAGTCTGTGCCATCCCCTCGGGTTTTCTTCTGCCAATTTATGAATCATGGTCTTCAGTGTGGCATTACAGCGCTCCACTAGACCTTGTGACTCAGGGTGTGCGACTGGCCCAAAGCGTGGTGAGCACCCCATACGATGCAGAAACTCTTGGGTTAATTTGCTGTTGAAATTCGACCCGTTGTCGGACCTAATCGTTTTTGGAAAACCGAAGGTCGTGAAGATTTGCATGTATGCATCACATGTCGCTTTTGCCGTTAATGATTTCAGAGGATAGGCCATCGGCCATCTTGAAAATTGGTCAACTACCACTAAGGCGTAGTTGTACTCGGGTTTTGGGCTTGTGGGGTCTACGTTGGTAACTATAGGCCCTATACAATCTGCCACTAGACAACCGAATCTGGTCTCGTCATTGCGAGGGATAGGAGTTATGGGGGCACGCTGAGCCACTCGCAGCGGCGCATGCCTTTGGCAAATGTCGCAAGATGCACAATATTCCTTCACTATATTCTCCATGTTGGGAAACCAGAAATTCAGCTTAATTCGGTCCTTAGTCGTTTTCAACGCCATATGACCTGCGAACGCAGCGTCATGTGCTAAGTTTAAGACCTTGTCTATTCTTTCTTTAGGTAAACACAGTTGTTTTACAGAATGCCCAGCTATTTTGTCTTTATGAAAGAGCAAATTGCCTTCAATGAAGAAGTTCTTCGCCCCCATTTTCCCGTGGGCCAAGAATGGTGCTAGTGTCGAACATTGTGCTTGTTCGGCCGCCATCTTGCTTCTGCCTACTATTGTGTCTTCCTTGGGTGGGGGTGGTATCTCAGGATTGAAGAATAGCTCTTCATTATCCGTTTCTTCGGGACTGATTTCTCCTACACTCTCACTGTCTGCTTGAGCGACCGTGAAGTAATCTTCGCCTATCAGCGACCTAAGTCCCTCTACCTCCTCCCCTCTCTCCTCTTCCTCATTCGTCTCAGTCCTTGCGACCGCCTGCGCTTCTGAAATTTGGTCTATTTCAGGAGCGCTGGCCGCGTGACTCGAATACAACGCTGTCTCGCGCAGCAAGTCGGCTGTAGTGGGCGTGATAATTAACGGTTCATTAAGGTCTTTAATGAGTGCCGCCCATATCCGAACATCAGGGGCGTAATTTACCTCCCCCTCCCTGTCCTCGCCGGCCTGAGACCCCTTTAGTCTCAGCCGCACCACGTCCACAATCATTGATTGACCGTTCAGCCCCTTCACCTCTATCTGCTTGACCACAGGTAGGTTGAGCGGCCTGATTAGTTCTGCTCGCGCACAATTATATTCGGCCCCGCTATCTATTAGAGACGATGTCACAGGGAGCCCTGTAATATACACTTTCATGTATTCTCTTACATAAGTCTCCTCCACGTCAATGCAATCCGGGTTTGTCGGCAATGCATGCTGGTGTATCTCTTGTATCAATGGCAGTCCGTCTTGTCGCGTCTCGCTTTGTCTGTCTGCCTGTCTGTCTTGAGCTCTGGTCACGGTTGGCTGGACCGCACACGCGCTCACCTGCTTGCTTTTAGTTTGTTTGTTCTTCGAACACAGTTTAGCTCTGTGGTCTGGAGAAAAGCATAGGAAACAAAGGCCACGCTTTCTAATCTCGTCGGGGGTTGGACGTCCGTCTGTCCTGTTATTTGTCTGTGTCCCTCCCGGTCGGTCAGTCCACGTGTCCGTCTGTTTAGCTGTCGTCTGAGGAGGTGCTGGCGCTTTCGCGTAGCGTGCCTCCGTCTTACCCGTGCCTAGACTATGCTTCGTATAGTCATTTTCCCAAGGGTGTGTAGCGACATAAGTGTCAGCCGCTTCGGCTAACTCTTTGTGCCCTAACCACTTCTGCTGCTCTTGACTGAGGATGAAATTCAAACATCCTCTGGGCAACATTTCTTTCATCTTATCTGCAATCAAGAGGCTCGTAACCTCATCAAACGTCATTGCCTTGCGATCTTGCAAATAGTAAGAAAGTAAGTTATGCAGTCTCGAAGCTAATGTTGTGTATGATTCATCTACCGCCTTTTTTGCGTTCATGAATCGCTCTCGTAAAGAGACTGCGCTCACTTTGAACTCTTTCAACAAGAAGGTTTTTAGCTTCCCGTAATTATCAAGCTCCTCTTGTGTGAGTCTGGCCGTCAATGCTCTGGCCTGATTATCTAGACAGGTCAAGAGTAATCTGCTTCGAAGGTCGTCCGAGACAGCGCAAGAGTCGAATAACCTTTCGCAATGCACAAGAAACCAGGGATTTGCGCATGGTCGCTGGGGAATCTCGGTAAGAGTCCTCGCAAGCTTTCACTATACGTTTTCATTCGTCCTACGACCGAATGCCTCAAGTTATAGTCCCTTTCGTCTCTGAGTCTCCTCTCTGCGTCCCTTTCCTCTCGGACCTCCTTCTCTCTCTTCTCTGCCTCCTCCTTTTCTTCTCTCCTCCGCTTCTCCTCCTGAAGCCTGAGCTTCTCAGCCTCCTCCTTCTCTTCTTTCCTCTGTTTCTCAGCCCGCTTCTCCTCCTGAAGCCTGAGCTTCTCAGTTTCCTCTTTCTCTTCTCTTCGCTGTCTTTCCTCTTTCTCTTCTTTTCTCCTCTCTTTCTCTTCCTCTCTTCTCTCTCTTCTCTCCTCTTTCTCTTCCTCTCTTCTCTCTCTTCTCTCCGCTTCCTCTCTCAGCCTTGCGGCTTCCTCTCTCTCGTATTTTAAGCGTTTTAATTCGTATAACTGCGTTTGCGCTGCCGAATCGATACTGCTTTCTATGCTACCCGTGCTTACTTCCTCACTTACTTCTGGCGGGGTTTCCCGTCCAGACACAATTATTTCAGCACTCGCCTCTTGGAGCTGGCCCGTACTCATGGAACCCAATTCCTCCTCTCCTAGTCCCATCTTTATCAGATATGCGACTAGTCTGTGACGGGGCATGTTCTGCACCCTCACTCTTTTCCCTACCGACAACTTATCCATCTTCCAACAGTCCGCTCACTAATAGAAAAAGATAAGTAAGTTAGAGGAGAGTCACCGTTGGTCAGAAATCAAAGAAAACAACGTCCTAAAATTCTACCACAAATACAACAAGAACAGAACTGAGCAAAAGGAGCTACGCAAAAGCCTCGGCTATTCGCACACCAATCCTCATCCAGACCTCAACCGCAACCTCACAGATTACCACGACTACCAGTAAGGACTTACCCTCTGATACGTCGAGCGTGTTCCGTCTTTCGGTATCTTGGCTGATCCGCTGTCCTCCGTTGCCACTCCCGTCCGTCGTTGCTAGCGATGGTCGGTCGTCCGTTGGCGCTCTTGTTCCTCGTCCTTGCCTGTTGCTGTCGGTTCCTTCGAGTCCTTCGTCTTCGGAGTCCGGCACTCGATTTCTCCAGTTGCGAAGGGTTGTATTCGCCGCTGGTCCCGATCTGTTGAGATTCCTCTTTTCCGTTTCCGGTTCCGCTCTTCGCCGTGACGTCTTCAGTTGAAAACCCTGTCGACTGCGCCAATGTCGCGATCGAAGGTTTCCCGTCGATTGTTTGCCGTGTGTTGATGTCGACCCTCGATTGCTTGTTCTTTTACTTGCACTTTTATTTAACGTGCCTAACTTTTCTATAGAAGATTCACGACGAACTTTGTTTAATTAATAAATGAATTTAATTAAAGAAACAAATATATATACACTAACTCTACGGGAGCTTCCACGTAGTATTAAAGCGTTTAGATATTAAATCGGACTATCTCAAATGTTGCTTCGTACAGCCTAACTCCAGATCGTTCTTTCGCGTCAGTCTCTGAATCTGACGGACTATACTCTGCCGCCTGGCGCTGGTCGTCCTCTCGATGTTGATCGCTCGACCGATGTTCACGCGTCGCCCGCGTCAGTAGTACGAGTCCCGTGTTCTCCTTTTCCTTCCGTTAAGTAGGAACTTCAGCGTGCACCGGTCAGCCCCCTCCCCAAGTCAAGCTATCGTCAATTAGTGTCAGATTGCTCCTCGAGATGCGGGTCGTCGCTCGCCTGCAGCGCGGGCGGTGTCTGGTTACATCATAGCCGCGAGGTGTCCTATTACACCTTGGCTGTGTGGTGTCCGATTACACCTCGGCCTAGCTGCCTTCATTGTTGACCCAGTGGAGACTGGCTTTTCGTCCGTCATCATCCTATCTCGACCGGCAACGACGCTTACATCATAATGATGATGCCATCTCGTCGTTGTTGTCGATCTCCTCACGCGACACATGACTTCTCCTTTAAAATAAAATACAGACATTGAATTAAATTTAATTCATTACAATTTGTAGAAGCACATTAAAGCACTACCAATATCTTCTTTTCTTCTATTCTGACGACACTCAACACTCTTTTCCACAAATTCTACCTTGATTAATTCTTCCACTCCTTCTTCCACCCTTTAGGCTATATCTCTCAACTCTCCAAATCTAAACACCAAGCACAGAGCCTGTCTAACTGCCTGCCTGCTTGCCTGACCCTCAGATATTACCTGGAACCGCTTCTTACCTTATCTGCCTGTGAATCAGTCTTAATTTCCTCGAGAACAAGGTCTTGATCTCGAGTGCACTCGAGTTCGTTTTTAAAAGTCTTGGTCTTGAGGTTCAAAGTCTTGGTTTTGGTCTTGTGGTTTAAGGTCTTGACAACAAGACTGCTGTGAATAAGCTGGTTTCCACAACTTAGCTCTCCTTGTATGCTGTAGAAATCCCGAGATTAATATTATGTTTACGACTAAGCACCATGCTGCAAGGCATATTTTAACTGTATAACTAGTGGGACAAATGTCCCAGTAGTGTTAGGATTTGTCCCTGTAGTTAGGCTGATTTGTCCCAAGCAATATATGGTTAAAGTGTAAGTAGTGGGACAAAATGTTGCAAGAGTTTTAAGATATGCCCCAGTAGTAAATTCCCAAAAAGGTCATGAAGTTTTTCGGGAGATGAATTCCTAAAAAAAGGTCATCAACTTTTTCTGGAGATGAAGTCCTAAGAAAAAGTCATCAAGTGTTTTCGGGAGATGACTTTTTCAGGAGATGACTTCCTAAAAAAATCAACAACTTTTTTGTTGGGAAGAATTCCCAAGAAAAGGTCATCAACGGTTTTCTGGAGTAGACTTTTTTGGGAGATGACTTCCAAAAAAAGGTCATCGACTTTTTCAAAAGGTCATAAAAGTTTTTCAGAGACGAGTTCCAAAATTTTGTCCCAGTAGTCTAAATTCCTTAAAATATGCACTGCCATGCTGTATCACTTGCTAATACCTGAATCTGACAAAAAGCAAGTTTATAAAGGTGCAGTTAGGCCTACGTTAAAAAAGATTGCTGATGACATTTGTAACAGTTGTTACTTCTGAAGAGTCACGATCGCATTCAACTCTGCACAGAGACTTTTGATGACAACAAAGCTTCGGAAGCCCGTTTTCAAGTCACCAAAACTCTGATAACATTTTTAGACGTCAGCCTTCTTCACGAATGTTTTCAGTCATTCTTAGTTTTCCATTCATTTCCATAAATTCTTGTTCTTTTTGTTCCACAGTTTTCATGGTCTGTCTCATTTCCACACATTTTGGCGACCCTTTTCTACTTAAAATATTCTGTGAAGTAGGAACTTCACCCAAGCCAATTTGCGGTCAACTCATTGGCTTGACCCCCGTGAATAAAGTTGTGACCAGATTGCCACGTGGATCCGCCAATATGTCCTAAACAGCTGATGCAATCTATGTCGGTTGTCTCATTAAAATTATGCAATAGAGAGTTTTGTAGCTATCACTAAATCGAAAGAAAGTTTCTTACCTGTTTCGACGCCAATGGTAATAGACGCCAACGATTAAAGCGACGACAATGATGATGATAATCGTTGTAATGACACCTGCTACAATTAAGACGGGCGTCTGACCATCTACAAATTGCAACAGAGCTCAGCTGCATATATCGGCAACCGCAGGTAAAATGATGCAAGCAACCTAATTTTAAGATACAGTACATTTCTTATTCGTTAATCTCCAGCTGAATTTGTCGGCAAATGGAAGTTATTAAGTGGAACTATGTTTTAAAGGACGATATGCATAGGGCCTACTATTAACACCTATAAAAGTGCTATTTCCCAATTTTGGATAATGAAGCACATTATATTTGATACATTCATGCTTCCTGTCCCTGTTTTGTATGGCATAATGAAGCCGCGATGATGTAGGGTCTATTAATGCCAATTATAGTTACAGTGACGCTAGGGAAATTCCAGGTTTACAATACATTAGACTTGGTTTTGTGGGCAATTCAGAAACCACTTTTTATACGTTTCCTGTCATTGAGAGTTCATACTACTAATATGGATGTATTGAATACTAGTCTGTCTCAGAGGCGCGTTTACAGAAAACGGGGCCCTAGGCGAAACATTTTTGGGGGCCCTAAGTGTCTGAGACTCTGGTGGTGTTCAGCCTATCATCTGGAAAAACCAGCGAAGTTGAACTTAAAGCCGTTTTTGTGAGTGTAACTATGCTTATAGAAGCTATTTTCAAGGAATTTGAAGTTATGTGATTTAGGCCTAATGATTTAGTTTAAAAAAAGCAAAAATATTTATAAGTGTACAGTACTCGTTTGTTGCAATGCAATGCAGAAAAGCTACAATATATAATACGCTGTCTAGAAATGTTTGAAAAAAATAATTCTTTTAAATTGAACTGGTGTTAGAGCGACATATAGGCCTATGTACGACTTACAAATGCATCAAGTTAGTTTTTGTCTTCTTAGCTCACTTATCGCATGCTCACGCTTCTTTCGTTTTGCAAATCCAGATTCATAGCAAGGTTCGTTTCATTGCGTCAGATTTTAATCAATATTTACTATTATAAAAAATTCTAATTATTATTACGGGTTAACAATACTAATTAAAGTTTTAAGTAACCTACTCTTAAAGACTAAAAATTTAAGCACTCATCAGACTAAAACTTTCAACAAGTAAACTGCAGCAGACGGCCGTTGGGGATTCTTGCTAACAAGTTTCATACGTTATTTTTGCACAAAGTCAAAATGAATTATTAGCCAAGGTGAACAAAACAATAATAAATTACAATAATATACTTTATGTGAATGCTAAACTGTAAAAATAGAAAATAGGTTATATTTAAAATAATTCAAAAATATCATTTTTCATAATTAAAAAATAATTATTTTCATCCGTTTGGGGGCACCCTGAGATTTGGGGCCCTAGGCGCGCGCCTAGTGCGCCTACAGGTAAACGCGCCTCTGGTCTGTCTGCATCAACAAACCTTGGATATTGACAGTAACCATCAGTGCCGTGACTCTGCATAAACCATCTCGAAGAAGGCATTGGGCAACACAATGATACTGTCCATTGCTGATTGGGTCCAATGTAGGACCGAGTGTCGTGATGTTCTGGTCACTGATCCATGAATAGTTGCATCGTGTACTGCTTTCGGCAATGCATGTGATGCTTTTGTAGTGGTCGACAACTATGTTCTCTGATGATTCAAGAGCATCTGATGAAGATAATAAATCCCTGTTATTCCGGATTTTATAAATATCTTTACAATCGTTATGTAGGCCTAACCTTATGAAAATTTGAATGCAGAGAAATGTACTATATTGACACTGATACTGTAGCGACTATAGATTCTACATGTTGTGCATAAATTAAGGTACAACAACTAGCCTATTTTGATAATAAATCATATAAGCAAGACAAAGCATTTTGGAATTTTTGTGTCAAAGTGCAAATAAGTAATTAAGTGGTTATAAGTGCATAGTGCAAGTTTGCTAATAACTTTTTGTCTTTTGACTTAACCTGCACTTCAGTTGGACTCTGACTGCGCTTTCATGTTATCATGATGGCACCATAGAACATCTTAGTTTAATTAGGCTACATTAATTTAATCCATTTTATGAGTTGAATTTAATAACACCTTGAAATTTTGATGTTTCAACTATATATTACATAATATAATTACAACGTGCAATTTAATTCTGCAGTGCTACAGACTGCTGGCCCAAACTTTAACCCATATCGCCCCATATTTGGTCAGATCTTGCCTGATTTAATTTGATACGATCCAGTTTACTATAGACCCGTTCAGTCCACTCCAACCTGATTAAATCTATTTGAGTTTAAATATCTATAATGTATAACAATAATTGTAATACTGAATATATTTGACATCAATCGATGGACGCAAACTGGTCAGTCTGATCAAAAATTGTAGACCACGTCTTTAGGCTATATTCTCTCTGTCTATCTGTCTGTTTGTCTCTCTCTGTATGTCTCTGACTGTCTCTGTCTGTCTGTCTCTGTGTCTGTCTGTCTATCTGTCTGTCTGTCGGTCTGTGTCTCTCTCTGTCTCTCTGTCTCTCTGTGTCTCTCTGTCTCTGTCTGTCTGTCTGTCTGTCTGTCTCTCTCTGCATTACAAAATAAATTTCTTTGTGTACTGGTTCATGATCTTACACGAGACTCTGATGGGTATGGTAGTCGTGATATTCGATGTAATTGTCTGACATGTTACGTTGTGAGTATTGGCAAGAGTTGGCGACATCTTTAGACGTAGATCATATTTTATGCTGTTAAGTTGACTTTCAGCCACCGTCACAGTAGAAGCATTTATGCCCGTCCCTTTACATTCAATCTCAGGTGTAATGCTTCCATAGAACACAATCCCACAGGAGACTGTCAAGTCTCTGGCGTCGCTACCGCAAATGGAAACATTCATCGCACGGCAATCAGGAAGAGATGCTACAAACATAATAAGAAAGCGGTTCTTTGGTGTGCCCTGCTCTGGTTGGGCAAGGAAACATAATAGTAATAATAGTACTAATATTGTGAAAGATGTAGTTTTTCCATAAGCTAATTGTGCATGACTAAATAAATTTAAAGAAAAACAAAATATGTAGCTACTTCCATAAATCTATGCAGCAGCTCCAATAGTGTTATATAATTCTTCATGATTTTATTTTAAATATATTGTATTGTATTTCAAAATTATAAACTCCTCTACCCAGAGCCCACCAATCAGAGGCGCTCCCAGTGCGAAAGTCCTCCGGAATAAATCAAGTGTTAAGACAATGAAAGCTGTGGCAGGACCAACAGATAGCAGAGCAGTCTGGACCGAAGGAAGAAGCTTATTCCACAGTGAAGGTCCAATACTAACAAAGAAACGAGACTGGGCCATCGCCGTTCTCACTCGGGGAACAAATAAGTCAAATCGATCAGATGAACGAAGAGGGCGAAGAGAGCCAGCTGAGGCCGGAAGACGTATTGAGTCACAGAGGTATTTAGGAGCAAGTCCCAGGTAAGATCGGAAATAAGGATAAGTACCTTTAGTTGGATGCGGGTAGTAATAGGAAGCCAGTGATGATGTTCAAACATGAATGTTGAAATATGTGAGAAGCGTGGGAGATGGGCGATTAGTCTGGCAGCTGCGTTAAGAACAGATTGTAGAGGGGAGAGACGGACTTTGGGAAGGCCAACAAAGAGGGATTTTGCAGTAATCTATGCGACAGCAGATGAAGGCATGGACAATGGATGTAAAACTGGAGAGGAAACAGATCTTTGGATAGCTTTCAGACGTCCGAGATGGTAGTAGCAGAACCGGGTGAGATAAGAGATATGATGAGAAAAGGAAAGAATGACACTCAAGTAACGGACAGATGTAGAGAAGGTATAAGAAGGAAAGCTGTGAACTAAGAGAGGGTAGTCAACCTTGGCCAGTTGTAGACGAGTGCTAAACAAAATCATATATTTACCTAACACAATTAGTATTGCTTCCGCTTGTTCCCCGATTCCTGCCTTGTCCATGCACCTGTATGTTCCCGCATCTTCTTTCCGGACGGAGGTTATGATGAGGTTGTATCTGCCGGTCTCATTGTCGCGGTCTATTTGAAACCTGCCGTTGTAGGGAAGGACCACATCCCCGTCAATGGAGACATATGCATTGGCAGGAGATTCAAACTGATCATGTTTCCAATGGACGCTGAATGGTTCTGATGTCGAACAATTCAACTGAACCCTCTGTCCAACGACTGCTTCAGTGTTCGCTGGTGTAATTGTCAGGTGCCCGGTTGCTGAAAACCATACGAAAATGCAAATCAAAATATTGATGACAGGCAATCACGCTTTTAATGACGAAGATAGCTTACTGAATGCTATGATTATAATCATGTTTAGGCCAAATACGTGAGGGTAACGCTTTCCTAATTTGAGTTTCATAGCTAATTGAATCATCATTATGCTAGGCTAAACTCTGTATTCGTTAACATAAAATGTGGTCTTTAGTAGACTCTAGTTCATTTGGTTCATTTACGGTGAGACAGGTTTATCTGACACGCAGGAATTGCGACAATTAAATAATACTTCTCACAATGCAGTCATACTGTTTCATCAGAGGTAGACATTAGCGAGTAGGGCCAAGACATTTTATGCACTACCGGTATTTAAATAAGTTAGCAGGACATGCCTTACACAAATTTATGACAGAAAATGAGGAAATACACAATGTAGACCAATGTTTGACAACTATGATTGTGGCAAGCACATGCGATATACAGGCCTATAGCCTAGGGGCCTATAATAGATGAAAGACATTGCCGAATGGTATAGGGCCTACGTTTTTAACATCCCATCAATATTCTAAGCGAAAACAGCTGTTTCTACGCGGTGTTTATTGTTGTATTGCAAATACAGATAGATCATTAATATGCAAAATTAATACAAGTGGTTATAACTGGTGTGTCCAAAATCTATAATCGCCAGAAATAATTTATCATTGCACTAAACTGCATACTGGCAGCTGTGCCCTTCTGGTCAATAGATCCACTAATGGTGGAGATAAGCAGAATGCTATAAATTATTATCACGCAATATGCTATTGCCCGTTGTAGGCTACAGACGACCTATCGGTGGCTGCTGTACGATTGGTCTTTGGACACAGGTGACACAAAATTTACTAAATAAAATTTATACTGCACATCGGAAACTTTGAGCATAGGCCATTGTAAATTTTTTAGGGTTTTCCCACACGAAATCAGTTCAACTCTGCATAACGCATGCAATATTAGGCCTATTATGATACATTCCGCGTCCACCACAGTAACGCACCTAGTATACGCTGTAAGAATATAGTTGGTCACTCAGTAATAGGGTACTAGTGTAATTATGCTAGGCTATTTTATGCATACGCGGTGAACTGTGTACGTTATTCAGAGCGAAATTTGAATCCATTCTCTGGTTCGTAAAAATCCCCAGTGCTATAAATAAGATTTTGCGCGATCAGTTAAATTGAAATTTCCGTCGCGCATGATTCTGTAGTCGACGTAAAATGACATCTTAATAGCCGCTGTATAAACAATTAAACAATTAATGTGGTCTAAATAGACTATTTATATAAATATTGACGATATTGATCAGCTATAAATCGAGTCTTATCAGAAATTGTAATTATAAATTCTAAAGCGTAACTAGAAGGCTAAACGTGGGACATCTGCTTATCGCTAGCGCTACGTCAAGGCAGAGAGGATGTCTATTATGGGGAAAATGGACCCATCTGACAACAGAGGGAAGTAAACAAGGGAGATGTTAAAGTGAGTTGTATTTAGGTTCTCATAAAAGCGGTCCGAGTAGGCTACGTATAGGCCTATTGGAGTAATCACAGCAAAATTTCTTGAAAAGGTGCACGGGACTTCAGTTTTGAATGAAGAGCCTGAAGAGCAATAGATAAATGGGCTTGTTGCAATTACTGGTTGATACTATAATATTGTTGCCAATAGGTAAGGTGAAGGAGTCTGCCATAAATAATGAAGAATTAGCAATCATAGGGATGACAGGGGCCTTGTCTGCAGAAAAAAATCATCGTTGACTGACAATCAAGACGTGTCCCAAAGCATAAGAAAAGGAAGCTCTACTTTTCAATCTAATGAGGTTTAAGTCAAGGCAATGAATATAAAGTAATTGCTATTAAAAGGGCGGCCATTAAAAAAATAATCATCATAGATGGCAGATTTCATGCCCAGCAGTATGCGTACATAGCCTACATGATTAAACGGAGACCCAGAACCATAAGTGAGGTTTGGCTTTCCTCAAGAAAATTTTACTATTCTACACCTGAGCTAAATCTCAATTTGCTTAGCAGCGACCAACAATTGGCACGGCCATTATTACAGTGGACTATAGAAGTTGCTAACATTAGGTGTCACATTAGGCCAAATTTTTGTGTACCTCAAGCAGTGGCAAAGCTGAAACAAGCAGACTTTTAGCAACAAAGTTTGTCTTCAGTCACGACACGATGGGCATTAGTTACCTCGAGCGATCTGTGAAGTCGACAACGCAAACTATTCGGGTAGGTCTATGTATATCTGAGCAAAAATCTAATTAAGTCTTCAGATAGAGGAGCCCCATGGCACTATGATCAATCGTTACGCCTATAAGTCCAAAGGTAAGCTTGCAGGTTGTCTCATTTGCATCATGGCGCTATATGATGACCACAGCTAGGCTTCGTCTGCCACTAGATAGACGTTACTTTCAAGAAAGCAATTATTGGTAAACTGACTTACCCGTGCGATAGCACAGAATGTAAACGATAATGTAGGAGTAGCTACATTTCGAATGTGATGGAAATAAGGTAAAACAATTTATCCTATGTAAGCCCATGTCCAACATGCATCAACATCACTGTCGCTATGCCAATGCATTTCAGAAATGAAAGCTCAAACGTTTGTCTTCATTTATGAACATTGCTGTTGGTTTTGGAATCTTTTGCCAATGTCAGGTATTTTCTCAGCTAAGTTATAGCTAAAATGTTTTACATGCCTTTTCCGGTGTCATTAACTCATTCATAAATACTTCCAACGTAGATTCGCTGAGCATGTAAATGTTTAATCGCATCATTTCTTCATAATGTTTATTTTTAGACGGTTGACTTCAAATACTGACTTGCAATTTCAGGGGCTTCCTCGGCGAAGTTTAAGAAATTCTGTAGGTTTTTTCCGACGTCATTCACTTATATTAAAAAAGCACCAACCAGTGATCTCTATTAATAGCTGATACTGCGATGATAATGACTCACAAAGTACACTGTAACACGAGGGTTAAAAATAATTGACGAACAGGCTTACAATTGAAGCTAAAACACTTAACGTGTGTTGAAGTGAGTTAGACACTGGCTTAAACTTGGTCTGTAATGAAATACTTAATGGTATGACAAATTTCACTCTGATTCTTTAGGCCATTCTGGAAATAAAACCTCAAAACGAGTGCTGTCGTCACAATGTAGGCCTAACTAACGCTCATTCATTGGTCTGTAAAAAAATGTAAAGTCACCAATGAGTCATTATCTGAAAAGTGCAGAATTTATGTCCCATGAGGTTTTTTGAGTTTTTTCGATAATTTCTTTAATTTTTTTTGCCTATCCTTCAAAGAATGAGCAGATTAACATTTCCCATAATTGTTGTAGCTGCTAGATTTTGGAAATTTAGAAAAAAATTACTAAATGTATACAAAATATCACTACCATCCTCTGTCCGAGACGGTGTACAATGCATTAAATTCAGCTTTTACGCAAATTTATGCCATTACAACCTGTTACAAATGTATATTATTTTGATTAATTATAGCTAGCATATGCAATAATTGCACATTTAGACTCATTTTCATAATATTTATTTCTTGTTGGGCCTATTTATACTCGTCCATAGATATAAGCATCATAGCCATCTCAATTTTTTGGGAAGCCTATAACTTTTTGAGAACGTGCTTACTTACTAAAAGAAAAACATTAGGAACAAGATATTGTCAACTATTAATGGAATCACACAGATTTGTGTTTAAATTCATAATGTTTTATTTTTAATTTAAGTTGTGTGTTCCAAATTACAAGAAAATTTAATTTCTGTTTCATTAATTACCATAATAATAGTGTTGTATTTCCTGGTTTAGTTAGGTTACAACATTGAAAACTTATTTTATTTACCGCTTTTGTTGAACTGATTGAAATTACTAATATGATGGAGTAATTCACGTGAAAGAGTTTGACGGCTGTTATAAATTTCATCATTATGTCATTACCATCCACGGTTGTTTTTCATCATTGCCATCCGTATACATAAGATTTTTGCTTTTTTATCATGACAGACCCATCTTGTCACGGATGGTAATGACACACACACACACACACACACAGGTGTGTGTGTGTGTGTGTGTGTGTGTGTGTGTGTGTGTGTGTGTGTGTGTGTGTGTGTGTGTGTGTGTGTGTGTGTGTGTGTGTGTGTGTGTGTGTGTGTGTGTGTGTGTGTGTGTGTGTGTGTGTGTGTGTGTGTGTGTGTGTGTGTGTGTGTGTGTGTGTGTGTGTGTGTGTGTGTGTGTGTGTGTGTGTGTGTGTGTGTGTTCATAGATATATATTAGTCTGCCAAGAAACAGCCTATGCAAGTATGTAGGCCCTACTAAGCTTATTATAATGTGTTTGTATTTGTGCATGTATGTATGTATGTATGATTGTATGATTGTATATATGAAATTATTGTAATTAGTAACTTCTATTGTGCCGTTGTCTAATGCATATGGCATCAGCCGATGGCACACTAAAGTGACCAAACCCAAACCGTATTCAGGTCAATGTCGACAAGATCGGTCTGCAAGACAGAGAGGCAGCGTATGGTGAATGAGCAATTTAAAAGAGATAAGTTTTAAGTTGAGAACGAAATGACACAAGCGTCTAAGCAGATACAGGCAGAGAGTCCCAAAAAGTAGGTCCAGCAACCGAAAAAGCTCGTTCACCAAGAACAGTTCTTGATTTAGGTACTGTATGACCATACAAAGATAATCAGATGACATCGTTGAATAATGATAAGTCAGAATGAAACTGATTTTAAATAAGCTTATTATGGCTGGCCAGACTTCAAAGTTTTATAAACTATGAGCACCAATTTGAAACTAATTCTTTGCTGAACAGGAAGCCAATGCAAAGCTTTAAGCGCAGGGGTTATAAGTTCAAATTTGGGTGTAATGGTTATGGCTCTAGCCAGAGTTCTGCACTCTCTGCAACTTCAGCAATGGGTTATGGTTGAGGGTTTAGTAAAATCCAATACAATTCTTAATTGCTAGGAGACAGCCCAAGCGAATCTCTGTCGGACAGATAAATGAACAATACAAAAAGCCGACGTTTAGACAAGGGTTACATGTCACCGCATTGGGAAGTGCAGTGACTTGAGGTTTTTGTACATAGTGTAGCAATAGGCACTTGAAGTAATGAAGTATCATATTATCTATTATTCAAAATATTAATGTTTAGCAGATCAAGGGTTTAAATTAATAATTATGATATTTTGTAGCCTCTCAGTTCAAGTTCCTATTTAAAAGTTGTTCTAAGATAAATTTTATCTCTTCCAACGATAGGAACTAGATGTAAGGAAAAATGTATTAACAGTGGGAGATATATTAACTACTGCAGTGCACGTTCCCAGATCTTCGTTCTGTAGCCTACTGCGATCTCCTGGAAAGGAAGGCTCCTTAACAACAGAACTATAAAAAAGCCACCAGCGACTTCACCACTATCACTTACAGAAGAAATTGTTATGTATATCCCAATGTGTCACACAGTCCGACAACCGCCATTATGGAAACATGCAGCAGTTAGTTATGAACAGCAGACAAAAGAAATTGCAGATACATTATTTCAATTGCATAATAACACTTTCAGAGTAACCAAATGAATACACAATCAGATGTTCTTTTACCTGACAAAATATGATAGAAATGGTGAAAACATTGAAAAAAATTGTAAAGTATGCAAGTACAGAGCAAATTCAAGTATCACGTTACAAACGCATATAGTAGGTTTATATGCAGGTTTTCAGTTTACAGAAGGCGCTCCTTGGAAGTCTAACTCAGACTAGAGTTCATTAAGAACAACAATTTTGTTCGTAGGTAAAATTACTCAGATAACTTGAAAAGTCAACACTGGCACGATCCCTCGCACACACGTAGAGCCCAGCCAATGGAGTTCCATCAAGAGCTTTGCTTTGTTAATGTCAAACGGTTTCTGCTGATCAGTAGCGCAATAAACGTGTTGCTTACATTTTGCTTGTGATAATGCACGCGATAATATTAACCTGAGTCCTTTTCTTGCACGTAGGTCTCTATCGTAGCTGAATATGAGACTGCTACAGTTTACTTCCAGCCGACCTTGTAACTAAAAGAATCACGGTAATGGTTATTCTGAGCAACTCTACGCGACAGGTTCCAGCGCCTGAAATCTCATCACATGTTAACAGTTCACAGAATCGATTCAGCTCACATCTTCAAATTCAGCGCAGTTAACCACAGAATACGAAAGAACACAAACTCAACTAGACTGTACACGTATCAGTGTATTTGTGATGTGCTTTCAAATGACTTAATTTATCATATGCGATATGCGCATTGCCATTTAAAGGTCTTTGTAACTTTTCGTCGTCCGATGAGGTTTCTCTGCTGGAAGTCGTACTATTTGACGTCGAGGTCTCACCCATACACGGATTAGTCTCCACCTGGTCTCTATTCCTAAAATTAAATGAACACGTGCGATTAGTCTATATGTAATTGTAATCGAGAACTTATATAGCGCTACTCAAAGCCAGAGGCGCTCCCAACCCGGTTTTAGTGTCTTCACTGACAAAAGGAAAGGTTTTCAGGCGCTTGCGGAACTGATCAGGAGGGAAAGTGAGGAGGGCAACCCTAAGTGCCTGAGGCAAGCGGTTCCAGCTGGAGGGACCCACAACAGCAAAACTTTTTTTAACATGACATTTTCTTTATTGAAACCAAAATATATAACAGGCAGCAGTACACACTGAAAACTTCGAGACTGGGCCATGGCAGTGCGTATCCGGGGGACGACCAGGTGGCCACGGGCCGACGACCGGAGGGAGACTCTACCAGGTAAACTGGAAACCGAGTACAAAAGGCCATGAGATGCAGCAGAGCACAGCCAGCAAGATTTTTGCGCATGAGGGAAAGGACCTTAAATTGGATGCTTTGGTGAATGGGAAGCCAGTGAGGGGAGTCTCGGATGAAGGAAGATATTTGGGCAAACTTCATGATACCCTATTAGACGGGCAGCACCATGAAGGATGGACTGAATCTTAGATGCATTAGCAGTGGATGGGCCAATATAGACCGCGTTCCCGTAATCAATCCGAGTGCAGATCAGGGCATGGACCAGGGTCGTGATCGCATGCAGAGGAAGGGACTGGCGAATGGCACGAAGTTGACGTAAGTAGTAGAATCACGAGTGAGAGACACTATTGACATGATCAGATAGAGAGAGGACAGGATCAAGCACGAATCCAAGACCACGGACAGAGAAGAAGTGCGCATTGGGAAACCCGAGGCGGAGAGACGATCGGCATCAATCCAGGCCAGCTGGACACGAGTACCGAACCAAATGTACTGGGTCTTATCATGATTAAGGCGAAGCCGGTTAGAGGACAGTCAGAGATCTAGGGCAGAGGAATCCTCTAGTATGCGTTCAACCATAAGAGCAGCTGAGGTTGACAGGCCATGAAGGTCAGCCTGTGTGTCGTCAGCATATTGGTGAGACGAAACACCCAGTGTCGTGGTCTACGCGGGTGCATGCATCAAGGGAAGAAAACCGACGCGTCAACAAGCTTGTTTACAACGCACGGAAAATTCTGCAGCAAGCTGTCAACATTAGTTCGGTGCATGCAACAAGGATATACGTGTTCAGTAGGACTTTCCAGGGAAAAGTACAGTGACGTCACAGAACGTTCTGGAATCCAGGAGAACTCTATATAAGATAGACCTGCTGTACATTAAGGGCCTTTTGACGAAGATTTGTAAACGTTGAAACATTGATCGTATAACGTTCAATCGAGACCAGCCAACCTGTGTGCTGTCTACGATTGTGATATTTGATAGACGAGTTGACTTACTCTACACTTAATCGACTTTATTTTTAAATAAAGATCTTTTAATAGTTCCTTCGTTGGTTCGTCGTTGCGATCGAAGGAGTCGACCGCGACATTATTGGTGTCAGAAGTGGGATCATCGGTGTTGGATCCGGTGAAGAAGACGCGAGCCGGCGGAGGAAGGAGTCAACCCGGAGGATCAAGAGACGGTCTGTTCCAGACAGCGAGCGGATCGAGACGCCTTTCTACCGTGGGAGACGGGTGAATCGGCATACGACAGTCGGACGGACGAAGTACGTCGTTCGGCTGAGACAGCAGAAGACAGCAGTCAACATACGGGTAAGATCCTAGGTGTTGTCGTGGCTGAGAAGGAGAAAAGAGAGTGGAGTTGCAGCCGAGTGGGAGGCAGCCATTATTTCTCTTTCAATATCTGCTGATTATTTCTTTGAAATTTGATCCATTGTTGTGATCGAGGCCAGACTTGCGTGAGCTTGTATAGTTTTTGCGTACTTGGCGAGTGTACTTCTTTGGATACTGCATAGTTGCACTTTGGGTTGTGGAATTTTCCTTTTGTGTGGCGGGTTTGCCGCGTGGTGTCTGTTTTTTTTTGTTGATTGTTGTTGACTGACTGTTTGTAAAAATGGAAGCGTTGACAACAGAGATGCAAGCGAATATTCGCAAAATGTCGTCTGAGCGCCTTAGGGTGTATCTTATGAAGGCAGGAAGGGACGAAGATGATGTTATGTCATGGGATCGAAATCAATTAATGGAAGAATGGGCCATGGAGATTGGAAAAGAGGAAGAGGAATTTAAGGGTAGTCCAATATCTCCAACAGGAGTGGATTACGAGCTGCAGAAGCGCCGTCTGGAGTTCGAAATCCGTAAATATGAAGAACAAAGGGAGGAACGGAACGAGAAGGAAGAAAGAGAAAGGGAGGAACGGAAGGAGAAGGAAGAAAGGGAGGAAAAGAGGAGAGAGGAAGAAAAGAAAGAACAAAGGGAGAAGGAAGAAAGAGAAAGGGAGGAACGGAAGGAGAAGGAAGAAAGAGAAAAGAAAGAACAAAGGGAGAAGGAAGAAAGAGAAAGGGAGGAACGGAAGGAGAAGGAAGAAAGAGAAAGGGAGGAACGGAAGGAGAAGGAAGAAAGAGAAAGGGAGGAACGGAAGGAGAAGGAAGAAAGGGAGGAAAAGAGGAGAGAGGAAGAAAAGAAGGAACGGAAAGAGAAAGAAGAAAGAGAAAAGAAGGAACGGAAAGAGAAAGAAGAAAGGGAGAGGAAGGAAAAGCAGGAAGAACGAAATGTTAGAGATTCTTTAGCAAGTCGTACTAAGCGTTATAGTGATGCCCTCAAGAATATTCTTTGGAAATTTCCTTCCGACCCTATAGAAATTCCAGGTTTCTTTGATCACTTGGATGGTTTGTTTAATGTGTATGAGGTGGATGAAGATGTTAGAGCAAAATTATTGCTAGCCATTTTAAGTGAAAGAGCTAAGGCATTAACCATGCGCCTTACTGAGGCACAGCTCCATGACTACAAATTCCTGAAGGAGTTTTTGCTAAGGGAGTTTAAGATAAGCCCTTCAAATCTTAGAGCCCGATTTTGGTCGTTGCACAAAGCATCGGACGAATCATTTACGATCGATTCATCCAAATTGCGTGTGGCTCTTATGTATTATTTGAAAAGTAGAAAGATAACTGATGAGTTTGATAAACTTGTAAGTTTATTGGTTGCGGATCGGCTTAAGGAGTCCTTGTCGAAGGATTGTTTAGATTATATCTTGGCCCAAGAAAAAGAGGAGTGGTTGAGCTGTGAAGACATAGCTAATGCGGCTGACATTTATGTAGCGTCGCATGATGGTGGGAATGACTTAGTATGCCGTAGTCATCCGACACCGAAGTATAACAATTGGACGAGAGGTCAACCACATGTTCAAGTCAATAACCAGACAGCTCAACCCAAGTCTCCCAAACCGGAAATAAGGGGTGAAGCCAAGATAGGTGCGAGGGTGTCTCAGGAGGAGGCCAAGGTAAAGGGTCTCTGTTTCCTATGTCATCAGAAGGGTCATATGGCAAGGGAGTGCCAGACCAAACCAAGTTCTAAAAAGGTGAGTACTTGTATATCTGGGAACCCAACTGAAGAAGTGACCGACTTATTTGTTGAGAAGGTCAACGTGTTGCATGAGATACCTGAACAGGTAAAGCAAGGGAATTTATTGGATAATTCTAAACCAATAGGGTTGGAAACTGCTGTAAGGGTATACGAGAATAGTATTGATGGATTACACGAGAGGTCGTATATCAATGTACAGATTGAAGATCTCCCTTCTCAGCCAGCATTATCTGATTCAGGAGCAGAAATTTGTTGTATTGATAAGAAATTAATTGAGTCACTAAACTTACCCGTGATTAAACGGATTAATATAATTGGTTTTCAGGGAGAAGGATGTAAGGCGGATGTAGTATACCTACAAATGAAATTAGCTAATTCAATGGAAGGAACGACAAACATTGCGCCATCTTTGTGCGTCATGTTCGCTGCAGTCCCTGAACTAAATGAACGGGTTATTTTGACACCCCATGTTGTGGACCTATTAAGGGATAGTTCGCAATATGTAGTGATGGTAGCTGGCGTAGATCGAGGTGTACAAATAAATAAAGGGGCAGAAGAAGATAACTTAGAAGTTAATATCGAGAAAAGTAACAGCAACGAATCCTTGCCGTCAGAAGTGAATGAATATTCTCAGGAGCAACTAGTTGATGATTCAGATAATTTTCTTGATGTTGAGTCAACAGAGTTCAAGTCTGATGAGGGAGTAGCGAATAATGATACTTTATTGCGTGAGCAACAGAATTGTCACAATCTTATATCTTGCTGGCAACAAGCGAGACAGAATAAAAATAATTTCTTTATAGATAATAACCTCCTGTACCACAAAGGGGAAATTATGGGACATAAGGTTAATCAATTATGTTTACCGGAAGATAGAATCGAGGTTGTCTTGCGAGTAGCACACGATGCCCCATGTGCTGGGCACATGGCTTTTAAGGCAACGAGAGCCAGGATCAAATTAAACTTTTGGTTTCCAAGAATGGATGAGAGGATTCGCGAATATTGTGCGTCTTGTCAAATTTGTCAACTAAGAACTCCAGTTAAAGTGGCAGATCGAGTCCCGATCACTCCTATTCCGAGGGCGGATGAACTCTGTTTTAACCATCTAAATATGGATTGTATTGGCCCTATGGTAGTGACTGGAGAATCCAACAAATCGAAACCCCAGTACAATTATGCTCTGGTTCTGGTGGACAAATTTTCTCGTTGGCCGATGGCGTATCCTCTTAGATCGCTGAATGCAAAGGGAGTTTGTGAAGCTCTGTTGCAAGTTTTTACAACTTTTTCTATTCCAAGGATCATCAGTTCTGATTGTGGTACCAACTTTACCAGTCGTTTGACGAAAGAATTCTTGCGGCGAATGGGTTGTAGTCCCAGATTTAATACCCCTGGACATCCTGAGGCAGCTGGATTGGTTGAAAGATGCAACCAAAGCTTGAAAACCATGATCTTTAAGCTTGCTCAATCTGATCCTCGTGGATGGCACCAATTGTTACCGTTTGTTCTGTGGAGCCTTAGAGAAAAACCTTCAGGCACGACTCATATTTCGCCATTCACTATGGTTTATGGAACTCTTCCTCGGGGTCCACTTAGTGTGTTGAAGGAATCGTGGGCTGGCGAACGAAAAGTACCTCTTAACTTAGGTAAATCACCCGAAGAGTATCTCCAATCACTGAAGGAAAACCTCGAATTCGCGAAAGTTTATGCAGATTACTATAGTGATATAGAAACCAAGCGGTATGCAGATTATTATAACTTGCGTAGTACTGACAGAAAATACGAAGTTGGAGATAAAGTAGCAGTATTAGCACCAGATTTTGGTAGTTCTAAATTTTATAGTCGATGGCAAGGACCTGCTACCGTAGTCAAGGTTAAATCCCCATATTCTTATATAGTAGAAATAGAGGGAAAACAAAGACATTTACACGCAAATAAGATCAAGCGATACCATGAACGACTCGAACAAGCGATGATCAATAGCTGTTCAGTGATTGTTGATCAAGATGAAGAATTTGGTATAGTAGAGGTTGTAGATCAGGAAGAACGTGAACAAATAAGCCCGAGTAAGCGAATTGATCCTCTGATTATAGCGCATCTTTCGCAAGAGGAACAGAAGCAACTTTTTGAAGTTTTGGATCGGCACTCGGCAGTATTTGTGGATAAACCTGGGTATTGTCCAGTATTAGAACATGAAATTAAGATAACTCATGATTTCACTCCTAAGCGTTTAAGGGCATATAAAGTACCTGAGCTACTTAAACCTGAAGTACAACGCCAGATAGAAGAAATGTTGGCATTAGACATCATTCGACCATCGAAAAGTGAAATGGCCAGTCCGGTAGTTTGCGTTTTAAAGGGACCCAAAGGTCAAAATGGCGTTCGATTGGCAATTGATTATCGCCATGTTAACAAATATTCTCTAGGTGATTGTTACCCGACCCCAGACATTGCTGACATCTTACAAAAGGTGGGACGGGCAAAGTTTATTAGTGTTTTCGACGCGAAATCGGGGTATTGGCAAATTCCAGTTCGGAAAGAACATCGATGGCTTACGGCATTCGTATGTGATGCAGGACTTTTTGAGTTCACAAGGATGCCTTTTGGACTCAAGTCCGCTAGCAATACCTTTATTCGTGCTATGACCCAAGTTTTACATCCAGTGCGAAGTTTTACCGAACCATTCGTCGATGATATGGCAGTGGTTTCAATGAATTGGAATGACCATTTAGAACATCTAGAGAAATTCTTGCAAACTATTGAGGAAGCAGGACTCACTTTGAATTTAAGAAAATGTAATTTTGCACAAAACAAAATAAAGTTTGTTGGCCATATAGTAGGGTCAGGTTGTATTGAACCTGATCCAGGTAAGATCGCTACGATCAATGATATCCATCCTCCAACAACAAAGAAAGAAGTTAGAAAGGTTATGGGTTTTTTCAGTTACTTTCGAAATTTTATACCTGCTTTAGCTGAAAAAGCACGGGTAATAACTGATTTGACACGAGATAACATACCTACGAAGGTGCCTTGGGAGCAAAAGCATCAAGAAGCACTAGATAAGTTAAAGGATGATCTCAGTAAAGCTACACAGTTGCATACCATTGATTTCACTAAGGAATTTGGTTTAAGTGTTGACGCAAGTGCCACCGCGGTTGGGTGTTGCTTGTTTCAGTGGACCGAAGAAGGTCAGGAAAAACCAATTGCTTTTGCTAGCCTTAAACTTACAGATACACAGATGCATTGGTCTACAATTGAGAGAGAGGCTTTCGCAGTAATTTGGGCACTTAAACGATTCAAGTCATGGATATTCTTATCAAAGATAATCATTTATTCAGATCATAATCCTTTGTCTTATCTCGCGGATGCGGGCCCTGGGAGTGCGGGGCTGGCTCGTTGGGCGTTGGCGTTGCGGGAGTTTGGCGTGGACTTTCGATGTCGTCCTGGACGTCGGAACACGGTGGCTGATTTCCTCTCTCGGTTGTGACTCGGAGGGTGAAGGGGGGAAATAGCCCGACACACAAGGATCAAGCCCGCAAATTGTATAGATAAATTGACTAACTGATGTGTTTTGTCTTGTTTGTATATGCTGTGTCGAGATGGAGTCTGGAGGCCCGGCTTGGTCGTGATGACCCGTTCGGGATGGTGCTGAAGACGTGTCATCATCTGAGGGCGGAGGGAATGTCGTGGTCTACGCGGGTGCATGCATCAAGGGAAGAAAACCGACGCGTCAACAAGCTTGTTTACAACGCACGGAAAATTCTGCAGCAAGCTGTCAACATTAGTTCGGTGCATGCAACAAGGATATACGTGTTCAGTAGGACTTTCCAGGGAAAAGTACAGTGACGTCACAGAACGTTCTGGAATCCAGGAGAACTCTATATAAGATAGACCTGCTGTACATTAAGGGCCTTTTGACGAAGATTTGTAAACGTTGAAACATTGATCGTATAACGTTCAATCGAGACCAGCCAACCTGTGTGCTGTCTACGATTGTGATATTTGATAGACGAGTTGACTTACTCTACACTTAATCGACTTTATTTTTAAATAAAGATCTTTTAATAGTTCCTTCGTTGGTTCGTCGTTGCGATCGAAGGAGTCGACCGCGACACCCAGCGAACCAACGAATCTCGCTAGATCCGAAGTATACAAAGTGAACAAAAGAGGAGTGAGGACAGAGCACTGGGGCAGACCACACAGGATGTGGGGCCAAGCAGATGGGTCCAAAAACAACAGAAACAGAGCGATCAGTAAGGAATGAGCGGAAACAAAGAAGAGCAGAGTCAACAATACCGAAAGACTTAGACAGTCGGTCTAAGAGGTCTGCAGTATCAAAGGCAGCACTAATATCATAAAGAGCAAGTAAAGTGACCTGGCCACGATCAAAGGCTTGAAATACTTCAGCTAGCGCGGCGCAGAATAAGCGATTCCATCGAGGGGAATTTCCTGAACCCAGACTGAAGAGTAGGCATTTTTGAAGTTATAATTATCACATTAAATGTAGGTTACCAGTTGAATTAATTAATTGAATTAATTAAGCAGTCCCTTAAGCTAGCCCTGAGTATGAAGTGTTAGCGACTTCTTTTCTTCGGTTGACAATAGACACATTTTCCAGAAACTTTGAAAGGATAGAGAGTTTTGAGATAGGACGATAGTTTGAAGGAGAGTCAGGATCAAGGCCTTGGCGCTTAATGGAAGGGAAAACCACAGCCCTCTTTTGCAGTGCCGGGACACAACCTTGAGCCAGAGAAGAATTACATAGTATTGCCAAAAACGGAGTAAGTTCGTCTACAAAGTCCTTAACTAGAAATGGAGGAAGCAGGTCAAGTTCATACAACTGACGGATGGTAGATGGCTGTATAATAGGGTGACCACACGTCCCGGATTGTCCGGGACAGTCCCGGAATTTGAAAAAAATGTCCCGTGTCCCGGACACGTCCTTTCCGGGACAATGGAACGTCCCGGAATGAATTTTTTTCTATAATTATATACGTAGAATTTGCCATTTTAGAAACCAATAATTAGAAACTAAAAAAAAGAAATTATGTCATCAACATAATGCATCGATGCTCAAAATTTACAATGTAATCTTAAGAGTATGGTCAACTATGCCATACTATGGGTCCAGATTCTGCAATAGAGGCTGATATGTCTATGACATCTAATTGTTATCGTAATCTCCAAACTTCTAAAGCGCCATTCGAAGACCAAGCGCAGGGCACCAGCCTATGCATGAACGCTGCGTTAAGTTAGAGGGGGTTTCCAGAGAGTCGTCCAATAGAGGCCCGAGTCCGGTTCCATGGGGCCAGATCAAGAGAGGAGGCAGACAGCTGTTACGGAGGGTGTCGTTTAGGGCGAGAAGAATCGGAAGGCGGAGGATCAGATGAGTCACAGAAGGAGTAGGCCTACTTGAACAGGTTAGACTTCAGTTTTGAGCGGAAAGTCTGGGAGTGATAGATGGTGGAGGGGGACATGAGGAGGAGGATGAAGCACGGGTTGCAATGATGATGGAGGAACTGAGAATCTGCGGAATTCAGGGGAAGGTTATTCCAGAGGCGTGGTGCTGTGTTGGATATGGCTCGGCTGGAGAATTTGAGATGAGTAGTGACTGGTCCGCAAAGGTTCACCAGTCACTCTGTTACAGAGTAAAGCAGGGAGGCGACCTGACCGACGTCTCTCATGAGCGTAGGCTCGGATCCGACCTGGGCTGGTGAACCAAAGTCCTCCGTGCCCACCTTCACGCGGTGCGGACTGTTTGTACCCTTCCAAAGGAAAGGGAACGAACGGGCACGGCAGGCAAAACCAGGGGAAGGCAATGGCAAACCACCCCTGTTAACATGCCAAGAAAATCGTCATGAGACACACCAAACCACGCCGATGGTCGCGGATGGTGGGACTCCCAGGCCGGAGCGCTGATGGTGGGACTCCCAGGCCGGAGCGCGACTCAAGGGCTACTGGGGAAGTGGCAAGACGGCAACGGAGACTGTGTATCATGACGATCGCTAGGGCTCCTAGAGCCGACAGCACAAAGAGAGTGACTGGGGGTCGAGAAAGACTGAGACAGAAGGATGATCGGGTGGAGGCGGATTGCCTGGATGGTGAAGAGATTACGGATGTACTGGGGCTGGGAATATTGTAGGGAGTTGCAGGTTAGTGATAGGACTCTGAAGTGGATTCGTTATAGGATTCTTAGCCAGTGGAGTGGAGTGATGTGAGGATGGGAGTGATATGGTGATGTTTGTACAATGTTGTACATCATTGCCTAAAACATGGCCCGGACCCGTAGTCGCTTTATCAAGTTTTTACTATCTAGGCTTGAACCCTGATTTTAAGGATTTTTGATTTCGAGTTTGAGCAATAAATTGACCGCTTCATATATTTGGCTCGTTTTCTTTCTAATTAAAACAACTACAAATAAAAAGCTCAAGTTTGGTCTAAAATTTTACAAATATCCAGTCGAGGCATTACGTATGTATAGCGCTCTTCTAAATGAGGCCAGCTCCCAACCGAATTTGACCCATATTGGAGTACTGTGGTGTCCCGGAATGGAAGGAAAGAAATGTGGTCACCCTACTGTATAATCAGTCATTTTAAGTCAAGTTCCAAATAGCAAAACTCATCTTCTGCTTATATTACCATAGTGTACTAGTTTTTTTGTGGTTATTGTGTTTGCCTTTACTTTTATAAATGCAAATGCATTGGCCAAAATTAATAATCAACCTTTCGGCGTTGTATCCATGTAGATCCGTCGTTCGACTCTTTTTTGATGTGTTTTCTAATGACATAACATATGCGAAATGAGCATTGCCATTTAACGGTTTTTGTAACTTTTCGTGGCCTGTTGAGATTTTTGGGCACCTAAAATCAAATGAACACGTGCAATTAGTTCATATGTGTGTGGATGGCAACAAAAACACACAAAAACAGATATAGTTCATGCTGTTAGAGGTGATTCTACTTATATAAGGTAAACATTTATTTTTGAGGTTATAATTATCCCATTAATTGTAGGTTACCAGTCCAATAATTGAATTAATTAAGAAGAAGAAGAAGAAGAAGAAGAAGAAGAAGAAGAAGAAGAAGAAGAAGAAGAAGAGCAGCCCCTTAAGCTAGCCTTGAGGCAGCCATGAGAATGAAGTGTTAGCAACTTCATTTTCTTAGCCTCGTCATATGAGGGTGGATGGCCAGTCTTCTCCCTCGCCGTCTCATCTTCCCACCCACAGTGCACGGTCAGTGTACTCACTATAGCTGAGCTGGCTAGGGGTGCAGATGGAGCAGAAACCTCGAACCAAATTTCTGCCCTTGGGGATTTGAACTCTTGACCTCTCGACTGACAGTCCAGCACGCTAACCACTGCACTATCAAGCAACCCTGAATTAATATATATATATATATGTGACCTCGGCCGAGAGAAGGGACCACTTGTCGCTTTCTAGATTAGCCGGAAAACGTGTTTTTACGCTAAACCATTTTATTGATTTTTGCGTCTAATTAATCAATCTGTAGCTCGGACTCACAGTACTAAAATAAATCTTATGCTACTTGATGCGTTAAGGCTATATTTAGGAATTAATGCATTAGGTAGAGACACATTAAAATGTTCTATGCGATTTCCCGCCAAATGATATTTTATATTTTGTGAAAAAAGTGCATAAATTATGGACCAAACGCTTCGAAATTTTTTCCTCATTTTACCTAATGTGTAAGCTTGTGGAAACTGCCAATAAGTCCATTTGCGACAAGTGGTCCCTTCTCTCGGCCGAGGTCATATATATATATATAACCAGCAGGGCTGTAGTCGAGCGTATACGCGGGTATACAGCGTATACTTACCTCTAGAGAAATTTCAGAGCGTATACTCATGGCTGTAGAGGAGGGTATACGCGGGTATACAGCGTATACTTACCTCTGGGAACGAAAATTTTTAAAAAAAGAGAGGTTTTTAAAGGTTTTTAGGGCGAATGACTAAAAAAAAAAAAAAAAAAAAAAGGTCATCAACTTTTTCAGAGACAAAATCGTAAAAAGTCTGAAAATTTTCTGAGAATTGGTGAAAAGTCTGAAATTTTTCCTAAAAACAGGTCTTCAAATTTTTGTTTACGCCGCTGGTCACCGGTAGCGTATACTCACCTCAAATTTTACCACTACAGCCCTGATAACCAGTCATTGTAATTCAAGTTTCAAATAGCAAAATGCATCTCCTGCTTATATTACCATTATGTACTTGGTTCTGTTTGCCTTTACTTTTATAAATGCAAATGCATTGGCCAAAATTAATAATCAACCTTTCGGCGTTGTATCCATGTAGATCCGTCGTTCGACTCTTATCAGGTAGGCGCTTCAGCAAAAATTTCAATCCGTGGACCTCGGTTTGGAGGTTTGTAGAAGCGCGTAACAAATCATCTGTATTACCTTACCTTAACTTATTACATTGTATTGTATGTTACAAATGCACTGACAGACAGCGAATGCATATGCTGCTGACAGAAAGAACAAACATAATTTACTAATTAGATGCTTCAGATTAATTCACATATCAGGTAAGCGCACCTTTGGAACTCTGTAGAGCACCTTTCTCGACGACATTTCTTCTTACAATGCACCATCACCAGAACACCAGCAACAATAATTAGGCCTATGCCTAATGAAACTCC